>JAVJIX010000063.1:4767500-5222500 GCA_036785185.1 Paratrypauchen microcephalus | reverse complement strand
TATTGATCTCACACAGGAGAAATTTACTTGTCACAGTAGCTCCAGGTAGGGACAGTTTGAACAAGAAGACAAGTGCATGCAGGCAAAAAAAGGCATAAAGATAGGTGATAATAATAATAAAAAAAAAGAAGTAATAAATCGAATAATAATAATAGTAGTGATAATAATAAAAAACAGTGACCGGGAGAGTATTGAAAAAATTGGAAAAACGATATTGCACGGTAGGAGTATTGAAAAAACAACAATATTGCACATTGGGAAAACGATATTGCACGGTAGGACTATACAGTAGAATTATACAGTCTGATGGCGGTGGGGATGAAGGATCTGCGGTAGCGCTCCTTCTTGCACTGGGGGTGCCTCAGTCGGCTGCTGAAGGAGCTGCTCAGCTCCTCTACAGTCCGGTGCAGAGGGTGAGAGGTGTCGTCCATGATGGACGTGAATTTGGCCAGCACCCTCCTCTCAGCCACCTCCTCTACAGAGTCCAGAGGACAGCCCAGGACAGAGCTGGCCCTCTTGACCAGCTTGTTGAGTCTTTTTCTGTCCCGTTCTGTGCTGCTCGGGGCCCAGCAGACGACAGCGTAGAGGAGAGCAGAGGCCACCACAGAGTCATAAAAAGTCTTGAGCAGAGGCCTGCACACTCCAAAGGAACTCAGTCTCCTCAGGAGGTGGAGGCGACTTTGGCCCTTCTTGTACAGGGCGTCGGTGTTGTGGGACCAGTCCAGTTTATTGTTGAGGTGAACACCCAGGTACTTGAAACTGTCCACAGTCTCTATGTCCTGCCCCTGGATGTTCACCGGTGAGTGAGGTAGTGGTCTCCTCCTGAAGTCGATCACCAGCTCCTTTGTCTTACTGGTGTTCAGGCTCAGGTGGTTGCGCCCACACCAGTCCACAAAGTCACTGATGACCGAGCGGTACTCCAGCTCGTTCCCCTCTGACACACAGCCCACAATGGCCGAGTCGTCAGAGAACTTCTGGAGATGGCAGCTGTCCATGTTATATGTGAAGTCCGAGGTGTATATGGTGAAGAGGAAGGGTGAGAGGACAGTTCCCTGGGGAGCCCCAGTGCTGCAGACTACCACCTCTGACTCACAGCCGCGCAGACGCACGTACTGTGGACGGTCAGTGAGGTAGTCGATGGTCCAGGCAGCGAGATGTCCATCCACTCCCGCATCCTCCAGCTTCCCCCGCAGCAGCGCCGGCCTGATGGTGTTGAAGGCGCTGGAGAAGTCAAAGAACATGACTCTCACAGCACTCCCGGCGGTCTCTAGGTGGGTGAGCGCCCGCTGCAGCAAGTAGATGACGGCGTCCTCTACTCCTACGTTTGGCTTGTAGGCAAACTGCAGCAGGTCCAGGGTGGGGCTCACCACAGAGCGGAGGTGGCTGAGGATCACCCTCTCCATGGTCTTCATGAGGTGGGAGGTCAAGGCGACTGGTCTTTAGTGGGCCGGTTCCCTGGCGTTTGTTGTTTTGGGAACCGGGACCACACAGGAGGTCTTCCACAGGACGGGGACCTTCTCCAGGCTGAGGCTCAGATTGAACATGTAGCAGAGAACCTCACAGAGCTGGTCTGCACATGTTCTCAGCAGCCTGGGGCAGATACCATCAGGACCTGTGAACTTCCTCTGGTTGAGCCGCCTAAGTTCCCTCCTCACCTCGTCTGGTGTGATGGAGAGGGGGGAGTGAGGGGGGGACTGGGGTGGACTGCAGGGGCTGGTGAAGGTGGGGGGGGGAGGGGGGCTGGTGCTGGGTTGAGTCCGTGTGAGGGGGAAGGGGGGTATGGCTACTGGCCCGGGGAGGTGTGAAGAGGAGGAGGGGGGAGTCGGCAGAGGGGCAGAGGGGGTGGGGGGCGAGTCAAACCTGTTGTGAGCTCCTCCCTGCAGCTAGATATAAACAAGGTCTAACCAGCATTAGAACCAGAACTGAAGAAGCCTCTCGGATGAGCGGCAAAACGTTTTCAACCAAACAAACTTTGTCCAGTTGACAAATTGAACTTCTCCTTTTATCATGGATTCTACCTGGACGACTGAGGCACTTTTCCCGTATAGATACAGAGGCAAAAAGTGAAGTAAACGTACAGACAGAGGCAAAAAGTGAAGTAAAAGTACAGATATGGAGGCAAAAAGTGAAGTAAAAGTACAGATACAGAGGCAAAAAGTGAAGTAAAAGTACAGATACAGAGGCAAAAGTTACGTAAAAGTACAGATACAGAGGGGAAAAAGTGAAGTAAAAATACAGATACAGAGGGAAAAAGTTACTTAAATAAAAGTACAGATAGAGAGGCAAAAAGTGAAGTAAAAATACAGATACAGAGGTAAAAAGTGAAGTAAAAGTACAGATATGGAAGTAAAAAGTGAAGTAAAAGTACAGATACAGAGGCAAAAAGTGAAGTAAAAGTAAAGATACAGGGACAAAAAGTTACTAAAGTAAAAGTTTACTTAAGTAAACATGAAAAAAAATGTAAACATGTACATAAAGATAAAATAAAAATGTTTTGAATATATTTTTAGAACAATTAAAGGACAAAATGTAGTGATTGTGATGAAGAATGAAACAGATTGCAAGTGATTTCATTGATTTTTTTTTTTTAATTTTTAAATTTGTTTTTTAGTAGTTTCAGCCTTTTCAACATGCCTCACATTGTAAAGAAAAGTACGTTTTACTTTTCAGTCGAGATCTAAAATATAGTGGAGTAGAAAGTACAGAAAGTACACGTTCTCAAATGTAGTGAAGTAAAAGTAAAAAGTATCCATTGTAAAATTGACTTAAATAATAGTACAGATAGCTAAATTAGTTCTTAAGTATTGTACATTTACTGTTGTACTTTGTTACCTTCCACCGTTGGGAAAAACATGTTAAAAAATAAAAAGCAAATAGGACTCTAATGTATTTAGAAAGATGCTAACGCTAACGCTAATGTTGAGGCATAATAAATATTAAAACAAAGCCGCAAACTGCTGTATTCCACATATAAAAATAGTGGGGTAGTTTTTATTTTAATTAAATTGAAATTTAATAGGTTGTTTATTTTATGTTTTATGATTTTAATAAAAGTGACTGTTAGCTTTGAGACAGAGTGAGCTAGCTAGCTTGCTGCTGTGCATGGAGCCTATTTGTACCTTACAAAATAATGATTGTGAATGTGAAAAGTACCAGTAATTAATCTCATTTTATTGTGTTTGAAAAGGCCATGTATAAAAATCAGCAGTTAGAAGAAAATTGTGTGGTTACGAAATTATGTATTTTTTGAAGGATTCAGACTTGTAACTTTTGGTGGAGGGTCCGTCACCAGCTTCTATCCATGATGAATGTTCCGTAGTCTGCCATTACACTTGTCTCTATGGAGACAGCAGGTGACACCACGGGACCAAGTTACATGTCAAATCTGTGGAGAGGTGAAACCCACTCACAGTAAGAATGCAAGTTTTAAAGTCAGTAAAACCCATGTTATTGAGTAAAATTGAGTAAATGCAAGAAGATTAATTTAATGTCATACCGGGACATGCCAGACAAAGCAACAACATCTCCATGGAGACAAGCAGAGAGGTTATACAGTGCACCATTAAATCTTAGGCAGTTGTTTCTGCTGCGGCGGTGGATATACCGTATTTACTTAGGTGGTACTCTGAACTGGCATGTGTTTATTTCCGTGCCCACATCCCCCAATGTGTCGTCTGAGTACTTTGCGAATGTTATTGTGGTTTTAAAATATGTAACTTAAATAATAATAAAAGATTAAAAAAAAAAAAAAGAGGGGGCAGAGCGGCTGTGCTTGTGCTCAGATCTGAAGGTCGGAGTTCCGAGTCCTGCTCACAATATAAGCATCATCAGTAAAGCGGTCCTATTTGGTATTTTATGTTATTTGTCACTGATTTAAAGGGATATGCCACCCCCAGGTCAAATTTGGGCATCTCCCCACAGTCCAGAGACTAAAATAAGTGGTAGAAAGCGTGGTAGAAAGCGTTTTCCTGGTCACCCAGCCATTGTCCGAGTCTGTCGCCACTGACCGCCGCGGTATCTGCAGCTCCTCCGCCTTAGACTGGAGTCTAACGTCGCCAGAGAAAGATTTCGGCCAAAAGGAATTAATTTGCTCGATGCGTTTCCCAATTACTTTGTGTGTAGTGTGCATTCATATCGAGTGCAAATAAATGTGCAAATCAACACGGAGAGCTTGCCTTGGTCATTTTGGGTGGGAACTATTTTCCAGTGCGGAAGAATAAAGCCGAATCACGCACCACGCTGTGCAACAGGGGAACTCCCTTCCTGGTGCGCACCAGGAAGGGAGTTCCCCTGTTGCACAGCGTGCTGCGTGATTCGGCTTTATTCTTCCGCACTGGAAAATAGTTCCCACCCAAAATGACCAAGGCAAGCTCTCCGTGTTGATTTGCACATTTATTTGCACTCGATATGAATGCGCACTACACAGAAAGTAATTGGGAAACGCATCGAGCAAATTAATTCCTTTTGGCCGAAATCTTTCTCTGGCGACGTTAGACTCCAGTCTAACGCGGAGCAGCAGCATATACCGCGGCAGTCAGTGGCGACAGACCTGGACAATGGCTGGGTGAGCAGGAAAATGCTTTCCACCACTTATTTTAGTCTCTGGACTGTGGGGAGATGCCCAGATTTGACCTGGGGGTGGCATATCCCTTTAAAAGAAAAACATAGCCTCTAAAAGTTTCCACATAATTACTTTGGCATTTCTAAATTAGATGACAATGCAACTTGACTGTTTCTGATTTCACCTTTACTTTGGTGTTAATTATGTGTTACATCTCCACTGGCCTTTGGGTTTAAACCCAAATATCCTGAACAGCCTGTTATCTCAGTGTGATGAGAAGAGACTCTGACCTTTCAGACATTTCTTTCACTAACTGTCTAATTAGCCTCACTGCTAATGCAAACAGACAGTTTGGGCATGCCAACAACTTAATAGTCTTTAGACAAAATACAACCAACTAAGTTAATAAAGAAATGATCCCTGGGAAATGTAGTTGGATTTAATTTGTCTTTCATCAAGAACAAAACGAGTTTATTAATCCCACTGCACTGCAAAGGAGCAAGAAGGGCAAGAAGGTTCCGGGTTCGATCCCCGGGTTGCCTGGGCCTTTTTGTGTTCTATGTGGAGTTGGCATGTTCTCCCCGTGTCTGAGTGGGTTTCCTCCGGGCACTCCGGTTTACCCCATCAACCCAAAACATGCACCATAGGTAAAATCCTCCAGCTGAGGTCCTGACCAAGCCTAAGCAACAAGATCATGGAGATGGTCCCCGGGCGCAGTAATGTGCTGCCCACTGCTCCTAATAATAAGGATGGGTTAAATGCAGAGGACAATTTCACCTGTGTGAGATCAATAAAGTCATTTCAAGACCATTTTCATAGGAATCCTACAATATTACTAATATTTCACAGAATGTAGATTGGTAATTTTTAGACCTTTGATCTTAATATAGTAAAATAACAGCTGTTGTCCATCCAACCATTTTGTTTCTTCCACTTTATCCGGCGCCAGCTGGCAGAGGCAGCAGTCTGAGCAGGGAGGCCCTCACTTTCCTTACCACACACACTTCCTTCGGCTTTTCTGGGGGATCCCTAGAAATGGGGGGCATAGAGAGACATAGATTCTCAGCATAGGTGTGGATCAGAACAGATGCCCGAGCCTCAGCTGGCCCCTCTTCATGTGAAGGAGCAGTGGCTCTACTCTGAGCTCTTCCTGCATGACAAAGCTCCTATCCTCTAAGGGACCTCCCTGCCACTCTGCAGAGAAAACTCATTTGGACCGCTTGTATCTGCGATCTATCCAAACCTAATGCCCATAGCAGCATCACACTTGACTGCAGACCGCCCAGTGCTTGGTGCAGGTCATGGTTTGACAAAGCCACAAGAAACAGCACAGCAAACAACATCTGCAAACAGCACAAATGAGATCCTTTGGACCCCAAACTGGCTCCTGACTGTCCATAAAAGCACTTGGTGTATTGCATCATACCTACAAATAATAATGATTCAAATATACATGTTAAATGCATATGACGCCTTTGTAGATCTGTACTAGTTTACCATTGTGAGTTCAATTCCCAGCTCCGACAATTTGCTAATATCTCGCCCCAGTCTTCACCCCCATTTAATGTTCAGTCCAATGAAACTTATGATATGAAAAGTTCAAAATACTAAGACACAGATAAAAGAGCTTTACTAATACTTTTGCTGTAGTTTTAATGTTGTTTACAGAATACTTTGGTATAAGGCTGATACAGACTAAAAATCACTGCCCCCCCGCTGGGCACAGAGAGGAGCACCGAGGAAGAGGAGGAATGGGGTGATAATGAACAAGGCGTGTGGGAGGCCAGTGACGCAGTCGAGATGAGTCATAAACTAAAGATCACAACAGTGATGATGTCTGTACCAGCCGACCAGCCAGCCCCAAAGACCAAACCCAACACCCAGAATATCCTGTAGAGCAGATCCCCCTACACACACTACAAAAATGTAGATACATGTACACAGTGGTGAAAGTAGTTTTCATTTCTTACAGGTGCTATAATGTCCAGTACAGTGGTGAAAGCAAAGCGGTGCGCACCGGAACGCAGCACCGGTATAAAATTCACAGCCGGTACGCAGCACCGCTAAGAGAATATGGTTAATGGTGTCCAAAACCCACATTTGAAAAAGAAAGTAAATTGCGCTATTTAAGTAGAAAACACAAACAACCACATTATGCCATTCGAGAATAACTGAAAGCTACCCGAAACTCTCGTGCAGAGATATCTGCAGTCTGTTAAGCAAGGATTGTCAAAACTTATCTGACTGTAGCCGTGAAAGTAGCCTAAACCATTGCGAGGCGGTGCTGCGCACTGGTAGAAGATTTAAGGCCAGCGCGCTGCCTGCACCTGTAGGAGAGGGTTTATGCTGACTAAAAAAATATGAATTAATCAAAAAAGTTATTTATCTATGAAAAAAGGTGTAAAATGTTTTTTTAAAAAAACAAACAAACAGGTAAAACGAGTGTTTAAAAAAAAAAAAAAACGTTTAAGTGATGCACTGGACATTATAGCACCTGTAAGAAATGAAAACTACTTTCACCACTGGTCCAGTGCATCACTTTACCGTTAAAAAAAACAAAAAACCACTCGTTTTTTTCTTTTTTACGTTTTACACCTTTTTCATAGATAAATAACTTTTTTAATATACTTAATTATTTCATATTTTTGTGGGCCTACAGGTGCAGGCAGCGCGCCGGCCTTAAATCTTCTACCAGTGCGCAGCACCGCCTCACAATGGTTTAGGCTACTTTCACGGCTACAGTCAGATAAGTTTTGACAATCCTTGCTTAACAGCCTGCAGATATCTCTGCACAAGAGTTTCGGGTAGCTTTCAGTTATTCTCGAATGGCATAGTGTGGTTGTTTGTGTTTTCGACTTAAATAGCGCACCTTACTTTTTTTTTCAAATGTGGGTTTTAGCCACCATTAACCATATTCTCTTAGCGGTGCTGCGTACCGGCTGTGAATTTTATACCGGTGCTGCGTTCCGGTGCGCACCGCTTTACTTTCACCACTGCATGTACATAATATAACAACACATTTAATCAGTGGACTGTTGTTGTTGTTGTTGTTGTTGTCCCCCTTTTTCTCAGGATGTGGGTGTGTGTGCAAGGCCCTTTTGAGAACAGCTGTTTTTCTTGGTATCATTGCATAACAGCAGGTGTACCTCTCCTCTCTCCCTCGAACATTACTGGCCTCTCCAGAGCAGCTCTCTCCCGCTGTCATCTCTCTGTACCACTGTTATTCCTTCAGCTTAAGTCCTGCTTGTCTTTCATTTCCTCCTCACATCACTCCTCCATCTGTCCCTCATATCTGTCATCTGAAACCCTGGCCTCACTATGAGCAGTTCTGATGATTATAGTCTGATTAGAATGTAAAATGAGATGACTAAAGCGGGAGAAAACAAGTGCTATTGTAATTTATAACTGGAAAAATTATTATTTTTTTCTTTTTTTCTTTTTACCACCACCAGTACACGCCTGCTGCCCTATACTTACTTTCTTCTCCAATTGTATTTTCTTAATCAGTGATATATGTAGGATTTGGCATCGTCACATAGGCCTTTTGGCTTAAATGAAATGAAATGCAGCTATCCATTTGCCTGGAAGAATCCATGACTCATCGCTGTACCAGCGAGTGAGTCTGGTAACGCTTGATCCACAGAATGCGCTGCGGTTGCGCGTAGACAGACAGCTAAGTGAACCAATCAGAGATTGCGCCATCTTGATTCAAAACTGAGGCGGAACTTCCGCTGCCTAAGAGTGACTTTGCGGGCAAAGGCGGGTGCACTGACGTCACCATCTTTGAAAGAATCAGAATCGCGGAGTCCGTTTGTAACCGGAGGAGCGAGAGTGGATGGAGAGTGTCCAAATGGTATCGCGGTGTATAGGAAATACAGAGAGATATCATTTGGCTGGCCAGGTAAGCTATCCATTGGAGGAGCTGACGGCATGTGGAGCTTTGTTGTGATGATGTTTACAGGTGGGGATTGGCTTCCATGCGCCAACTCAGAAGTTTCCAACCCAGAAATCAGGCTTGTTTATTTTATTTAGTCAATATTGCAATTTCAAATGTCCAAAATATAAATGATCCATAAAAGTCATATGGTTAATTTATTTTATTTTTTTATTTATTTATTCATTTCGAGCAGGTCAACACAAGGAAATAAATACATGTAACCAATATACACTCAAAGACATACACAAAAGGAGTGAGAAGAAGAAAACTTTTTGAATCCCACCCTTGTCTTTCAAAACATGGCTTAAATTATGGAGTTAGTGTCCTTGTCAGTTCAGTTGAAAAACAAAAAACAAAACAAACAAAAAAAGCATGAGCTCACTATGAGCTGTAACATGTAAATGAAAATCTGCTGTTTGCGTCCGGAGATTCTGTTCTGCAGTTTTAAACAGGAAGTCAGTTTGACCTGTTTCCGTTATTGCCAGGAATATTCAATGGTATGTCATTAAACTCGTCTATCTCCATGGAAGCGATGTTAAAGATCAGAATCCATGTTTCTCCAGATATTTTGACCAGTAACAACATGAGTAATAAAATAAATGCAAGATAGATACTTTAAAGATCCCATGACATGGTACTTCTTGATGCTTTTATATGGCTCCTTAATGGTTCCCTAATACTGTAAATGAATCCTTCTTCAAAATCAACACTCAGTGCATGAGAAACAGAGATAAGCTGAGAAAGAGTAATTTTTCTCACTCTGAACACTCTATAATGGGCGTTGTTGCTTGAATGCAAATGAGGAGAAAAGAGCTGGCCAATAGTAGAGGGTGGGGGCGTGGCCAAATGCTCCGCTCTCCGCTGTAGCTCACAGCTGATCCATTTCCTTGTTTTTGCATGGGGGGAGAGATTTGAAGCGTTCCATTGAAAAATAAACACATTTCCACATAAAATAAAATTAAACCACTGCTGTTCAAAGGTCCAGAGGCTCAGATAAAGGACTTCCGAGCCTAGAAACACTCGGACGTGCCTCCAGGCAAATAAAAAAAACGCATTTCGCATTGCCTAGCGCATTCGCAGTCCAAACTCTCTGGGCGTGATTTACAGAGACGCTGAGTACAGACAGACGGGGGTGGAACTGCATTTGCATTTCTTTTTTCGATCTGACGTCAATAAGGTGCCTTGTTCAAAATCGCCCGTTTGAGCTCCGATTTTTTGTAACGCAGAAAAGGATCGCAAATGCTCAGTTTAGACATTTCGCAACTTTTAACCATGGGGGGGCCTAAACAGGGTAGGGGAGCTCACATTAACGTTCAAAAACCTCAGAAAGTGAAAATGTCATGCCATGGGACCTTTAATGCCTTACTGTGGAACATTCCGGGTAAAGCAATAACCTATCCTTGGGGATCATCCAATCAGAAATGTCAAAAAAAAACTGTACGCCTTTAAGAAATACAGTAAATAATCCATAATGTCCATTTTGAAACAATCGTCATAGTAACTGAAATTAAACAATCTTCATAGTATGTGTGTAGAATCTCTCAGTCGTCCAGGTAGAATCCACGGCAAAAGGAGAAACGTATGATAGAAAAGTGATGATTTATAGTGGGTAATAGCCTGGAGACTGGGGTCAAACCAAGAGCACTGTACTATCTTCGTCTTTTCTTTCTTTTCGTCTTCGGGGCGCCTTTTCTGTCCTTGGAACTGTATATTTTCTTGAGCCAGAACTAAACATGGTTGTCCAGTTAGATTTGTTTATTTTAGTAGCACATGTAAAACAAAGGAGCTCATTGGTCACTGATTATTTGCAGACAAAATTAAACTTCTCATCTCAGATTTAAAGTTTAGTGCCTCGCTCATTGATAAGTGTGTGGTGCAGTACTCAAAACCGGATGTTGAGGAGCCTTTTGATGATTTCTTTTCTAAAATTCTGACTTGGTTTGGTGGGATAGTACCTGTGGTCAATATGTATTATAGTTTTTCATCAGCGAAGTGGCAGTTTGTGGAAAATATACAGGAATTAGCAATGAGATTATACATTCTTATAGCATGAAATTCCATCCAAAATGCAGGATCAATTTACTCACAAGGAACACATCTTAAACAAACTAAAAGGTGTTAACAGACAGTGAAGATAAACAAGCACGTAATGTAAACTTTTGTCCAGTTGACAAATTGAATTTCTCCTTTTGCCATATCGTCATAGTAACTTAAATATGCTCTGAGTAATTCCCATCCTCCTGTATTTGTCACCTCCACTTTAACACTGAGCAGAGTGAGTAAAGTGTGTGTTATTGTGTGACTAAAAAAAATCAAAGCTGTACCTGCTGTAGTGTGTAAAGCCCGCTCCATGTGTGTAACGCTATCCCCATGTGGCTGAGTGGGCACAGACTGACGCACAATGACCACCGTGCACTTCGGTGAGGAGGATGTGAGAACGCGTTTACGCAAAGCTCTGTCATTACACTTAACTCACTTTTTGAACTTTTGGACTTTGGAAAACATTATTATTTCACATTTTACAGTCTAATCGATGTAGGGTTGCTGTCAATCATTCATGCACACACCACATTCATACTCGGCAAGGACACTACAAAAGAACTTGGTCTGAGCTGAAATCGAACCTCCAATCATCTTATCCAACACTGGTAATGAGAGATCGTTATAGGTTTGTGCTTTTGTGACTAAACACAGCTTTATTTTCAGACAATATTTTTCCCCACTCTTCCTGGTCAGCTTCTGTCATGCTCTGAATGATTGACAGGTGGATATAACCAATCACATTGGCGTATGAACTCTCAGACCTAGAGTAAGGCCAATGGGGAGAGAAAAATACTGTATGTAGAGAATATAGTTGGGATCGAGAATACCAATACCTTACGAAGATGTCAGTCTCGTCACCGGTTTGAGTTCGGGTGGCCGTGATTGACAGGTGGATTAGCATATCTGGGGCATGCATAGCTCACCTGTATGACAACAAATATGGCTGCTTACGAGGGGGAAAAAATATCAAAAAGGTCTGAAAAACATTAAGATTGTACTACTATTTTTTAGCCTGAGAATTCCCAGGCCGCTTCCGTTCGTTTCGAACTGGAAGGCGGCCTGGAAACTCGTCCAAGCGAGAGTCCCAGATTTAGGGCCCCAATCAGAGAGCGGGGGAGGTGTGGCAAGACGGTGACGCGTACTACATGACAAACGGAAGCTTGTAGTTTGAACTGACAACTGACATGATTGGCTATGGACTTACGTATACGCTCAATGATAGACATTCATAACGCCCAATAAACGGCCGTTGGCAATCGCTAACCACACCTCCGCTACGGGATTTTTCGAAGCGAGTTTCCAGACCCATATCTCACTTGTGATATGGTCAGGTGTTAACCAGACTAACTATTTTTAGGTAATTCCACAACTATTACCAAACAACCATGTTATGAAGGACCAGCGCAGGCCTAATTTATTATAAATACATAGTTATATACCGTCCTCCTGTGGACCCACCACCCGCGGAAGGATTCATGGGGGCTGGTGCATTGTGTTCTGGGCAGCGGAACACTGCTTGGACTGCTGCCTCCGCGACCCAGAAAATGGAAAAGCTGAAGAAAATGAATGAATGAATAGTTATACCTAGTTATTAATTATTAGTTATAGACTAATAAAAATAGATGATAACACCTTAAGTTTAAAAACACAGAGGAAGTGAGAGCTTCAGGGTATCTTGGATCAATGTCCACAACAGGTGCTCCTCAAGGACAGACAGTGAAGATGACAAAGTTTGTAATGTAAAAACTTACTGTGTTCAAGTAAAAAGTCATCAAAAATGTCTTAGAATAACTCGCGTGACCTGACAAAGACACTATATGAGACAAAATGGCTTGTCCCATGTAATTATTAAAGGAATTTTATTATAATTCCAATGACTTTTTTGAACGTTTTTTACTTTAACACAGTGAGTTTTTACATTACGAGCTTGTTTATCTTCACTGTCTGTTAACACCTTTTAGTTTGTTTTCGATGTCAGAAAAAATATGTTCCTTGTGAGTAAATCGATCCTGCATTTTGGATGGAATTTCATGCTATGAGAATGTATAATCTCATTGCTACTTCCTGTATATTTTCCACAAACTGCCACTTAGCTGATGTAAAACTATAATACATATTGACCACAGGTACTATCCCACCAAACCAAGTGAGAATTTCAGAAAAGAAATCATCAAAAGGCTCCTCAACATCCGGTTTTGAGTAATGCACCACACACTTATCAACAAGCGAGGCACTAAACTTTAAATCTGAGATGAGAGAAGTTTAATTTTGTCTGCAAATGATCAGTGACCAATGAGCTCCTTTGTTTTACATGCGCCACTAAAATAAACAAATCTGACTGGACAACCGTGTTTAGTTCTAGTTCAAGAGAATACCAGGGGTGTCAAACTCATTTTGGTCCGGGAGCCGTATCCAACCGATTTTGATCCCAAAGGGGCCGGATCAGGAAACTCATGGCATATATACCCCAAAAATAGCAATAAGTCCAAATGTTTGTGCAGAGAAATGCAAATCTATTACAGACTGCTGTTTCTTCAGTCCCATCAATAATTCGTTTATCTTCTGTCTTCTCAATTCTCTGTTCAGGTTATCGTATTGTTTGATCTGCCATGTCGTAGTGGCGTTTAAGATTATATTCCTTGTGCACCGCCACTTGTTGCAAACACCAAGCATACAGGTTTCCCATTCACCTCCGTGAACAAATAGGAATTAGTCAATTTTTCTTGGAAAATCCTGCACTCGGCGTCCACTTTTCTCATTTTTGACATTTTGCTGATGAGGGTGTCATGTCGACAGTCAAAACGAGCCTTTGGAAAGAGGCGAGTCTTCATTTGTGCTGCTCTGGTGGGAGGGGCCACGCACAGAGGCGCTGGAAAAAAGTGGTGCAGAAAATTACCAATATTTTAATAGAAAATGAAAATATAATTGAAATATTTTAATAGAAAATCAGCCGAGGGCCAGATTAAAAGTCTTGGAGGGCCGGATCCTGCCCCCCGGGCCGCATGTTTGACACACCTGGAATATACAGTTCCATGGACAGAAGAGGCGCCCCGAAGATGAAAAGAACCAAAAGATGTGAAGATAGCACAGTGCTCTTGGTTTGACCCCAGTCTCCAGGCTATTACCCACTATAAATCATCACTCTTCTATCATCTTTACCTTATAGCGTCAGGCAAAAGGGTATCTGGACACAAGTGTTGGTAATTCACCGCTCCACCCTGTCCAGAACATTTGACCTCTCATAAATAGCGGTAATAGCTGGGGCTTATTTTTAACCATCAGTAAAGGCAGATAAATCACAGTCCCTTAAAATTAGCCGGCCCTTTTGTTCCATTACGCTGACAATGAGGAGAGGCACTAAACACTGCTCTAAACGTCACGCGATGATAAGGCTGGGGATGAGAGCTTCGGAAAATGAAAACTGAATGCCTTTCATCTGCTTTTATCCATGCTGATATGCTAATACCACTGTCCATGCTCAGTGCAAAGAAGAAGTCTGTGAGTGGAGAGGAAGAGAGATGAAGAGAAATGAAAACGAAATTATTGGTAGTTTATTCTTGTAGCAGCATAGCTTTGTCTAAACCGAATCTTTGAAATACTAAAATTTGCACACAAAAAAAAGTGTATAGATTGTTTTGTGCTGTCTACATCTTAATTTTAATCATTCAGTGTCATATCATCAACATTCCCTGGGAGTGTGATGCTAACTGTAGGCTCTGCTCTGTCTGAGGCTCACTTTCTCATATTAGACTTCCACTTGAGATTTATTTGAAAAAAATCTGACTATGATTGATTTAACTGGAGCTACAACAGGTGAGCTGATGTGCTGTTAAACAAGTTCTCTCAAATAAAATTACAGTCACAAGCTAGCTAGAATTAGAAAACAGAACCAAGAATGCTCAGATTTATCACACGAGTTTTCTTAAAGGTCCCATGGCATGAAATTTTCACTTTCTGAGGTTTTTGAACGTTAATGTGAGCTCCCCTACCCTGTTTAGCCCCCCCCCCCCCCCCCCCCATGGCTAAAAGTTGCGAAATGTCTAAACTGAGCATTTGCGGTCCTTTTATGCGTTACACAAAACCAGTGTTGAAACGGGCGAGTTCGGACAAGGCACCTTTTTGACGTCAGATCGGCAAATGCAGCTCCAGCCCCTCCCTCTGTCTCTGCTCAGCGTCCCTGTTTTTCCCGCCCATAGAGTTTGGACTGTGAATGCGCTATAATGCGAAATGCGTTTTTTAAATTTGCCTGGAGGCACGTCCGAGTGTTTCTAGGCTTGCAAGTCCCTTACCCGACCCTCTGGACCTCTGAAATACCAGTGATTTAATTTTATTTTCTGTGTAAATATGCTTTTTTTCATTGCAAAGTCTCCCATCTGTCTTCCTGTGTTAAACACGGAAGAGAGGAGAAAGCGGTGCCGAGCTGCGCTTCGAGCGGGGGAAACCCGCCCCCCCGCTCCTTAGCCAATCTCTCTGTCCTTCTCATTTGCATTGAAGCAGCAACACCCAGAATAAAGCATTTTAGACACATATCTAGCCTCATGAAGACTGTCAGAGTCTTATCTCATGCACTGAGTGTTGATTTTGAAGAAGGATTCATTTACAGTATTAGGGAACCATTAAGGAGCCATATAAAAGCATCAAGAAGTACCATGTCATGGGACCTTTAAAACTTTTTTTGACAGTGTTTGCCCATGTAGAACACCCTAGCATGATGTCCCAGTAAAGTATCAATAGGTTTGTAAGAGTAACTCAGGCTAACAGTTCCGACTCCGGCTTGAAAACTTAAGAGATCGGGTTATTTAATTGTGGGCTGTGTAACTTTTCTGGCGATAGTCCAAAACTCCATGGAGAATGTGGCAATAAACTGATCTATCCCGTATTTATTCAATTAGGAAGTTTTATTGCTAAAACTACTTTAAAACATGCTTTCTTACTGTGAGTCGGGTCACCTCTGACTTGTTACTTGACCTGTCCGTGTCTCCATGGAAATGGCCAAGCAATAGCATCTCCATGGAGAGAAGGTGATAGTCTTACTACTGAAGTTACTACTTCAGTAGTAACTGGACGTCTACCTGGACGACTGAGGGACTTTTCACGCATCCGAAGTTACTACTGTTGCACATTTATTTTTATCTTTATTTTCAATGCACATTCTATTGCATATTACTGTACATTTTCATTGCTGCTGCATCTAACATTGCACATTTTGCACATCTGTAAATAGATATTTATTTATTCTTTGCACTACTTTTAGATTTTGTATTAGATAGTTTTTGTATTGCCTCTATATTGTATTTTGTACACTGTCTTTTTTGCACTGCTTGGCCAGGGAGAAACAAAATTTCGATTCACTGTATGTCGAACACATACTGTATGGCAGAATTGACAATAAAGCCGACTTTCTACCATCAGAAAACACATTGTGCACCTTTAGTCTGAGATTACCAGATACTTCAGTTGTTTCTGTAGAAATCCTTTTATTTATTAACGGATAACCTTATGCTCTGTGAATCAGTACATTATTGCACTGCCGTTCTTGTCTCCTGTATATAGCTGTGATTTTATATTTTATTATTTATTTTTCTATGTGATTTAGTCTTGTACATATACATTTATTATTTTTACTTTTATAATTATGTCTCATTTAACACCAGTCTCTTGCCATCTTTTTTGCTATACCATATATTTTCTGTTACCCTTTGTTATATTATATTGTGATCAGTACCCAAATAATTTCCCTTGTGGATCATTGAAGTTTGTCTAAATCTAAAGCTACGTTTATACGGCGACGATCAAAACAGAAGACGCAAAAGTGGCGTCTCGTCTTCAATTTTTTGTCCGCGTTTATACGAAGACGCAAAAGTGGACGCAAGCGCCAACGAAGGGAGGCGCTTGACTGAAAAAAACAACAAAAAACATCACAACAGCGTCAAGTTACATTTCTAACCACGACTGTACCGGAAAACAGAAAGGTAAAACTTCAAAATAAAATGTTCTAGTTGCGTTTTAAATGAGTTGTTAAGTTCCTCTCCAAACATTTCAGTGACTTGTACTTTTGTTTACATGTTTTTGAATATTGTACTGAAAATAGCAACATTACAGGAGGATTACAGTGAATTAGAAAATATAAAATCACATCGGGTTTTACATTTGAAGTGCCTCATGCGGAAGTCGCTTGTCTTGGCGTCTGTGTGGCTGTGAGAGTGTGAGAAAGACTTGTACGGGAAGAAGAGAAAAGACCGCAGATGTGTGTGGGTGCGATTTATACAATTGTTGAAATGACTCTTGTATGTTGACTAGAGCTGCTAGAGCAGCTTAAACATCCGTGGTATCAAGGTATGCCGCATCTATGTGACGTAAACGCGTACCGACGTGAGCAGATCTGACCAGTTTTGCGTCTTGGGCACTTTACACGGAGACGCTACACCGGAGCGTATTTAACTTTTCCACTCTGGAGGGTGGTTTAAGATTTTTGCGTTTTTAGGCCCCAAAAACGCCGTCACTGTCTAAACGAAAGGCACTTCCGATAAAATATTTTGTCGTTTTTACCCGTAAGCGTCCTCGTGTAAACGGGCCCTAAGTCTAATTTAACCAGTTTGATAATCATGGGGAGAATCCTGTCCTGAGTTTTGCCATTTAAGTTGCTTAAAGACTATAATACTGCTAAAATGTACAGGGAAACCAGAAAGTGATCTATAATTTTCGTAAGAGGGCATTGACATAGTGATTCCTCCCCGAGCTCAAACCAAACAATACTAACCAATAACCACATACGTATTTGCTATTTTTAAAAGATTAACTACAGTCCTTTACAAGTTTGAGTTTAGTGGAGACATGTTCAAAATTGTGAGTCATTTGAAAAGTGAGTTTACGTGGTAATCACTACAATAATTTGACAAACGTGACCTGGAGGCTGTGAGAGCAAGGCTGAACAATGTATGTGCAAAGCAGAAAAGTGAAATGGGCAAAAGCAGAGAAAAAAGCTGTGATTTTGATTTTGGATGAGAAATTCTGACACAGCAGGTCGGCCCCTCAAACTACAGTATGTCACCTTAACAGAGTACACAGAGTTCTGTCTTTCTTTGCTCAGGGCTGTGCTTTGATGAAAAAAATAAAAATAAAAAATAATAATACGAGAAGCTGATCCTTGTGAGCTTTAAGCCGTGTTATAATGTTGTTACCTCATCAAAAACACAACCTGGACTTGCTTTTTGTTTCATTTATAGATGCTTAACATGCAGGTGCTGTATATATTTAGGCTGAGCTGTCCTCTCAAACAGAAAACACTCTGTACCACCTTGTGATGTCATTTGGTAATACAGGAAGTGCGCCACTGTGTTTTTAAACTCCATACACCTTCACTTTTTTTCCAATCTCTACTGAACTAAAGGTAAAAGCTGTTAATTTGAAAACTACCACTACATGACATCACGAGGTAGAACAGAGCATTTTGAGCTATGGAGATGTAGACAGACATAATAAAGGGGAAAAAACAAAAGCAAACTATAGATTTTGCATCTTAATTTGATGAAAGTGAGAATATATGAGGGGAGAATGTATGTATATGAGTGTGACAATATATGTATGTGAGAGGAAAACATGTATGTGAGAGTGAGTATGTGAGAGGAAAATGTATGTATGTGAGAGGAAAACGTATGTATGTGTGAGGAGAATGTATGTATGTGAGTGTGACAATAATGTATGTGAGAGGAGAATGTATGTATGTGAGAGGAGAATAAATGTATGTGAAGGGAGAATGTATGTATGTGAGAGGAGAATATATGTATGTGAGAGGAGAATGTATGTATGTGAGTGTGACAATATATGTATGTGAGAGGAAAACATGTATGTGAGAGTGAGTATATGAGAGGAAAATGTATGTATGTGAGAGGAAAACGTATGTATGTGTGAGGAGAATGTATGTGAGTGTGACAATAATGTATGTGAGAGGAGAATGTATGTATGTGAGAGGAAAATGTATGTATGTGAGAGGAGAATGTATGTATGTGAGAGGAGAATGTATGTATGTGAGAGGAGAATAAATGTATGCGAGAGGAGAATGTATGTATGCGAGAGGAAAACGTATGTATGTGAGAGGAAAACGTATGAGAATGTATGTATATGAGAGGAAAATGTATGTATGTGAGAGTGAGTATGTGAGAGGAAAACGTATGTATGTGAGAGGAAAATGTATGTATGTGAGAGGAAAACGTATGTATGTGAGAGGAAAACGTATGTATGTGAGAGAAAAAAATATGTATGTGAGAGGATAACGTATGTATGCAAGAGGAGAATGTATGTATATGAGAGGAAAATGTATGTATGTGAGAGTGAGTATGTGAGAGGAGAATGTATGTATTTATGTGAGATGAAAATGTATGTATGTGAGAGGAAAATGTATGTATGTGAGAGGAAAACATGTATGTGAGAGGAAAACGTATGTATGTGAGAGGAACACGTATGTATGTGAGGAAAACGTATGTGAGAGAAAAAAATATGTATGTGAGAGGATAATGTATGTATGTGAGAGGAGAATATACGTATGCATGTGAGAGGAGAATGTATGTATGTGAGAGGAGAATGTATGTATGTGAGAGGAGAATATATGTATGTATGTGAGAGGAGAATGTACGTATGTGAGAGGAGAATATACGTATGTATGTGAGAGGAGAATGTATGTATGTGAGAGGAGAATATACGTATGTATGTGAGAGGAGAATGTATGTATGTGAGAGGAGAATATACGTATGTATGTGAGAGGAGAATATACGTATGTATGTGAGAGGAGAATGTATGTATGTGAGAGGATGTCTTGAACAGCCCCTCATATAATATGGCTCCTTTAACTGATTTAACTACAGGTACTATCCCACAAAATGAAGTAATAATTAGAAAAAACATGAAAACCACTTTGTAACCAACCACAAAGACTCCTCCACATTAGGTTTGAATGATGTACCACACTCTCATTTAAAGCACCCACCTAACGACACCTGGGTCTGCGGGTGCTGGCGGGCATTAAGCTGGCATAAGGCCCGCTGTGCCTGTCCAAACCAATCAGCGCACCGGGCGAACAATGGCATTTAGCGCTGATTCGTCGAGATGGCCGGGCCCAGGGGCTTCGGCCAATAATGAGTCCCACCTTCAGTGATAGATCGCCTGTGACACAGACGCCACACGGGGGGAGAGAGAGAGGGCAGAGGTGTGTGAAGGGAAGAGCAGGTAGGAACAGGCGGGATTAGACAGGAGCAGATAGAAACAGAGGGAAACAGGCAGGAGCAGGCAGGGAGTAGACAGAAACAGGCAGCAGCAACCAGGAGCAGTCAGGAGTATGCAGGAGCAGACAGGAAAAGGCAAGAGCAGACAGGAGTGGACAGAATCAGAGAGAAACAGGCAGGAGCAACCAGGAGCAGGCAGGGAGTAGACAGGAGTGGACAGGAGAAGGTAGGTGTAGATGGGAATACTCAAGAGCAGGCAGAAGCAGAGAGAAGCTGGCAGGAGCAACCAGGAGCAGGCAAGAAGCAAGCACAGAGGTGACAGGAGCAGGCAGGGAGCAGTCAGGAGTATGCCGGAGTAGACAGTTAGCAGAAGGAAAAGGAAAAGGCAGGAGCAGACAGGAGTGGGTAGAAGCAGGAAAAGGAGAAGGTAGGACTAGACAGGAATACTCAGGAGCAGGCAGAAGCAGAGAGAAGCAGGAAGGAGCAACCAGGAGCAGGCAAGAAGCATGGAGAAGCTGGCAGGAGCAACCAGGAGCAGGCAAGAAACAAGCACATAGGTGACAGGAGCAGACAGGGAGCAGTCAGGAGTATGCAGGAGTAGACAGTTAGCAGAAGGAAAAGGCAGGAGCAGACAGGAGTGGGTAGAAGCAGGAAAAGGAGAAGGTAGGACTAGACAGGAATACTCAGGAGAAGGCAGAAGCAGAGAGAAGCAGGAAGGAGCAACCAGGAGCAGGCAAGAAGCATGGAGAAGCAGGCAGGAGCAGGCAGGGAGCAGACAGGAGCAGTCAGACAACAGGAAGACAGGAACAGGCATGAGCAGGCAGGGAGCAGTCAGGATTATGCAGGAGCAGACAGTTGGCAGACAGGAAAAGGCAGGAGCAGACAGGAGAAGGTAGGAGTAGACAGGAATACACAGGAGCAGGTAGGAGCAACCAGGACCAGGCAAGAAGCAAGCAGGGAGGTGACAGGAGCAGGCAGGAGCAATGAGAACACAGGCTCACCTCTATTTCAAAACTCTTCCACTGAACCCTTGTTTCAACTCTGTCCGACTGCTTACCTTCTGTTAATAAAAACTAAATGTGACCTACCAAATATGGGCCTTAATGGTAACTTTTCATGTGGGATATCCTCCATTTTCTTGTCTCCATGGAGATGTTATTGCTTTGCGTATGTCCCACAGCACTTACGTATATCGCTTGCGGTTATCAAATTACAGAAGCTTTATTGCTAAACATATATTGGAAAACATACATTCTTACTGTGAGTGGGCGTACAAGGAAAAAAAAACAGACTTCCTCAAACTTATATTCACACATATTTAACGAGAATCTCATCTGTGAGCTCAGATTATCTTCTGCTTTATTCAGTGTTTGTGGAACCGCACATACGCTTCAGGTCTTTTTAAAACTGAAACTAAACGTAGAGAGTCGTATGATTTTATATTGACCCTGATTTGTGGAATACCCCGCTTCTTTCCATATAGATACAGACGTTTAATGCCACACTGTGCAACATTCCAAACAAAGTAATATATCCAGAGAGCAGTAGTTGACTGCCACTAGACAAGTTACACAGTGCCTCTTTAACTGGAAATAGCCTATGTGTACAAAATAGTAGCAATAATAGTATAGTAGTATAGTCTTATATGTAGCAATTTTCTTCGAATTCCATGTTCAAATTTACTTTCTACGGTAGCAAAAACCTTAAATTATACTGTAGCTTTACAAATAAACACCTATATTCCCTCTACCTTATGCCATATTGATGCAACAAATAAATCTTTTTTTCAGGACTAAACTAAGACTAAACCAGGACTACATCAGGTCTAAACCAGAACTAAACTAAGACTAAACCAATACTACATCAGGTCTAAACCAGGACTAAACTAAGACTAAACCAGGACTACATCAGGTATAAACCAGGACTAAACTAAGACTAAACCAGGACTACATCAGGTCTAAACCAGAACTAAACTAAGACTAAACCAATACTACATCAGGTCTAAACCAGGACTAAACTAAGACTAAACCAGGACTACATCAGGTATAAACCAGGACTAAACTAAGACTAAACCAGGACTACATCAGGTCTAAACCAGGACTAAACTAAGTCTAAACCACGAGTAAACTAAGACTAAACCAGAGCCGTTTCCCAATTCAGCGAGTGCACGGTTCGGAGTGTGGTCTCAGCCTGCAGTCGAGGCGGTGCATACTCGCCCAGCCCTGAGTGCAGTCCGTGGACCGCATGGCCGTCTGCGAAATGGAACAGGTCCCGCCTCAGCTCAATGAGCCGGGTGGTCTGCTCCTTGTTCCCTAAAGACAAAAATATTATTCTATTGCGACTAGTAATACTTGGAATTGGGACATGGCGATACTGTAGAATATCCAGCATTACAACAGCAAAGGAAATATAGAAGTGTAAGGGAAAAAGCATGTGAACGGTAATACAGGTGCCGTGAACTATGCCGTTACGGCTACCGTCACACATGTTTAGCGTAGTTTATGAAGAGTTTCATGTAGCATAGTTGTAGGTGAGGTGAACCAGTACACACATTTTATAGTGAAGTCGCAACTGTCACATGGCGATGTTGCTGGCGAGTCCATCTTTGTAGTCATATATCCTGCCGCGCTGTGCATGCTGGGGCTTTTGAGTGTGCGAAGCGTGCATGTTTGCACGCTTGGTCCACGCCCCGATTTCCATGGAAACGACTGCGCTGTTCGGACCGTGTCTTAACTGTGCATGGGACAAAAACTAAATGGAACAGCAGTTGTCGCGCCGGATATGACGCACATCCCCCTCCAAGCACGCTCCGAACCGTGCACTCGCTGAATTGGGAAACGGCTCAGGACTACATCAGGTCTAAACCAGGAATAAACTAAGACTAAATGTCCCAGGTGTCCCTATTTTTGAACAATTTGATTTAAACCAGGTCTAAACAAGGACTTAACTAAGTCTAAACCAGGCCTAAACTAAGACTAAATGTCCCAGGTGTCCCTATCTTTGAACAATTTGATTTCAGCCAGGTCTAAACAGGAACTAAACTAAGTCTAAACCAGGACTACATCAAATCTAGACCAGGACTAAATTAATACTACACTAGGACTATGTCAGGTCTAAACCAGGCCTAAACTAAGTCTAAACCAGGACTAAACTAAGTCTAAACCAGGACCCATTGTATCTCAAAGTAAGGTCTATATATAGGCAAAGTAAAAAAAAAAACAAAACAACCTTTGTTTCCTGTATGTACATGCCTGAGTGAACACAAAGCTGCATTTGAGTGTTGGACAGGAACAAAAGGGTGAGACTTGGGAGCCATCAGACAGAGAGGAGGACGTGTGTGGGAGGTGAGGACTCCGAGTTCTTTTCAGAATAATGGATCACAGCGAGAATGTAAGAAAATACTGATGTTGTAGCTTTGGCAAGTGTCAAAACTGGAGATGCTCAAAGAGTTTTGTTGCACTGTGAAATAAAGTGCAAAGTTTTGTAGTCAGGGAGTTAAAAATGGTTGGTTAGCATGCTAGTTATGGTCAGCTTTATTGTGATTTGATGCCAGAACCGCTCGTAAACTCATCATGGTGAATAATTAAGATGCTATGAATGTGGAACGTGAGTAAGTACTGTTTAAGCATTTTATTTTATTTTTGGTTTTCTTTTTTATGTTTCTGAGAGAATAATAATCCATTACAGTGCCTTTAAGGTAAGGTTAAAGGTGCACTGCACGACTTTTCTGGTGGAGAGTCAGTCACCATCTCCTTGCTTGTCTCCAGGGAGATGTTCTTGCTTTGCCTGAAATGTTCCATGATGTGACATTAAACACATCTATCTAGGATTTATTCATTCTGTTTCTTTTGCTTAATACAGTACAATAATTCTCGCTGTGAATAGGGTTGCCTCTACTGTGGAACGTTCTAGATAAGCAAGAACATCTCCATGAAGAGGACAAGCAGGTGACGGGCCCTCCACCAGAAAAGTTGCGCATTGCACCTTTAAAGTACACTTTATTGTCCTCTGCATTTGACCCGTCCTTCAGTACCACTGGGGCATCTCCCAGAAGCAGTGAGCATCGCAGTGTTTTACTTACTTTACTTTACTTTGAATACTTTAGTGTATTTGAATATGGTATACTGGACATAATGCCAGTGTAGTAAGAGGTAATGAAAATAACATATAGCAATTCATTATTAAGAAAATAATAAGCAGGGTCCCTGGGTGCTTTTCTTCATACTTTTAGGAATATTAGAAAATAAAACTGCTCATAGACACTCCTGCTCACCCACTGCACCAGACCATAGAGGGACAGAGGAACTACATTCATACTATAATACTCCCTACAACTGTACAAAAACTCACACTTATGTAATAGATAACTCAATGCCCTTGTGACAAAGAATAAAATATAACTATCCCGGGTTTTTTGTTTAGTTCTGTTAAGTTTAACACCACATACTCAAGTTACTTTAAATGATTTGATTTGGTTAAATTTATTCAATTTTGTTAAACATCTCAGACACTTACCTATTCACCTGTTCTTCCACCTGGTCTGGAGACAAAAGAGTGGACGAGCTGAGACCTGAAATGGACATATTTATAGCCTCTGGGGGGAGGTTTTGGGCCAGACCATGTGGAGGGGGAGAATTGGTTTCAGTTCCTTTTGTTTATTAGGTTTTGTATATTTGATTTTGATGTTTTAGTGTTTATAAATGATGGTCAGAAGGAGCTACATTGTGTTTTTGTAGATTTAGAAAAGGCCTATGACAGGGTACCAAGGGAGGAATTGTGATGATTTGTATGAGGAAGTCAGGAGTGGCAGAGAAGTATAAGGGGCCGTTTAGACGAGGACGATTGCGACTGAAAATAGTACAACAGTAGTGAGGTGTGCTGTTGGAAGGACAGAAGACTTCAAGGTGGAGGTGGGACTACATCAAGGATCGGCTCTGAGCCCCTTCTTGTTTGCTTTGGTGATGGACAGATTAACAGATGAGGTCAGACAGGAGTCGCCATGGACTATGATGTTTGCAGATGACATTGTGATCTGCAGTGAGAGTAGGCAGCAACTAGAAGAAAATCTACGAGAGGTGGAGGTTCGCATTAGAGAGAAGACCGGGATGAACCAGTCAGTCGTAGCAAGACAGAGTACATGTGTGTAAATGATAGGGAGAACAGTGGAACATTGAAGTTACAAGGAGCAGAGGTGGTGAAGGTGGAGGATTTTTAGATACTTAGGATAATCTGTTCAGAGCAGTGGAGACTGTGGAAGAGAGGTGAAGAATAGAGTGAAGGCAGGATGGAACAGCTGGAGAAAAGTGTCAGGAGTGATCTGCGATAGAAGAGTGCCAGCTAGGGTGAAGGGAAAGGTTTACAGGACAGTTGTGAGACCAGCCATGATGTATGGATTAGAAACACTTGCAATAGGCAGAAGACAGGAGGCAGAGCTGGAGATAGCAGAGTTAAAGATGCTCAGATTCTCTTTAGGAGTGACAAGGATGGACAGGATCAGGAATGAGGTGATCAGAGGGACAACACAGACAGGAAGGTTTGGAGAAAAAGCTAGAGAAGCCAGATTGAGATGGTTTGGACATGTTCAGAGGAGGGACAGTGGATATATTGGTAGAAGAATGTTAGAGATGGAGCTACCAGGTAGGAGACAAAGAGGAAGACCAAAGAGGAGATTTATGGATGCAGTGAGGGAGGACATGGAGGTAGTTGGAGCCAGAGTAGAAGATACAGAAAACAGGGCGAGATGGAAAAATTTGATTCGCTGTGGCAACCCCTGAAAAAGGGACAAGCCGAAAGGAGAAGAAGAAGAAGAGTGTTTATAGATGATGTTAAGCACTTTCACTTAAAGGGGACGTAGGCCCTTGAAGTAACTTGGATAAAAGTGAAGTTCCCTCATATCCAACCTGAAGAGATCGTGGACTGACCTGGAGGGAGGAGCTTCCTATGGCGGAATATAAAAGTAGGTCAGCTCAGCCTTTGGGAGAGTCTCATCAGTGTCGCTGGGTACACGTGGGTTTTCCTAAATTTGAGCACAGATATTTTTTGTAAATATGTTTTATTTTTTGGTTGCCACAAAATCACAGTGAAATTTTGAATAAACAAATGGGACAAACGAAATATTTTCTGCCACATGTTAAGACCATTGGCCAGCTTCCTCCCATCTTTGCACTGTTTTTCCTTACATCTTCTTGTATATAACTGATATATATTTGTATTACTATATTTCTGCATTTTATTTATACTTGTACATATACATTTATACAATTATGCTTTATTTGGCACCAGTCTCTTGTTATTTATACTACTTATTTAGAATGTATATTTACCATTTTATATATTTTTCCTCTTTATTATATTATTTTGTGATGTGTGAGCTACTGTGTCCAAATCATTTCCCTTGTGGATCAATAAAGTTTGTCTAAGTCTAATATAAAAATACAACGATTCCAGTATTCTAACGCTGTAAACTGTTACCAAGATTTCGTTATAGTACTTTCACTGTTACGGAAATAAGAAATTCTGTTTTTATTACTCTGTAGTGAAGCCGAGTCCCTTTTCACACTGCCTTTATAAATCAAAAGCATATTTATCTTGCTAAACGGTTCAATGTGTTGTGACTCAAAAGCTAAATATTGGAATAAGTGCTGAGAGTTGATCTTTCCATCTTTCTTTCTTCTGACCTCTGGTATCAACAGGAAAATCTCGCATACGAAGCTGCCGCTGGTTTGAGATGCTTTTCTTTGGGAACTATTTCAGTGAAGGATGAAGATCGTTGTGAGAAAATATCAGAGCGTCAGCACTTTTTCAAACGTAAAGCCCCGTGGCACCGAGAGCAGCGCCACAGATTCTCAGTGTCTCTTCAAAGTCCTGGTTTGAACTTCAGCAGGTGTGTCTCGAAGAAGATTGTCAGTTTGAAAAATGGATTCTAACTGACAATAGATACACATTTTTGCAGGTATCGATACTAAAAAAGTCACATTCGGGGGACAGAATTGAACGTTTCCTGAATAGCTTTAGAACGATCTCGAGCTGTATCAGAAGTGTAAGAGCACCTAGTTATCTTTGTGTACTTGGGCAAGACACTTAACCCACCTCGCCTCTAGTGTTTGCGTACTCTCGTGTGCGTGAACGGGCAAGTGGTTCCTTGGTGTAAAGGGCTTTCAGTGCCGTGAAGATGGAAAAGCGCTGTATAAAAAGTGCCTACCTGGATGACTGAGCGAATATAAAAGGGGTAATATAAAAGAAAGTACTGTAATTTAATAGTTGAAAATTACAGATTGTATTTTATTATCATTGTGGTACTGGAATCGGTATTGAGTCTATTCCAGGGGTGTAAAACATGCGGCCCAGGGACCAGATCCGGCCCTCCAAGACCTTTAATCTGGCCTTTGGCTGATTTTCTATTAACTCTTTCACCTGCCAGCCTGTTTTCAAAATCTAACCCCTTAGAGTGCCAGAGATTTAGAGCATTTTCACAGATTTTACAAGACTCGCAGAATACTGAGTTCTTTGACTATATAAACATGGCACACATCAAGATAAAGCGTAGACTCTCTTCTTTCACCTGGAAAAAAATTATGTTTCTAACCTTTTCGGTTCTCAAATAACTGATAATAGAACATAGGGAAGTTTCAGCAAAAACACTGTTTTTTGTTCAAAGAAGGATTTCGAGCAGATCAGTGACTTTGACATCAATATTTATCGATTTAGTGACACCTCAAACATCTAAAATAACAGAGAAAGAGATTTTTGATGACAAAGTACATTTTTTATTTACAAATATAAGAATATAAGGCTCTGTGAATTGAAAATTCGTTCAAATCAATAGTGGCAAGAAATGTTTACAGGATATAATAATATCTTTTCATATAAAATAGAACTTTGTTGAGGCTTTGTCTGAGGCCCAGAGTACAGACCCATAATAAAAACTAATATATACACACACACACACACACACACACACACACACATATGTACATACACACAAGCCCATGCATAAACCTTTACACACACACAGCTACACATGCACGCGCGCACGCATGCACGCACACACGCACACACACACACACACACACACACACACACACACACACACACACACACACACACAGTCAGTAAACTTCTTCTTTGGCGCTGTCGTAATTCTGATCAGAGTCCCTGCTCTGCGCAGCGCACACATGACACGCCCCCTCCTCGGGCACAGCAGATCTCTGCTCAGACCTCGCTGCTTGATCCGGCTTGTCTCTGCGATCCTCTGATCCAGGATCCTGGGTCCCAAGAGCGATCAGATCGCTCCGTAGGCGCTGATCAACAGTCCTCTGCTTTTCCGGGTTCTCTGGCCTCGCCATCTTTGCTCCTCTGGCCAATACACCATACACACACTGCACTCCTCCTCTCTTCCGCGTCTCTGATCGGCAAATAATGATACAAGATCGCCACCTACAGGTTGAGAGGTGTGAATTACACCTTAAAAGTTGCTCCCGGACGTATCCTAGCAACCCCCGCTGAAAAACGCGTTGAACGTCTATAGACCTTCTGGCAATCAACGGTTGGGTTCGCCCGAACATCGATAGACGTCTCCGGCAGCTAATGAGTTAAAATATTTTAATTATATTTTAATGTTCTATTAAAATATTGGTAATTTTCTGCGCCACTTTTCTGCGCAACCAGAGCAGCACAAATGAAGACTTGCCTCTTTCCAAACGCTCTTAAAAGACAAAGGTTTTGACTGTTGGCCGTGACACCCTCATCAGCAAAATGTCAAAAATGAGAAAAGTGGACGCCGAATGCAGGGTTTTCCAAGAAAAATGAATTGATTCCTGTTTGTTCACAGAGAATGGGAAACCTGTTTGCTTGTGTTGAAATAGCATTTTTCTTAAAGTTTCAGTTTGTTCATAATATAATATTTTGAAAAAGAAAGAGTTCATCAAATAAAAAAGACTTCTGTATCAGATTTGAGTTTCTCTGCACAAATATTTGGACTTATTGCTATTTTTGGGGTATATATTCTGGCTCGGCCCCTTTGGGATCAAAGTAGGTTGGATACGGCCCCCGGACCAAAATGAGTTTGACACCCCTGGTCTATTCCTTAGTATTGAAATTGAGTTTGAACATTTAGTTTAGTGTATTGAATGTCTGAGTTTGGGGCAGTACAGTTGATTAAACTTGAATCCAGATGCTAACTGTAGACTGTGCTCTGATGGTTTATTAGACTTTAATCTGTGCTTTATTTTAACACAATCTGACCACAATGGAAAGGTCTACAGCCAATCCTCTATCACTAACAGAATGTGGTTTGGAGCTGAGTTCTTTTTCAGTTTTAAATGGCATCGATTAAAAGTCTGTGCTGTTTTTGTTCAGGAAGACGATATTGAAAGATATTTTCGTTGCTTTTGTCAGGGCAAAATACAATTGAATCAAACCCCTGACGGATCAATATGAGGAAACACAACTGAATAATGTTCTGATAATCTGATCTGATTTCCAAGTTTGCAAAGTTCCAAAAAATATGATTTATGTGGAAAGATTGTTTCTTATTGTAGATTTGTAGGCTGTGTCCATGCTCTGCACCTTAATGATTTCAGATTCCAAAGTAATACCACAGACCTATTGCATTTTAAAGGTTCTATATTGTCAAAAACATACCAAGAGTTGTGTTTTGTTTCATTCCCACATGTTTAATGAATCCTGGTTTATTATTCTTGAATGCTCAGTTCCACCTTGTGATGTCAGAAAGTGGTGTTTTTCAGTTAACAGCTCCTTTTACCTTTTCTTCAGTAGCGACTGGCAATTCCAGGACTGAAATCATCCAAATGATTTGAGTGAAGGTATATTGAGTTCAAAAACACAGCGGAGCACTTCCTGTATTACCACATGACATCACAAGGTAGAACAGAGTGTTTTCTGGTTGAGAGAAGAACTCAGCCTAAATACGCAGGGCTTGTGAGTTAAAGATGTCTGAATGAAACAAAACTCAGTGAGGTATGTTTTTTTTTTTGTATGGTTTTTAGTACTTTGTTATTCCTGTAGGGAAATTATTTCTCTGCATTTCACTCATCCTTTCAGGAGCAGTGGGCAGCACATGGGACGCCGGGGACCCATCTCCATGATCTTGTTGCTAGGCTTGATCAGGACCTCAGCTGGAACATTTTACCTATGGGGCCTGGCAAAAGGAGAAATTCAATTTGTCAACTGGACAAAAGTTTATTTGGTTGAATACATTTCACAGTTCATCCAAGCTGCTTCTTCAGGATTGGTCAGACGCTGGTGGACACTTCCTCTATCTTCCTGACGGGAAGAGCTAACTACAGTCAAATTACTATGAAACTATCACACCTACTTGTTTACAGTTTCTGTTAGTTATGTGAGCCTATTCAATACGCAGTAGGAGTGGAGTGTGGGTCTTGTTAGCAGAACCATTCAGGGCCATAATGGGTGTTTTCACCAATTTTTAGACCTAACCTGCTGCCCTATTGTTTTCTTTGTTTGTTTTGATTTAGGTTTGAGGATAGAGTTATAAATGGGAGACAAATGATGTCTGAGACCTCCATTTCTGTTCAAGGAAGGATTCTCTTTCTGGACAAAAATAGCCTCTTTAACTCCCCTTTCAAACCAGTTCTTTTCTCTGGACAAGATCTGTACCTCACTGTCCTCAAAGGAGTGGCCCGTGGCTTCTAGGTGGAGATGTACGGCAGATAAAGGTCCACTCTGGCACGCCTGTCGATGTTGGTACATCCTCTTGTGAAGTGGCTGTTTTGTTTCTCCAGTGTAGCGCTCACTGCAGTCTTCACTACACTGAATGGAATAGACCACATTGCTTTGTTTGCGGCTCGGTGTTTTGTCTATGGTGCATGTTTTTGGTTGATGGGGGAAACCGGAGTGCCCGGAGGAAACCCACCCGGACACAGGGAGAACACGCAAACTCCACACTGAAAGGAGTGCTGCAGCCACCGTGCCTTGATGAGGAAACATTATAACTTAAATCAGAAAATAGCATATCAGCACTTTCATTTAGACACATTTTAAGCTATTTTTAATTATAAAACAATGTTGCTGGTCATAGTCTCAGCTGATGCCTAGCTGTCAATCACAATGACACTCAAGTTAAATACCATACTGTGGAACATTCGACGGACTACAGACTATCATCTCCATGATTGCAACCTCCAAAACTCAATTTGAAAGCTTTTATGTCCTCTTTTGGGATTTTCTTACCCCAGTTTATCACAATTTCAAGGGTTACATGGCTTACCATATTTTGAAAACTCTAAATTTTGTCAACTGTGAAATAAGAAAAATATCCAATCTTATTACTTACACCCACGTAATAGAAACCCACCCAATCATTAATTCCTGAACTTTTCTTCTCTTTAAGAACTCTCCCTGTCAGAGGCAATTCAATCCGCTGTCACTCACACATGATAGTCACGGATACACAGAACACAGGCAAACACACACCTATTCACTCCGACACAACAGAAAGACTGCAACTCCCAGAATTCATTTAGCTCAGCGCCTTGTCACTCTTTCACTGCATTATTTTAAGAAACGCTCATCAATAATGGATGCGCGCTGGGAATAATTGATGGGACACGCAGCTTCCTCTAATGCTGCTTAGTTTGACAGATGGAGGGACAAAGGGGGGAATCGGCCGACGCACAGCCCAAGAACGCACACCTCGACTGATGGATGGGTGAGCACCAAGGAGCGCCGTGCTTAGATACTTTCGCAGCACTTTTGCACAACTTCAGCTTGTGTCATTTGCGTCCATCTTAAAGGAGAAATACTCTGTGTTTTTAAACTTGTGTAATGTTAAGAGTTAGGGATGCACCAATCCAGTTTTTTCAGTTCCAATATCAGTTTTGATACTATAGCTTATATCTACAGATAACCGATAACAGTGAATACCAGTGCAGAGACTGAAAATAGATTTTATTTCCTTTAAACAAAATAAGACCACACTGATCCAGATGTATCATGTAGCCGTTTACGGGTATAGGGGGTGATATTTTAGTCACCGTGTTTATTGTCTTGTTTATCAGATGTTTTATGTTCACTGTGGGCCTAGGGGGCGCTGCAATTTCAAACCCTGTGTGTGCAACCTGTACATATGTTTTTTCACAATAAAGCTGACTTTGAACTTTGAACTGATCTCTCAAGTAACAACTGAACAGCTTTATGTAAATAAAAGTTCAAACATGATGAGACTTTCTGGGCCAACTGCGACCAGTAAATAATTTTAGATACATTTTAGGCACAACCAGAATATCGACTGAATCAATATTTGGAAGCAGATATCTGATCCAGCAAATTTTTCAGTATTGGTGCTGGTATCTTGCCTGGTTTACACCAGACCATATCACAATATGTGGTCTGGGAGCCACCGACTGAATATCTCGTAGCGGAGGTGTGGTTTACGATTGCCAACGGCCGTTTATTGGGCGTTACGAATGTCTATCATTTGGCGTATACGTAGCCCATAGCCAATCATGTCAGTTGTCAGTTCAAACTACAAGCTTCCGTTTGTTGCATAGTACGTGTCACCGTCTTTCCACCCCTCCCCGCTCTCTGATTGGCTCCCAAAATCAGGAGCTCTCGCTTAGCCTAGTTGCCAGGCTGTCTTTTAGATCAGAGCGATCATGCAAAGCAGCCTGGGATTTCCCAGGTTAGCCGGTATGTTTCCAGTATCAGATCAGTGCATCCCTTGTAGTAGTAGGAATAATGCTCCCTAACGTGGAGCTGTTTCTTATTTTTAAATAAATAAGGCCACACTGTGTAACGTTGAAGTTATAAAAATAGATAATAATAAAAGCATATTTTTTTCCCTTTGGATGTTTTTATTGGACTGAAAAACACTGAAATTGTGTCCTGACTGTGATCGGGCTTGCATTTTCACTATTTGTCAACTGCATGTCCACTTAGGCTACGTTCAGACTGCAGGGCTTAAAGGTCAATTCGGATTTTTTTGTGAAATCTGATTTTTTTGCGAGGTCGTTCACATCTCCAATTAAATGCGACTTGTATGTAGCCTGGGAATTCCCAGGCCGCTTCCGTTCGTTTCGAACTGGAAGGCGGCCTGGCAACTCGTCCAAGCAAGAGTCCCAGATTTAGGGCCCCAATCAGAGAGCGGGGGAGGGGTGGCAAGACGGTGACGCGTACTACATGACAAACGGAAGCTTGTAGTTTGAACTGACAACTGACATGATTGGCTATGGACTTACGTATACGCTCAATGATAGACATTCATAACGCCCAATAAACGGCCGTTGGCAATCGCTAACCACGCCTCCGCTACGGGATTTTTCGAAGCGAGTTTCCAGACCCATATCTCACTTGTGATATGGTCAGGTGTTAACCAGACTAACTTGTATGTGATCTCCAGTGTGAACTTTAAACGTCCCCAAAGTGTCTTGCATGCACATTGGAGTGTGTTTACAAAAGTAGCTTACACATGGACACTAGTTGCTATCATACCAGAGCCAGAACATGTATAGTTTATTTGTTTTAAGGAGATTGAGAAGGAGAAGGACAAGGTTTTTGGCCATGGCGTTTTGTGGGGCAGTGGCAGCAAAGTCTGTACAAAAGAACTTGTGTGTGCGCGGAATTACAGCCAAGAGTGGTGGGATTGCTATGTGCTTCGCTGCTCCACTGACATGGACTTCATACACAATTTTCATATGACGAGAAGAACGTTTGTGTACATTTGTGAGCGCCTACTTGTACCACTCTCGCTTGTTGATGAGGTGTCGGTCGGATGAATGCGACCTGACTGTTCAGACTGAAGTCGCATGTCAAACGATCGGATATGTCTCAGTTTTAGGACCACATATCCAAGTGGCCTGGGTCGCATTTGAAAAAATCGGACAGACTGTCATTAAAAGATCAGATACAGGTCGCATAGAGGCAAAAAAAATGGATTTGGATCACTTCAGGCTGCAGTCTGAACGTAACCTTAGAAATGTTGTTCTTTGGCTATAATATTCCACAGAATGGCATTAAACACACCTATGTTCTTCACTGTAAATCATCTATTTAAGCTTCATGTTACCAAGAGCTCTGGTCCTTGCACAGGCTGTGGAACCTCTGTTCCAAGTACTGAAAAATTAATTGTTTACCATATGTTTATGTTTATATACACCATTTTAAATTACAAAATCACAAATACATCCATGTATTTTAAAATGGTGGAAAAAAGCATAGTAAATCTCTTTTAAAGTTTTTGCCCATGAGCCAAAAATGAGTCTTGCATCTGCCAGAAGAAAACTGTACCCTTGCTGCTGAATTTCCTCACAGGGAATTTTTTATTTAAAATATTTAACCCAGGAATCTGATCTTTATTGTAATACACCTGAGATAGCTGCCATACTTGACAGTTATTTGCATATAATATTCAAACAAAACTCGCTACGGAGATCTTATGAATAATTCTAGTCAGTGTCCTGGCGTTACAGCAGGCTATTCTTCTCATTTTTGGGATGAGTCAGTGTAAATCTCTTGACTTTATCTAACCCTCTTCAATCTATTCCCTCACGCAATCTAGTCCCTGTTCATCACGCATCACAATGTCATCTGAAAATACCTGATCCATGGGTGTTCCTGTCTGACCCCATCGCTTAGCTTGTCCATCACCACAACAAAACAAGAGAGGGCTCAGAGGACAACCTTGACACAATCCCACCTTTAATATAGCAAGTTTATGAACCCTTTCTTCCATAGCTATATAGACCCATGCAGCCCTCCAAATGACATTTTTTAGTCAGTTGAACAGTTAATTAGTTAATTAGTCAGTTGATCAGTTAATTACACTGCAAATTAACGCATTATAAAAATTATTAAAAAAATAAAAATGCAATTAATTATGAGTTCAATGTGTGCATCTTTTAAATTTGGCATGCAGTAAGCCAATCACTGCCAGGGCTTTTGAACGGCAAGTTTATTTATAAAAAGAACAAAGATGAGGCTATCAACAAGAATGCAGTGATTTATTAGTCTGGTTAACACCTGACCATATCACAAGTGAGATATGGGTCTGGAAACTCGCTTCGAAAAATCCCGTAGCGGAGGTGTGGTTAGCGATTGCCAATGGCCGTTTATTGGGCGTTATGAATGTCTATCATTGAGCGTATACGTAAGTCCATAGCCAATCATGTCAGTTGTCAGTTCAAACTACAAGCTTCCGTTTGTCATGTAGTACGCGTCACCGTCTTGCCACACCTCCCCCGCTCTCTGATTGGGGCCCTAAATCTGGGACTCTCGCTTGGACGAGTTTCCAGGCCGCCTTCCAGTTCGAAACGAACGGAAGCGGCCTGGGAATTCCCAGGCTAGTGATTTATAGCTTTTGTCAAAAAGAATTTTCTGATCATCGAAGCTGCTCCAGCCTGACGGATCATTTGAACGATAAACACGTCCGGAGAAGTTCCATTGTTACCGGTGATAGAGCGAGCGTGAGCGCACTTCACCAAACCACCAAACCACGCTCACAGAATTTGGGAAACGAATGAGCAAAGCGACCACAGAAAAACTGACAAACTCAATCGCTAAGTGGGTTGCCTCTCTCTGTCTCTGTCTCTCTCATGAGATTAAAATGCAATTAAGTAGATTAATTAATTACAAATCCTGTAATGAATTAGATTAATTTTTTTAATTGCCTGACACCACTAAATAGAACATCACCACAATCAATACATTTAAGCTAAATGTCTTGCCACAGTAATTATGTTATAGTTTTTTATTTTGTTTTTTTGTCCAGTAATCAGGAAGTGTGTGTTAGCATGTGTTAGCTAGCGTTGCAGTAAAGCTGTTAGTTTTGTCAGCTTTACTGCAACGGGAAAACTGCTCTCTGGAAGTTTTTGAAAAGTGCTTATAAAGTGAATGTGGACCACTGCGGACAGTTTAACATGAACACATTTCGTTTTATTCACATTTTTACTTCAAAATCAGTTACATTGCTTTTAAAAAGTGATAAACATATGGCGGTATCAGATTGTTCCGGGGCTTTTTTGTTTGCTTTTTATATTGTTTTGTTAATGCATCTCTATAGACATTTGGCGTCTGCCAGTAATGTAATGACTTTCAATCCGTTGCTGTTTCTCCTCGCTCTATGAGCCACAAAACCTGGAAATGCAACACTTTTTTTTCATCATCACCCGCCATTGAACTTGCCAACGGAAAACAACTGCTGCCATGGCTTCATTCATCTTCCAGATTTTAATATAGATCTATGGCACCGCATCAGTCTGCCATACATCTGTCCATCCTCACTATATCTGAACTACCACCACGCCATTTGCCAGCACATTAAAGGCCCTGTTTTTGCCATATATTTCAGCAAACTTTTTCATATCCCACTACAGATATATTGTATCAGTAGCTCTGTGTCTACTGAGTACTGTCTGCAACTAATCCTATAATCCAGAAGTGCGTATTACCATGTTATCATAATTGTTGGCTTTACCGTCATGGCAAAACTCCACTCTGGTCTGGAGAGATGCTTTATAAACTCATCACAGTGACTAATTAGAATGTTCAGAATGCATAAGGTAAGTGAGGAATAACTTTGGACCACTGAAAACTAGGTATGTAACGATATCCAAATCTCTCTATTTTCACGATATGCATTTCACGGTACGATATTTATTACAATATTTTGTGGTAGTTCTGTCATTATCCAGAGAATTAAACTGTGTTTTCAGTATCGTGCTCCAGCAGACTGGAATTCTTTGCAGAGAGTTTTAAAACTTCAAACACTCGTACCTATGGCTTCTTTTAATACTCTTTTAAAGGACCTGGAAACGCAATTGATGATATGCCAATGTTTTTAAACTGTTTTTCATCATTTTATTTGTGTTGATTTTATATTTATTTGTTGTCTGGTGAGTCGTATTGTGTTTCTAATTGTTTTTAACATTTTATCTGTGTTGACCTTATATTTAATTGTCGTCTTGTGAGTTGTATTGTGTGGGCCTCTTGGCCAGGACTCCCTTGAAAAAGAGATCTTTGAATCTCAATGGGACTTTTTTCCCTGGTTAAATAAAGGTAAATAAATAAATAAGGTTTAAAAGTGCTTAGTAAGACGTATTGCTTCACATAGTCTGAAACGGAGCAAAGGATCATGGTCTATGCAGTTCCCTCTATTATTTTTAGCTACTGCAGCACCATAACCGTGAATTTAAGCAACTTGTGATTTGATATATTGTCGATATATTGTGACAGCCCACCATATTATTGATGATCCGATGTCATGATATTTTAGTTATTGTTAAATTTCTACTGCAAGCCATTTAAAGTTCCTGTATTATGTAAAATTGACCCTTGTGAGCTTTTAGCTATATTATAATGTTACCTCATCAAAAACATACATGGAACTGTTTTCTTTCATTCACACATAATTCAGTAGAGATTGGCAATTCCAGGACTGTAATTATTTAAACGATTCTAATGAAAGTGTATGAACTTTAAAAACACTGGAGCACTACTTGCATTATCACATGACATAGTGTTTTCTGTTTGAGAAACACACTAAATATGTTTGTGAGAATGAAACAAAACACAACTCTGTTTATGATGAAAAAACAGCATTATAACACAGATTCTTATTCTTTGCACTGCTTTTAGATTTTGGTTAGATAGTTTTTGTATTGTCTTTATATGCGTGAAGAGTCCCTCAGTCGTCCAGGTAGAATCCATGATAAAAGGAGAAATTCAATTTGTCAACTGGACGAAGTTTGTTTGGTCGAAAACGTTTCACCGCTCATCCGAGAGGCTTCGTCAGTTCTGGTTCTAGTGCTGGTTCTAGCCTCTCGGATGAGCGGCGAAACGTTTTCGACCAAACAAACTTTGTCCAGTTGACAAATTGAATTTCTCCTTTTATTATTGTCTTTATATTGTATTTTGTACACTGGCTTTTTTGCACTGCTTGGCCAGGGAGAAACGGAATTCACTGTATGTTGAACACATATGGCAGAATTGACAATAAAGTTGACTTTGACTGGACTTTGAGATCAGAAAATGACTTAATATGGGCCTGTTAATATGAACTGGTTCTGTTTTAAGACAATAAAAATCAGATACAAAAAAAACACACACAAAAAAAACATTGTCCGTACATGTTATGTGTGGAATCTGTCCCTCACCTATATAAAAATCTTGTCTACAGTATCCCATCTATACATCATAACATTCCCAAGACAGAGTTCCACATGCTTCTTGTTCTGGCTTGCATACAGCGAGATGGATGATTCTAAACCAGTCCTGTAATATTGTGCTTCCTTGGGGGCTCTGTTGGCCTGGCGGTGACCCAGGCCTCCAAATGGACCATGTATCTTCTTGGGTTTTGTTTGTGTGGATGCAAAGAAATTAATTCTCTGCATGAAAAACACTCTCCTTTAGCCTTTGGAGATGTTCCTGTCATTTGAATTGCGGAGACATCCTCAAGACACTGCGGGACCAATCTAAACTGTGAAGAGGGCATGGGAGGTGGCAAGGTGAAATTGGGCCACCGCCAAAATCACTGTCTGAATGTGCATGAGCGTATGTGCACCTATTGTAGATATTATGCCGCTTCTATCTAGCAGAACGCAGCATTGTTTGGTTTCCATGCTTTTTGAGGACATTATGTGGACTTGCATTCATATTTCGGAGCCATTTGAACCCATTGTAACCATATCTTAACTTTAAAGGTGCAATATGTAACTTTTTCATTGAGGGTTTGTCACCTGCTTGTTTCTATGGATATGTCACTGCTCTGGAATGTTTTACAGTATGACATTAAAGAGCTCTACCGTATATTTATTTGATTAAAGGTGGTTTTAATGCTTAAAATACCTAGAAAAACAGGCATTCTGACAGTGAACTTCCTCTCCAAAGATCTGACATGTAACTTGGTCTGGTTTGGTCTCTATGAAGATAGAAAGGTTTAACTCACACTGTGAAACATTCCAGAGAAAGAAAACAAATTTCTATGGAGAAAAACATTTAACAGACCCTCCACTAGAAAAGTTACACAATGCAACTTTACACATAGTCAATGGTCTTTACCTCATTTAAACCATATCTTAATTTAAACCAAACTGGTTTGGCTTTAGCATTTAAAGGCACTGTGTAACCTTTTAACCAAAGAATTGACTAAAATAAAAGCATGTCTTTTAATTTTGGTTGTGTTTATTCCACTTAGACGAACATGCTTCCGTATTGTGTGTGGGTTTGCTTCTCCACAAACCTGACTCTTATTTGGCCTGGAGGCTTGCTCCTGATTGTTTCCATGGAAATGTTATGTAATCTTCCTTAATATGACAAAAAATGTATCTTTGTCCACAGAGAATGTTCTGTAGTATGGTTTAAAACTTCGATGTCCATGGACTCATGCAGGTGAGAAAGTTATATGGTGTTGCTAATAATTATCCAGTCAATAACACATCATAATATAACATGGCTATTATATAAAATTAATATTAATGCTCTGACAGGTGCACTATATAACTTTTTGGTTGGGGGTCCGTCACCTGCTTGTTTATTTGGAAATGTCATTGCTCTGCCTGGAATGTTCCACAGTATGACATTAAACAGCTCTAAAAGAGATTATTTTTGTCAAGAAAGAGAATCCCTCCTTGAACAGAAATGGAGGTCTCAGACATAATTTGTCTTCCATCTATAATTCTATCCTAAAACAAAATCAAAACAAAGAAAGAAAACAATAGGGCAGCAGGTCAGGTCCAGAGGTGTGAAAACACCCATTATGACCCTGAATGTTTCTGCTAACAAGACCCCACACTCCACTCCTACTGCATATTTAATAAGCCCACCTAACTAACAGAAACTGGAAACAAGTAGGTGTGATAGTCTGAGTCATTTCATTGTAGTTAGCTCCTTCCTGCAGGCAGATATAGGCAGTGTCCACCAGTGTCTGACCAGAACTGAAGAAGCAGCTTGGATGAGCTGCGAAACGTATTCGACCAAATAAACTTTTGTCCAGTTGACAAATTGAATTTCTCCTTTTGCCATTAAACAGCTCTACTTTACATTTATTCAATGACAGGTGGTTTTAAAGCTCACAAATATCTAGAAAAACAGGCATTCTGACTGTGAGCGGAGTGCCTTCTCCATAGATCTGACCTAACCTGGGAAATCCCAGGCTGCTTTCGTTCATTCCGATCTGAAAGACAGTCTGGCGACTATGGCAAGCGAGCTCTCCCGATTCTGGGAGCCAATCAGAGAGCGGGGAGGGGTGGAAAGATGGTGACGCGTACTACGTGACAAACGGAAGCTTGTAGTTTGAACTGACAACTGACATGATTTGCTATGGGCTACGTATACGCCAAATGATAGACATTCGTAACGCCCAATAAACGGCCGTTGGCGATCGTAAACCACACCTCCGGTACGAGATATTTTGAAGGTGGCTTCCAGACCATATCTCACTTGTGATATGGTCAGGTGTAAACCAGGCAAGATCTGACCTGTAACTTGGTCTTGTTTTTTTTTCTCCTTGAAGATAGAAAGGTTTAATGCCACACTGTGAAACATTCCAGACAAAGCAATAACATCTCAGTGAAGTAAAGCATCTCACGGACACACTGCACCTTTAAATGGTGGACCAATCACAAATCAACATGTACAGGGAGATGTAAATTCCTCATTACCACCCAGCTGTGCTCCATATTGCTTCCTTCCGTAAATGTGCCAATATTGATCCATATTTGATGTCTCTTCTCGTCCGAATGAGTTTGTGCTTTTCAGGCTGATGCGGGTATTTTCTTGTGCCAAATTAGCCCTTTCATCATCTGCCATTGGTTTAGACTGGGCAGGTTGTCACGGGCAACCTAAAGGCATTCCATAATGAATCCTTGACGATATGTTTTGGTTTTGAAAAATATTTATTTTACTTTTCACGTTAATGAGTGAGCTGCAACTACAGTGATTTATGCAGCCTCAAATTACTGCTTTTCAAACACTTCACAGGATCCATCACTGGCGGTTCATTGCAGGGGTACTGAAAATCATCATTTAAAATTTCACTTCTTTTTACCTTTGAGTGAGCGAGGGGGTAATCCGAATATTAATTGATGCCAAAGGTGCTTAAAGGAGACATATTTGTGAGATTTAACCAAAATGTTTTTTACATATCTTTGAAGTTGCCATTTAATTTAATTTAAGAAAGAAAAACACAGTGCTTGCTACTGTAAAATGCAAACAGGTGGTTTTATTGCTCAAAAATACCTCTAAAAATAGGCATGCCCCTCCACAGATCTGACCTGTATTTTATCTGGTTTGGTCTCCATGAAGATAGAAAAGTTTAATACCACACTGTGAAACATTCCAGACAAAGCAATAACCATGGCTAAAAGCAAAGATGGACACTCTTCCAGAAAAGTTACATAAAGCACCTTTAAAGGTCCCATGGCATGAAATTTTCACTTTCTGAGGTTTTTGGACGTTAACGTGAGCTCCCCTACCCTGTTTAGGCTAAAAGTTGCGAAATGTGTAAACTGAGCATTTGCGATCCTTTTCTGCGTTTGAAAAAAAGACGGCTCAAACGGGCGATTCTGAACAAGGAAACTATGTGACGTCACATTGAAGAAAAAATGCAAATGCAGTTCCACCTCCCGTCTGGATATCTACCCACCATCACGGCCAGAGTTTGGACCGCAAACGAGCTACGCAATGCGAAATGCGTTTTTTTATTTGCCTGGAGGCACGTGAGAGTGTTTCCAGGCTCGGATGTCCTTTATCTGACCCTCTGGACCTCTGAAACAGCAGTGGTTTAATTTTATTTTCTGTGAAAATGTGATTTTTTTTCATTGAAACGCCTCTCCTTTCTTCCTTCACGCATGAAACGTGAAGGAAGAAAGTGGAGCCAGCGCACAGCACACCGCTAATTGAGGAAACAGCGGAGAGTTTGGCCCCCCCCACCCGCTGCTCTGGCCTATCTCTGTCCTTCTCATTCGCATTCAAGCAACAACGCCCATAATGAGGTTACCTGGCCAGCCAAATGATATCTCTTTGTATTTCCTATACAGCGCGATACCATTTGGACACCCTCGCTCCACCCTCGCTCCTCCGGTTAAAAATGGACTCCGCGATTCTGATTCGTTCAAAGATGGTGACGTCAGTGCACCCGCCTTTGCCCGCAAAGTCACTCTTAGGCAGTGGAAGCTCCTCCTCAGTTTTGAATCAAGATGGCGCAATCTCTGATTGGTTCACTTAGCTGTCTGTCTACGCGCAACCACAGCGCATTCTGGAGCAAGCGTTACCAGAATCATCCGCTGGTACAGCGATGAGTCATGGATTCTTCCAGGCAAATAATGAGGTGTTCAGAGACATATTTTTTGACCCTACCTGTGTTCATGGGTCTTTCTCATGTAATGAGTCTTGATTTTGAAGAAGGATTCATTTACAGTATTAGGGAACCATTAAGGCACCATATAAAAGCATCAAGAAGTACCATGTCATGGGATCTTTAAAGAAGGGGAGTTCTTCTATGGGATATTTCTAAAATATAACATATTTAGATCAGCATGTTACCTTTTATGGTTTTGAAAATGCTATACAGTGGTCCCTTGTTTATCACAGTGTTTACGTTCTAAAAATAAGATGCAATAGGCGAAATCCGCGGAGTCGCCGGCTTTATATGTTACAATTATTCTCTATGTTTTAAAGCTATAAACGCCTCACCACACATTATACACTTTTCTCAGACTGGCATTTTCTAACATTTTGCTCTTGTTTAAACACTCAAACTTTCGTACTCTTTCAAGAAAAAACACACAGTATTATAGAATGAAACCAAGGATCAAAACCTGTTTTCAGGTTTTTCTAAACCTTCTTTGGTGCAGAACGTTTCGTCGAGTTTTGTTGTGGAGAAAACTTGCAAACATACAGCAATCCAGAGTCACACAGAGTCAATTTGGCTGACTACTTTCTGTACTATATATGAGACAAGGCACAGAGGAGAATGACAAATCGGCAAATTTCTACAGTCCCTTAGCCAATCAGGACGCAGAACACAATGCGCATTGATACACAATAAAAAAAAGTTTAAAAAAAGAATAAAAAAATCCACGAAACAACGAGGCCACGAAAGGTGAACCGCGGTATAGTGAGGGACCACTGTATTCGCCAAAAACAACGTATTAAAAGCATTTTAATTGGTTTCAGTTTCGTTTTTAACCCTCTGAGTCATTAGCGCAGTGTACTGTTGTGTATCCTACTTTTGTATATCTATAAAAAATGTCCCTGCATGTAGGCTTGTGGGCTGATCTTTGTACAAGAAACATTGGCTAGTACTGCTAACTGTAAGAAGGGTTCGAATAGTACCCGGGAGAGATCGCTGGATTACTCAAACACACATGGATGACGTCTTAAACCTCTTCTGGCGTGTTTTTGATGAGGGAACAGCACTATAACAAAGCTCCAAAAACTCAACTTTGCATAACACATCCAATTTAAATCAATTTTTTCTTCATCGTCCTTGTTAAAACTAAGCTTTTAGGACAAATTAATTCATAAAAGTCCGTTTGAATTATTACGTTACCGTAATGCTACGAAACCCTCAGTGTGGGATCCCATTAGTCCCATTACCGCTCCCTCTCACATGTTCTGTATTTACATATGCTAATTGATTTGTTTATAGAATGCTTTTTATCAAGGGCCCTCTGGAGGTTTGGATAGCTTTTAACCATGACATTCAAGCACCGCGCTCCCCGTAGTCTTCATCTCATTCAAACGCGATGGCGGTCCATGCGTGCACACTTTGATCGCTTGTGTTATAATATTAGCTTTACACGTAAACCTTACTGTAGATTTGCATAACGCTGAATATGAAATGCCCGGTTCCATTGATGCACCACCCTGTTGATCTTCCATCTGTGGTATAATTAGTGAATTACTCTGAGGTCGGGGAAAGGTCTGAGCCTGATGAGACCTTGAAGCATGTAGGTCATCGTAGTGATAATAAATATGTTTCAGTTATGCAGTATAAACTATATGTGGATGAGTTATTGTACATTCAAGCATACATTAGGCTTTTTCAATCCATATTCATTGCAAGCTGTCTCTAGAAATGATTTGAAAACTCTCCAATGTAAATAATGTATTTTTATGATGATGTCATGTAAGCTACAACTTATTCTGTGGATTTCTTTGATCTATTATTATTATTATTAGCAGTAGTAGTGGTAGTAGTAGTGGTAGTAGTAGTAGTAGTAGTAGTAGTAAGCAAATGAAAACATGTTTGCATCATTGTATTAGAATTGCCTTATGACTTGTTGCAGACTAAAACTGAATCTGAATCTATTTTTCCACATTGCATTAAAGGTCCATTGCGTAACTTTTCTGGTGGAGGGTCCGGCTTCTTTCTTTTTCTTTTATTAGTTTATTTGACAGGGACAATGTGCAATGCTTTACACCAGATTATAGCTGAACCTAGTTTCCATCTGTAGTCCCTGAGCAGGTGACAATTACAATATAACATGTAAGCAATATAATCAATAATCAATCAATACACACTCACACGCTACAAATGAACAATTATTACACAGTATAATTTTACAATAAAATCCCATTAAGATTATATCATACCAATTACCTTTCTTGATGCTGCCACCGCTGATTCTCTAATAATAATTTCTTAACATTAAATGAAAAGTTTTTCATGTCAGAGGAAAGTTTCAGAGTTTGTGGCAATTTATTCCATTCTTTGATGGCTTTGAAAGAAAAATCTGTCTGTGTGAAGGCCAAGCTCCGTTTAGGTAGTCTGCAGTCACCTGGAGGTCCTGGCTGTTTGTTCAGAGCTGTACACATTTTTTCATTGGAGGAGGCGCTGTGTTATTTAAGATTTTAAAGACTAATCGCACATTTGAATAGGTGATTAAATTGTCAAAGTTTAGCATCTTATGTTGTGCAAATATTGGACAATGATGATATCGCTGTGGCTTTTTGTCTAGTATCTTAACAGCTTGATTATATATTATAAGGACTTTAAGGGCTTTGTTGTTTTCTCACATGCTTGAGACCAACAAGATATACAATAATTAATATGTGAGATAATCATTGCATCCAGATACACCTTTGCAGCATCGTTGCTAAATTTGTTTCGAATGTGTCTAAACACAGACAGACTATATTTTAAAGTATTAGAAACTTTTTTAACATGCTTTTTAAAACTAAAAATTGGATCCAGGACAACTCCTAAATATTTGAATTCCTCTACTGTTTTGATTTGGCTCTTATTTATGTATATACATGGAAAGGGAGACTTCTTTTTTTTTTAAATTCCATTTATATACCTGATTTGAAAACTCTGGGATAGAGTGTTGGAGGTGGCCGGAGGGGCCGATGGCGCAGATTGGCAGCCTCACTCCCATCAGTCTGCCTCAGGGCAGATGTGGCTACAAAAGTAGCTTACCACCACCAAGTGTGGAGTGAATGAACAATGAACTGTAAAGTGCTTTGGGTGTGATGAAAGGCGCTATATAAATGCCATGAATTATTATTATTAAAGAAGGTTCTTTTTTTTTTAATTCCATTTATATAGCGCTTTTCATGACATGCCTTTTCATCCCAAAGCGCTCCACAGTTCACCATTCATCCACTCCACACTCGGCGGTGGTAAGCTACTTTCTGTAGCCACAGCTGACGGAAGCGAGGCTGCCAATCCGCGCCATCGGCCCCTCCGACCACCTCCAACACTCATGCACCCTCCACTTTCAGTGGGCTGCACATTACTGCGCCCGGGGACCATCTCCATGATCTTCCCGCTTCGGCTTGGTCAGGACCTCAGCTGGAGAATCCTCCCACAGGTGGCTGGCAATGGAGTGACATATTCATAGAAAAAACTTTTAATGGAGCCCCCATGACAAGAAATACACCAAGACCGTTTGCCCAAAGGAGCGACGTGGGGCTCTCATGGACCCACAGGAGGATCCATGGGGGCTGGTGCATTGTGTTCTGGGCGGCAGATCTGTTTGAACTGTGGCCCCCGCGACCCGGACGGATTAAGCGGAAGAAAGCGGAGGAACGAACGAAAGAGCAAACTTTTAATGGTTGAATATTGTTCCTTAAACAATTAGCAGTATATTATGCCGATCTCCTAGTTAAAGGTGCTCTAACTTGTCTTGAGATGTTTTCGCATTAGCAGATAATGCCTCCAATCAAGTTACAAGTCAGATCTGTGGAGAGGCAACCCCCACTCACAGTTTTTCTAGGTATTTTTGAGCTATAAAACCACCTGGAATTTAATACATGTAAGGTAGAGTAGAGTATAAAGTCATACTGTGGAGCATTCCAGGCAGAGCAATGACATATCCATAAAAACAAACAAAAAAAGGTGACATATCCCCCAACCAAAAATGGGCATAGAGCTGGTTTTAATTGTTTAAAACCTCAAAAAAAAGTACTTTTCCTATACATTTCTCGATCCTTTCCATCAAATGAATTCCTATGGCTACCCCAGCGTGTTTGTGTCTGTTTATTTTCAGCGTTCTAGCATGTGAGTGTTAGCTGTGCACACTTTAAACAAGCCATGTTGTCCACACAGCGAGAGGCTAATGAGTCAGTGTGAGGGGGTTTGGGGGCTTTGTGCTGTAAACTCCGGAGACAGAGGGAGGGCAGAGGGCTGACCCGTCATCTGTGAGCAAACACACACACACACATGTCATATATCTTCGGCATCAGAAGACAGTGTGGGCTGGACTGAGCTGCTGTCACAATATGGAAGTTAATAGGGAGGGCTACTAGCGTAAAATTTTAACTTTTTAAAAGCTTTTCGAATAAGTTTATTCAAGAAAAGTCTGTTCTAAAGGTCCTCCATTACACAAATGTGCCTCTTGTGAGCTTTAAGCCATGTTAGAATGTTGTTACCTCATCAAAAACATGCCAGGAGTTGTTTTATTTCATTCACACATGTTTGAGTAACCCTTTATTATTAGTCTGTGTACAAGTTAACGGCTACTTTTTGCCTTTTGTTCATAGAGATTGGTAATTGCAGAGCTAAATATCATCCAAATGATTCCAGTGAAGGTGTGTGAAGTTTAAAAACACAGTGGAGCTCTTCCTGCATTACCACATGGCATCACAAAATGGAGTATTTTCCATGTGAGACAAGAAGTCATCCTAAATATGCAGGGTAAATGAAACAAAACACAACTCTGGGTATGTTTGAGATGATAAAACATTAACACAGATCAGAAAGTGTAGTATGTAATATATATTGCTATTGGTCTTAAAAAATGCTTTCGCTTTTCATGTTTTGGAACTTAAAATAATGTCTATTTTCAGACATAGAGATCTTGTTTCTAGAGGTGCACTCCAGCTCCGTGCTTTTGTAGTGTAATACCATCCAACAGTCACTGCACTTCAAAGCCTGCTAAGTTGTCTTTGAGCTGTAAGACAGCTTTTTTAAGAAATAGCTCTGCTTTATTCTCTGTACCATTTTACCTGATTTGAAAACTCTGGGATAGAGTGTTGGAGGTGGCCGGAGGGGCCGATGGTGCAGATTGGCAGCCTCGCTCCCGTCAGTCTGCCTCAGGGCAGATGTGGCTACAAAAGTAGCTTACCACCACCAAGTGTGGATTGAATGAACAATGAACTGTAAAGTGCTTTGGGTGTGATGAAAGGCGCTATATAAATGCTATGAATTAGTATTATTAAAGAAGGTTTGTGCTACAGCCAGAGCCTAAATCTGGAGATTTCCCTTCAAACCCCATCTTATGCTGTATAGACACAGTGTACAGTTGCATAAATATCTCTTTTTCTTTTATAAAGAAGCATTTTATGGAGCTAAATTATTCCCTGATTGTGGGAAAGATGGACTGGAGTGGGTAGGGTTGTGTTTTTCCACGAGTGATGCAGAAAAGAATGAGAATGTTCATGTATGTCATGTATGTTATTGTCTGAAGAATCCCTCAGTCATCCAGGTAAAATCCATGGCAAAAGGAGAAATTCAATTTGTCAACTGGACAAAAGTTTATTTGGTCAAATATGTTTCGCAGCTCATCCAAGCTGCTTCTTCAGTTCTGGCTAGAGTGCTGGTGGACACTTGTGAACGTATTCAACCAAATAAACTTTGTCCAGTTGACAAATTGAATTTCTCCTTTTGCCATGTATGCTATTGTGGAACGAATATGACATTAAATAACTTTACATTTATTTACATAATTACTTGTGGTTTTATAACTCAAAAATACCTGGCATTTAAAACTCTGTCAGTCTGTGTGTAAGCAGGTTTGCTTCTCCATAGATCTGATCTGTAACTTGGTCTCATTTGCTCACCATGACAATACATTTATTTAAAAGCTGGTCTAGTCTTTTCTAGTTTTGTAATTTTGGTTTATAATTTTACTTTTTGTGTGTACACGGGCAACGGATGTGACGTGCATAGAGGCATGTTATTACTACATCTGGAATGTTTCACAGTATGGTATTAAACCTTTCTATCCTCATGGAGACCGAACCAGACCAAGTTACAGGTCAGATCTATGTAATTGGAGAAATGTAAGGTATGTCATATTGTAAGAACAGCAATGACATTATGGTTGCTATGGGTAACGGTTACAGAATTACCTCTACACATTTTTTTTTTTTTTTTTCCATTGCATTTATATAGCGCCTTTCATGACATGCCTTGTCATTCCAAAGCGCTCCATAGTTCACCGTGCATTCACTCCACACTTGGTGGTGGTAAGCTACCTTCTGTAGCCACAGCTGCCCTGGGGCAGACTGACGGAAGCGAGGCTGCCAATCTGCGCCATCGGCCCCTCCGACCACCTCCAACACTCACGCACACTCCACTTTCATACTAGGCAAATGTGGGTAAAGTGTCTTGCCTAAGGACACAGCGACAGTTTTTTTTGCAACTGGCGCCCCACTGTGGCACCTGGAATTCCCAGTGGTCTCCCATCCAAGTACTAACCAGGCCCTGCCTTGCTTAGCTTCTGAGATCTGACGGGATCAGGCTTTTGACAGGCAGGTATGGCCACAAAGGCAGGTATGGCCACACATGTTATATCAGCAGAGGTAATTTTAAAATGGTTACGAACCATGATGTTAAAGTGCATTTTTTTTTAAAATTTTCTATCATATAATGACATTAACTAGTGGATAGACTAACCTGCCATCTGCTCTTTCATTTCTATAACGCTCATCAAAAGCTTGTTAGATTTCCCATGGACACGGAGGCTGACAGGTGCGCTAATGTGCCGTGGCAGGGGTGGATGGGTACCTCAGACCTCCAGTCTTTTTATAAATCTGCACATGCTTTTCTATGGAGTTGTCACAATACAACCCAATGGCCTTCACGGTTTCATTGTGATGCCAGGTGTGTCCTCATTACACCAGCCTGCTCTACACCGGGCCCTGAATATGTGAAAGAATTAATTTTGAGAGCTCTCCAGTTAATTTAATTTTGTTTTTGTTTTTTTACTGCTGAAATAAAAGATCCGACCTGTAACTTGGCCTAGTGGCATCGCTTGTTTCCATGGGGATACCTGGGAGTAATGCCGTAATGTGGAACAATCACGACAAAGCAATAGTAGAGGTTGAGAAAAGGTACACAGTGCAGCTTGAAAAATGGAGTAATAATTAAAAAGTCAGATCTGTGGAGAAGCAAGCCTACCAAAATGCATTTTTGAGTGATAAAAACACACATATTATTAAAGATGCACTATGTAACTTTTTAGCTACGTGCTTGTTTCTATAGTTATGTCAATAGTTATGTCAATATCACATTAAACCTTATTTTTATTACATTACTGGTGGTTTTATACCTCAAAATACCTAGAAAAACAAACATTCTGAGTGTGAGCGGGGTTGCCTCTCCACAGAACTGATTAGTAACTTTGTCTGGTTTGGTCTCCATGAAATTAAAAAGGTTTACCATACTTAAAAAAACATTCCAGGCAAAGCAATAACATCTCCATGGAGACAAGCAGGTAGCGGATCCTCCACCAGAAAAGTTACACGGTGCACTTATTGCAAAATGAGAAAAATGTAAAGTAAAAGTGTCAATGATGGATGATTAGTTCAAGCTAATAAAATGCCTAAAATAAAATATGAATAATAAAACAGGTAAAGTATAAAATATCAATCAAAGGCCAAGCTAAACAGGGGAGTCTTGAGCCCACTTTTAAAAACATGGATGTTCTCTTTGGCCCTGAGCTCCTCCGGCTGTTCCACAGACGAGGGCCGTAGTACTGAAAAGACGCCTCTCCGTGAGTGTGTGTCTTGACTTTGGGAATGACCAGGAGCTGCCGGAAAAGCGCAAGGTCCGCGAAGGTTCATAAGGTAAAAGCTCATAAGGTAAAAGCAGTTCCGAAAGATAAGAAGGGCTGAGACCATTAAGACATTTAAAAAACAGTAAAAGAACTTTAAAATCGACCCTGAAACTCACAGGGAGCCAATGCAGTGATTTTAAAACCGGTGTAATGTGGTCCCGCCCTCTGGTCCTAGTCAAGCCATGTGCTGCTGAATGACTCAATACTCAATACTGATTTCAATTTACAGCTCTGGAAAAAAATAAGAAACCACTGCATTTTTTTCTGAAATCAGCATCTCTACATGTATTACAGTCATTCCATTCCAGCGTCTGTTGAATTCCAACTCAAACACAAAGCTGAGCTTTCAGTTCTTGCACCAGGAGTGGAATAAAGTCACCCAAGAACAATGTGAAAGACTTGTGGAGAGCATGCCAAGACGCATGAAAGCTGTGATTAAAAAAAATAAGGGTTATTGCACCAAATATTGATTTCTGAACTCTTCTTAAGTGTAAACATTAGTATTCTGTTGTTTTAAAATTAATTTGATCTTGTTTCTTTGCATTGTTTGTCTGCAAATAAATGCTCTAAACAATAAAATTTTTATTTGGAATTTGGGGGAAATGTTGTCAGTAGTTTATAGACTCAAACAAAAATGTTCCTTTTGTCCAAACACATACCTATAAGTAGTAAAATCAGAAAAACTGATAATTTTGCAGTGGTCTCTTTTTTTCCAGAGCTGTATAAAACTTTATTTACATGACAGAATGTGATGTTTAACATTAAAGAATAGAACTTTCTTACCCTGTGGCCTTACCTGTATATCTGTGTAATCCCTCAGTGGTCCAGGTAGGTTCCATATTGGTCCATGGGTGTATACTCGTCTATGTGCTCTTATACTTCAAGATTGTTCTAAAACTATTCAGGAAAGCTTAATTTCTGTCCTGTGAATGTGACTTTTTTTGGTACCAATACCTGCTCAAATTAGTAACTAATTTTGATAAGAAAAATGTAACCTATTTTGACAATTTTCTACATTTTTCTCATTAAAACTTGTCATAGCGGGTATTTGATTCAGGACAGGTAGTCTCCATTCTACAGTACTGAAAAGAACCCAAACCTGCTAATTGAACCGAGCGTGCTGATTGGACAGTACAGTTAAACGATAATGAGTCGTAATAGCATTATCGGCTGCAGGGACGTTTCCAACTGTTCCCAATAAATGCTCGCTAATTATCTCCAATCTGGGGACTCGCATCGCCGCTGAACCCTTTGGTCTAATGCACACAATCCTGCACTTACACCGGCGACACACACAAGTCTATTATGTTCTCTATCACCGTCTCAAACCCCACAAGGACGCTATAAAGTTCCAATTAACGCTTTTGAGTCCTGTCCAAAAACGCTCCCCGAAGCACCAACAACTCAACTTCTTCCAAACCAGCGGCCGTGTTTTTGCGAATCCCACAGTTGAGAGGAGTCCAGGAGCGGAGAGGATGGAGCGTGGAGTTCTGTGCAATTGCGGCGTCCAAAGGGGTTATCTGGGCGTTTACTATGGCGTCGCGAGCGCACTGTGGAGAGAAGCACATGTCAGAGAGGGAAACTGACAAGATCTGAGGTAATCAAAGTTTTTAGTGTGTGCCACACTACATAATTATACTAGAGATAGGCCAATATGGATACCGATATCCATTTAACCTTCTGTTGTAAAGGTTCGCTTTGTTGTTCTGTAGAGAAATCCTCTGCAATTGTCCCATCCTTCAATGCCTCTTTGGACCAATCCCCGTGATCTTGAGCTAGTCTTTGTTAAGACTCCCTTAGCTGGAGCTTGTATTTATGGTGGATATTTTGGATTGATGGAGGAAACCAAAGAAAAAGAGAGAACATGTAAATTCTGCACAGAAACAAACACAGAAAGGAACCAGGAATGGAACCCGGAATTTTCCAAAAAGTTCAAAGTCAACTTTTATTGTCAAAAACCATACAGCTCTGGAAAAAAATAAGAGACCAATGCAAAATTATCAGTTTTTCTGAGTTTACTACTTATAGGTATGTGTTTGGGCAAAAGGAACATTTTTGTTCTATAAGTCCATTAGTCTATAAACTACTGACAACATTTCCCCCAAATTCCAAATAAAAATATTATCATTTAGAGCATTTATTTGCAGAAAATGACAAATGGTCAAAATAACAAAAAAGATACATGTTTTCAGACCTCAAACAATGCAAAGAAACAAGATCAAATTCATTTTAAAACAACATAATACTAATGTTTACACTTAAGAAAAGTTCAGAAATCAATATTTGGTGCAATAACCCTTATTTTTAATCACAGCTTTCATGCGTCTTGGCATGCTCTCCACAAGTCTTTCACATTGTTCTTGGGTGACTTTATTCCACTGTTGGTGCAAGAACTGAAGTAGCTCAGCTTTGTGTTTGTGTTGGAATTCAACAGACGCTGGAATGGAATGGTAATACATGTAGAGATGCTGATTTTAGAAAAAATAATGCAGTGGTCTCTTATTTTTTTTCCAGAGCTGTATGTACAGTTTGCACACACAGGATTTGAAATTGCAGCAGTCCCTACGCCCACAGTGAACATAAAACATCTGATAAACAAGACAATAAACACCATGACTAAAACATCACATATACCTGTAGGAAAAGTACAGTAAACTTGTATATAATACAATAGGTAAAACACACACTGTGTAGTGTAATAAAGCTCAAATGGTGTCATTTAAGCATCAGGGTCATTTAAGCAGCCTGTCAGTGTCATTTAAGTGTCTTTGATATTTACAGATATATCTAACTTAATAACATCTAACTTTTGATATCTGTACTGAATTTAACTTGAAGTAAAGATCACAACGTAACTTTTCTGTTTCATTTTTTACTCTGATTTTAGTCTGATAAAAAAAAAAAAGTTGTTACATGATTGTTTAACATAAAGCCATATAACACTCGTATTTCCAGTTTTTCTCATGAGTTTGTTTAATGACTGTAAACAACACTGTCTGTCCTTCTACTTCTGTAACACAAACTGCTCTAAAGTTTTACACATGCTCAAAAAGTCCTGGATCTAAATATTAGCGACCACAAAGGGTTTCTCAGAGTGAGGAAAGAGAGAGTTAAACAGATTTAAGTATCTCCTTCCTTTCATGGTTTAAAAATCAGGTAATGCATTTTTAATGGAGATTGGAGGCAGGCAAAATTAAAATGGAGAGTGATGTAATAGTGCATTCAAGGACTTAGTCTCTTAGTGATAGTCTTCAACTTTGGTAGACTTTCTCTCTTAAATAAATGTAGTTTAATACCATCTAAATAATATACGAAATCTGACTGTTTATGGTTAATCAAATGAGAGAATTTTAAGATGAAAAACATACAAAATTGCTTCATGTTAATGTGGAACTATGCGTTTCCTTTTCACAAAATGCAACATGTTTAGATAATCCCTTTGAATTTGATACAAAACCTCGATCTGTTCGTGTTTCTGAAATTAGCTGTGCTGCTTTTTGCCTTTTTAAATGAGGTTCACTACTCACCGTTGCCAGCAGAGGACATGAGACACTTAATAATAATAATTTATACTCTACTTTCTAGATGCATAGAGACAAATGGAGACTCCTGTCCATCCTCTGCATTGTTCTGTCCATCATTGTCTCCTCAGAACATGTGGAATCTCAGCAACAGAGCTGTACATGCGCTGACCACTGGGGGCAGTAGTGATCACAACTCGATAGTGGAAGCTTAAAAGTGACCAGAACCAGCTGCAAAACAAATAAATGGTTCCCTCATACATATACGTATATTTTTTCCTTGACTCTTTTCCATGATATTTCTTTATTTGTTGCTCTATTTCGTCCGTTTTGGGAAAATCTCAAACTGACTTTTAGTGCCCTCCGGGGTGGTTTAAGAGAACACAACCATTAAAAACATTTAAGTAGATAGATGGATAAAAAGAAAGGAAGAAAGAAAGAAAACAATAAAGAGAAAGAAAGAAAGAAAAAAAGAAAGAAAGGGAAAACAAGAGAGAGAAAGGGAGAAGGAAGGAAGGAAGGAAGGCAGAAAGAAAGAAGGAAAGAATGAAAAAAAGAATGAAAGAAAGAATGAAAGAAAGAAAGAAGGAAAGAAAGAAGGAAGGAAAGAATGAAAGAAAGATTCAAGATTCAAAGCTTTTGTTGTCATATGCACAGTAAAGAAACACGTTTCCCTGTACTGTACAATGAAATTCTTACTTTGCTGCCCACCCTGGATGCCAAGAACATGCAAAAAATGAAAATAAATAAGATAAACAGAAGTATGTAAAAAAGTATATATACAATCAAATAAAACAATCTTTACCGAATATACACTATGAAAAATATAGGCTAGGTTCTATGTACATATATTTACAGATAATGTGCAACATTAGTTTTATGTGCAACTGTCAGTAGTAAAACGGGGTGCACACATGTTTGATATAATGCAAACCGGAAGTGTAAACATGGTTAATATAGTGCAAACAGGAAGTGTAAACATGGTTGATATAGTGCAAACAGGAAGTGTAAACATGGTTAATATAGTGCAAACAAGAAGTGTAAACATGGTTAATATAGTGCAAACAGGAAGTGTAAATATGGTTAATATAGTGCAAACAGGAAGTGTAAACATGGTTAATATAGTGCAAACAGGAAGTGTAAACATGGTTAATATAGTGCAAACAGGAAGTGTAAACATGGTTGATATAGTGCCAACAGGAAGTGTAAACATGGTTGATATAATGCAAACAGGAAGTGTAAACATGGTTAATATAGTGCAAACAGGAAGTGTAAACATGGTTAATATAGTGCAAACAGGAAGGTAAACATGGTTGATATAATGCAAACAGGAAGTGTAAACATGGTTGATATAATGCAAACAGGAAGTGTAAACATGGTTGATATAGTGCAAACAGGAAGTGTAAACACGGTTGATATAGTGCAAACAGGAAGTGTAAACATGGTTGATATAATGCAAACAGGAAGTGTAAACATGGTTAATATAGTGCAAACAGGAAGTGTAAACATGGTTAATATAGTGCAAACAGGAAGTGTAAACATGTTTGATATAATGCAAACAGGAAGTGTAAACATGGTTAATATAGTGCAAACAGGAAGTGTAAACATGGTTAATATAGTGCAAACAGGAAGTGTAAACATGGTTGATATAGTGCAAACAGGAAGTGTAAACATGGTTGATATAATGCAAACAGGAAGTGTAAACATGGTTAATATAGTGCAAACAGGAAGTGTAAACATGGTTGATATAGTGCAAACAGGAAGTGTAAACATGGTTGATATAGTGCAAACAGGAAGTGTAAACATGGTTGATATAGTGCAAACAGGAAATGTAAACATGGTTGATATTGTGCAAACAGGAAGTGTAAACATGGTTAATATAGTGCAAACAGGAAGTGTAAACATGGTTAATACAGTGCAAACAGGAAGTGTAAACATGGTTGATATAGTGCAAACAGGAAGTGTAAACATGTTTAATATAGTGCAAACAGGAAATGTAAACATGGTTGATATAATGCAAACAGGAAGTGTAAACATGGTTGATATAGTGCAAACAGGAAGTGTAAACATGGTTGATATAGTGCAAACAGGAAGTGTAAACATGGTTGATATAGTGCAAACAGGAAGTGTAAACGTGATTGATATAGTGCAAACAGGAAGTGTAAACATGGTTGATATAGTGCAAACAGGAAATGTAAACATTCGAGCAGTTACATGTGCAGCTGTAATCTGACAGATTATCTTAACATTTGGTCAATAATAGTGCAAAGAAGAATAAAGAAGGAAATAATGAAAGAAAGAAGGTAAGGAAGGGAAAAAGGACAGAAACAGAGAAGGAAAGAAAGGGAAAAACAAAGAAAGAAAGAGAAAGAAAGAAAGAAGGAAAGAAAGGGAAAAAACTGAAAAAAGAATGAAAGAATGAAAGAAAGGGAAAACAAGAAAGAGAAAGGGAGAAGGAAGGAACACAGATTAGTTTATTTGAACTATTTGACAGGGCCAATGTACAGGAGCATTCATCACAAAAAATGAAAAGATGCTTTGTACCAGACTTTACCTCCCAGCTAATTTCCATCCGCACTCCCTGAGCCAGAAAGGAAGGAAAAAAGAAGGAAGGAAAGAAAGAAAGAAAGAAGGACAGAAACCGAAAGAAAGAGGAATGAAAGAAGGAGAAAGAAGAGGAAAAAAGAAGGAAGGAAAGAAAAACAGAAACAGAAAGAAAGAGGAAGGAAGGAAAGACAGATATATAGACAGCAGCTCTGTGACCTGAGCTCTTGAACACGTTTCTCCTCCTTAATTTTTAATGTGAAAAGTCCATCCAAACAAAGCCACAAGTCTTTAATAAACAAAAGACAACATGACACATCTCCTTTAACATCTCTGTGTGCGGTTAATCCGGTGGTTGATAACTCACACCGGGGGAATAGTGGCCGGTGGGCGCAGGGCTTTGGAGAGGCAACCTGACATGAATATTCCATGGAGTCTTTAATAACAAATGAGGAGCTGGTCAGAACACAGAGGCAGGAGGACGGGGCTCATGTCAGTGCATACCTTCCTGCTGGATTCATATGAGTTACTTTGATGGGGAGCTTGGCATTCTACGCGACAGACGTCGACGGTGTGATCCAGAACATGTGAGGATTCAATATAGAAACAGAGGAAACATTGGGAATATAAAGTCTTGGTTATTTTGAAGGAGAACAAAACACTGACTGTAAAAGCTTTGTGGCTGCGTTTAAACAGCATCTGTAGACGTAAGGGTGTGTTGCTCACTGGTTTAAAAAAATAAACTATTGGCACAATTAAACCCGAGTGAACAGAGCCTGAACCTGCAGATAAAAGACATATACAGCTCTGGAAAAAATAAGAGACCACTGCAAAATTATCAGTTTTTTTCTGATTTTACTACTTATAGGTATGTGTTTGGGCAAAAGGAACATTCTGAGCAGGGATGCCCAGACTCTCTCCTCACACTTCTCCAGGGGGATTCTGAGGCGTTCCCAGGTCATCTGAGAATCTTAGTCTTATGACAGAAAGGTCATGTTTATGTAACTGAATTTTTAATGGAACTTTGCCTTTTAGATCAAATAAAATCAACAAAATTGTAGTTAATGAGGATAACATTAACAATTAACATAACATAATTCATATTTTTATTGTTTATTTACATTTTTTTTTTACATTGTGTAGCTGCTCTTCACTCTCTTGGTCTCAGACTTGCGTGCACTTATAGGAGCGTTTCGAAGTAGAACTGTTCAGCATAGCACAGATCTCCAGAGGGCTGTGAACAGACCACACCATTACGCTGCCCAAGCTGCTCCTCACAATTTAAGTGCACTTCGCTCAGGCAGATTTCTACACGTATGTCTCGGATGAAGAGGTTAGATCCACGACCAGCTAAACTTCAAATAACACAGCTAAGGTATTCTATTGGGACTTTCTCAACAGACATTTTTTATTGTCAGATCTCCAGATATGCAGCCAAAACATGCACAATAGGTAAAATCCTCCTGACCATGACTAGAGCAAGATCTGGAGATGGGTCCCTGGGTGCTGCTCCTGACAAGTTTCCCCAGCAGCATTAAAATTGGGTCAAATAAGGACAAATTTCCCTACAGAGTGAATACGGTGTACATTACCTAAACAACATGAACAATTTTATATAGTTTTTACTAGTGATGAGACCTTTGTGAATGAGTCAGCTCATTTGAACGGTTCCTTAAAGGTGCACAACTCTTCTGGTGGAGGTTCTGCTATCTTTTCGTCTCCATGGAGATGTTATTGCTTTGCCTGGAATGTTCCATGGTATGACTTACTAACCGTATCCATCTAGCGGTTATTCATTGCGGGGGTTTCTGTTGCTCAAAAATACATTAATTCCCTCTGAGAACAGGAGTGACTCTCCACAGATCTGAACTGTAATGTAGCGTAGTGCTGTGGCTTGCCTGTCTCCCTTATGATCTAAACTGTGGAACATTCTAGACAAATTAGAAATGTTCCTCAGTCCAGCACCTGGTTGTGTCCATGGAGAATGCTTTTCCCTGGAATGGACTTGTACGTTGGCTTGGTGCTTGTCTTCATGGAAATATCTCAGTTTAATATGATACTATGAAAAATTCCATGCAAAGCAACATCTCTATGGAAGCGCACCCTCCGCCAGGAAAGTTACACAGTGCGTTAAGTTTCAAAACAGGACGCAATGCAGACGTTTCACCTTTGTCAGCTAAAATACATCGTAACAATATTCATTAGCTTGTCATTGTTTTTAATTAATCTCGTGCTCATCCTCTCCATCTGTTTTCTTGCATTAATTGTGTGGTTTGTGTGTAAACGAACACGCCCTCACGTTTTAGTCCAGCAGCAGCGGCTCTTTACTGTTATCTGCCCAATCAGTTGTTCTTAAACCAGAGCCAGTCAAGCACAGCGGGACAGAGAGGAGGACCGCGACACTGACTAACAATAAACTTGAACTGACCTAGTGCAGCACAGGAGACAGCCCAGCCAGATCTGTGGAAAGATGGTTAGGTTAAATCAGTAAAAATAGATAAATAATAATAATATGGCTTTACAGGTGATTGCTTATTAGAAAATTGTAATGCTTTAAATTTGCATAGTTATTAACACATGTCAATTAAAAGCAGCACTGTGTAACTTTCCATGATTCCATGAAGTAGATACATTTTATACCATCCAGTGGAATATTATAGCCAACATTTCCATGGAAACAAGAAGAAGGAGGCTCTCCTCAGAGTGTCACATTTGTGGAGATGCAAGCCTGGCCATAGTAAGAACACATGTTTTTCTGTTACACAGTGGTGCTTTAAAGGTGTACACATACCTGCAATGTATAGATTGTAAATCTATATGACCTGATTTGAGTGGGTTTATAGTATCTTGGAGTGGTGGAGTGCTGTCCCCTGATCTAAAGGTTGGTGGATTGAATCCCACTTTTCTCATAAGAGCAGTTGGCAACATCCACCTTTCACCCAGCTCACGCCCCCTGTTTGTGCGTACACTGGTCTGTGAATAGATGAGTGATTCCTTGGTGCATAGCTCCCTGAGTGCCTTGAAGGAAGAAAATCGCAATATAAAACATGTTCTGTGATTTTACACTTTGGAGATGCCGAGGAGCGTATCTTTTTCTTCCTTTTTTATGTAACTGTGAATGAGGCTTAAACCACACATCACCAAACTGCGCTCACATTCGGCTTCAGAAAGCTCCGTAAAAAAGATGCTGGAAATATCTGTGTGTGCACAAAGACCCAGCCAGAGCCAGTGACCTGTTTGGACAGTTATTTGGGTTTTTCCATCAGGTTTCCAGACCTCAGAATGTCAGGGGGCTCTAGGGGCTCCGAATGTCCAGTTGAAGTGTCCTTGCACATCCAAAACATTAAGCGTTACCACGACTACACTTGTGTGCCTGCTGCCACTAAATCTGACCACGGTCGAGCGAGCGGAGCTGCCAAATCCACACCAGTCTGGGTTAAAGTTCTGCAAGAGATGCGTTTGTACCACAGGAGGGAGTGCGGGCCTCTGCTGTGAGAAGTGTGACGATGAGCGGGAAGTGGTGCTGTAGGGTTGGGTAACAAGTAGGAAGATGAGATCGAAATTTGTTTTGTTACAGAACAGTTTGATATAATGAGCTGTTTTGGGCCAACACTGGTCAGCAAATTATTAATCATTATTATTGTGTGTAGAATCCCTCAGTCATCCAGGTAGAATCCATGGCAAAAGGAGAGGAAATGTATTCAACCAAATAAACTTTGGTCCAGTTGGCAAATTGAATTTCTCCTTTTTGCCACAAAACACTAAATGGATTTAAAGAGCACATTTTCAGGAGCCTGTGATCAAAACGAGCATTCACGATCCTGATTTTCAACAAAAAGGTGCGAATGACTATCTGAATTAATGAAAAACTGTTGGCTAATGCTACCTAGCTTGTGACTGTTAATCAGTGTTGGGGAGTAACGGATTACATGTAACGGCGTTACGGTAAAAGGATACAAAATAAAAGTAACTGTAATCCGTTACAGTACAAGAAAAAAACGATGTAATCAGATTACAGGTACATTCATTGAGAATGGGGATTACTTAACAGGATTACAATTTGTGCGAGGTTGAGTCTTTTTATTTCATTAATTATTAATTGATTTATTAATTTATTATTAGGCTAATTCAGTGGTTCCCAACCTTTTTTGGCCTGCGACCCCATTTTGACATCCCACATTTCTGGCGACCCCAGAGCGGGGGGGAATTTTTTTTTTTTTTTTTTTTTTTCATGTTTGTACCGTGTTTGTAGCCTTTAGTTATGTCTTTACAGGGCTAACAATGAATACTTAACGATTTCACAAGAAAAACAGAACTATGAAAAAAGTCTTTACTCACATTTAATGAGATCGCTGAGCCTGCACACGTCGCTGCAGCCTTTCAAAGTCAGGTGCTGTGGTAGACAGTGCGCATCTCATCTCTGACGTAACATCCAATCGGGAACGGTACTTTGATTTAATACAGACAAGAGCACTAAATCCAGCTTCGCAAAGGTAAGTACTTCCAAAAGGAACCAACAGTTTTAAAGCACACAGTGAGATTTCGGGGTACTCCTCTCTGAGTCCAAACCAGAATTCCTCCACAGGCACGCGTGAATGTAAGAACAGGCACCATCGGATGGTGAAGATGCCGTCTTATTTACGGTGCCAGGCGGGCGAAAAAATCTCTCCATTGTTCTCGTCTGTTATTAGCCGTGTTCCAATTCAGCGAGTGTAGTTTGGAGCGTGGTCCCAGCACCGCGCGCTATTTCTTCGATCCCAGCATGCACCGCGCTGGTGCATGCGCACCGCGCATGCACCAGTTGTAGTGTCCACAGTTGTATTGAGTGCTTGTTTTTTATTCTTTTAATTTGCTTGTGACTATGGAACTCTTATTTTTGGACTTTTGTGTTTGGACTTTTGATAATTACCTGGATCTTTTCATTTGCCTGGATTTAATGGGACTTTTCAGTTTTGATTTGCATTCTAATTCTAAGTCATTCTAATTTTGAACTTTTTTGAACTACCAGGTCTTGTAAAAAAAACACCCTTTTGACAAAGTAAAGACAAAAAGACCGAACCTGCTTTGCCTCTGCCTCTCTGCATCTGAGTCTAAAATGTGATCTAGTGGTAAAGTCTTTGCCTGATATCAAGAGACCCGTGTCCAATCCAATGTGTGAAACCTGACAGCATTGCTGGTCTAAAACAGTGATTGTGTAATTTTACAAGCAAGGGTGTCATTGTAAATGTATGAAGTACCGTAATGCAGTTAGCTGGCAGTCAGTGGCTAGAACACTTGACATTGGGAAACTGTGTGAAAATCTTACAAGTCTGGTGCAGGCATCTCTTCTTGTGGACCTCCTGTGATTGCCTGTCAGCAATTCCCTCCCAGTTTAGTACTCTTTTAAGGTTCACACTGTCAGTTCTCACAAATAAAATGTTGAACATGGGTTTAAAGAGCACATTTAAACTTAAGTAATCCAAAAGTAATCCAAAAGTAATCAGTTACATTACTTTGTAAAAGTAATCCAAAAAGTTACAGTACAATTACATTTTAATCAAGGTAACTTGTAACTGTAACGGATTACATTTATAAAGTAACTTACCCAACACTGCTGTTAATACTATTTGAGAGGAACATTTTTAACAGCACAAATCAGCTCATCTGTTTTCGTTCCAGCTCAGTCAGTTCTGTGTCAGATTGTGTTAAAACAAAGCTCAGATTAAGTCTAATAAAGCCTCAGACAGAGCAGAGCCTACAGTTAGCGTCACAAACCCAGGGAATGTTGATGCACCACAGATTGAGAAACACTGTTTTAGGCAATATAAGGTAAACGTTGCTCGAGATTTTCCACTAACATCATTTAGATAAATTAGCTCTCCTCCATGCGCCCACTTCTAATCTAAGTTTGTCTGCTCAGATTTGTGTTTCCTCGTGGCGAGTAAGCGGTGAGTCAGAGGCTGGCACGGCGCCCGCCCGATGGTGAGAGCGCATGGGGGGAGACAGCTGGTGGCATGAGTAGAACCAGGCCGGTGAACTGCATTTCAGGTGATCTGCTGGTGGGAAGAGTCGACTCACTTGGCCTTTGTTCAAACTAAATATAGTGCCCATGCCCTCTCTCCCTCTTCACACTAAAATAGCCAGAATATCTCAGGCAGCTACGTTAGGAGGGTGAAGGCTCAATACCAAAAATACACAACAGGAAAATACCGGTTAAATTTGGCAGAAAATTGAGTTGCTATTTCTGTTTAGGGAGAATACAGCATGTAGTGGTTTCACAATTCATTTTCAGCACCATGGACAGCGCCGTGTCACAGCTATTTGACACAGTATAGACAGGTAGACTTTTTTAGGCTTTTATGTGATAATCTAGCCTGTTATAATTTTACTTATCGATCAGTATTTTACTTTTTTGTTCATATATGTACTGCAATATTTCCCTAAAATACCGGCACGGTGGCTGAGTGGGTAGCGCTCAAGCTTCACAGCAAGAAGGTTCCGGGTTCGATCCCCGGGTCGCCCAGACCTTTCTGTGTGTGTTCTGTGTGGAGTTTGCATGCATGGTCTGGGTTCGATCCCCGAGTCGCCTGGGCCTTTCTGTGTGGAGTTTGCATGTTCTCCCCGTGTCTGGGTGGGTTTCCTCCGGGCACTCCGGTTTCCCCCACCAACCCAAAACATGCACCATAGGTAAATCCTCCAGCTGAGGTCCTGACCAAGCCGAAGCAAGAAGATCATGGAGATGGTCCCCGGGCGCAGTAATGTGCTGCTCACTGCTCCTAATAACAGGATGGGTTAAATGCAGAAATGGAATTTCCCCACTGTGGGACTAATAAAGGCATAGCTTTCTTTCTTTCTAATAATAGACACAGGGCCATTCTGCCAAAAAAAAAATTGAGCTATTCCAAATCTTCAACCCTTTGCCTGAAAATGAGTAGATGGAGCCAGTGTCTCTACCTATGTGTATGTTAACATTTTTAGACCTTCTTTAAAGCTTTAATTTGCCCTATTTTATAACACTGATCTACGAGCAAAATGCTTCCGGAACAAAAGTCACTAATAAAGAAAAAGTAAGTCAGAAGTGCTGATTGGCTATAGTTTTCAAGATATAGTATTGGGTCAAAATAGGAAATGTATGCAAAATAAGGCAAAAACTGTAGTTTATCAGAAGGTACAGTGTGTCTACAAGCAACCAGTTCTATCTGAAAGCCTGTCTGCACATTCACATACATTCATTTTAATATGTCTAGAGTTTTAACATCAAATATTTTTGATTTCACATAAGAGAGATGCCTTGAAATTGTGTGCACCTGATGTCTTAAGATATTTCTTGTTTATTTCTTGACGGATAAAGAAGTGCAAGTTAAATATTTTCAAAATATAAATATTATTTTTTAAGAAAAAATGCCTAAATCTATTGTATAAACAGACTTGATTTTGATGTAAAACAATATCATTAAATATCTTAGCTAACCAGCACAGTTATCAATTGATTTTCAGTTCATCTTATCAATATAAATGAGATTTAGCCACTTTTATCTTGGAAGCAGATCGAGTCCAAAAAATTGTAGACCAGTGTAATCTATGTTATAATGTCGTTTCCTTATCACAAACATACCTGGATTTGTGTTTTGTTTTATTTGTGTTTACTCGTGTTTGAGTAATCTTTTATTATTAGTTTTCCTGCTTCTCCAAAGCTTCAAATGCTTTGTTCCACCTTGTGATGTCATGAAGTGGTAGATTTTAAGTTTTAACAGCTACCTTTTACCATTTGTTCAGTTGAGTGGAAATTCTGGAGCTGAGATTATTCAAATTATGTAGTGAAGGAGTTTAAAAACACAGTGAAGTTCTTCCTGTATTCATTATCAAACATCACAGAGAGAGTGAAGAATTCAGCCTAAATGTGCCAGATTTGTGTTAAAAAAATAATAAATTTTAAAGATCCCATGACATGGTACTTCTTGATGCTTTTATATGGCTCCTTAATGGATCCCTCATACTGTAAATGAATCCTTCTTCAAAATCAACACTCACTGCATGAGAAACAGAGATAAGATGAGAAAGAGTCATAAATATCTCTCTCAAACTCTTTATTCTGGGCGTTGTTGCTTGAATGCAAATGAGGAGAAAACAGATGGCCAATAGTAGAGGGTGGGGGCGTGGCCAAACTCTCCGCTCAGAGCTCAGAGCCGACAGCTGATCCATTTCCTTGTTTTTGCACGGGGGAGAGATTTGAAGCGTTCCATTGAAAAATAAACACATTTCCACAGAAAATAAAATGAAACCACTGCTGTTCAAAGGTCCAGAGGCTCAGATAAAGGACTTCCGAGCCTAGAAACACTCGGACGTGCCTCCAGGCAAATAAAAAAACGCATTTCGCATTGCCTAGCGCATTCGCAGTCCAAACTCTCTGGGCGTGATTTACAGAGACGCTGAGTACAGACAGACGGGGGTGGAACTGCATTTGCATTTCTTTTTTCGATCTGACGTCAATAAGGTGCCTTGTTCAAACTCGCCCGTTTGAGCTCTGATTTTTTGTAACGCAGAAAAGGATCGCAAATGCTCAGTTTAGACATTTCACAACTTTTAACCATGGGGGGGGCTAAACAGGGTAGGGGAGCTCACATTAACGTTCAAAAACCTCAGAAAGTGAAAATTTCATGCCATGGGACCTTTAAAAAAAGTATGAGTTAAACAAAACAAAACTCCAGGTATGATATTGATGAGACAACATAAATATGGGCCCTTTAAACATCTTGACTGTGTATCTTCCCCAGAACTGCCTTAAATGTACATGATGTTAATTCCTTTGAACAGCTTAATTTTCAGTTGTAAAGTAAAAGACAACAGTAAATGTGAAATGCTTGTTTACACTTCTCATTGCATAAGAGCTGATTTAATGTGATTCCAAATCCCACAGCCTTTCAAGTCTGCTCGCGTCTGTATAATCGTACTTAACTTTAGCGTTAGCATTAATTAGCCTGAGAGAACTCTCTGGAGAGTCAATGTGCTGATGGGACAGAGGCATTCAAACTCTGGAGTGTGCAAAAACAAACAGACACATCAGATCCACAGGCTCCAATGGACTTGTATTGATTTAGTTTATTATATTGATCCTGTCAATGGGAACACCAGAGGAATAGTGTTTTACTCTTTTGTTTAAAAGTTATAGTTTATATTTTGGTCTGTGCTGATATACTGAACCTTGTGCAGCAAGATGAATTATTGTGTTGTTTATGAGTTCACAAACTTAGAAGAATCCATCTGGTAGGACTCGCGCTGTATGGTTAACAGAGCAGGCGGACCAATCCTAGAACAGCTTGTTCTGCTGTTGTGACACTTCAACCAATCAGGTTAAAATATTCACCATGACATTCTGTATTTTCCAAATGCTTTCAGCGAGAGCCGTTCCAGACTGATAATGTGTAGCGCTCGATTGAGAGTGAATCTGGCATGAGCCAGGTTGGATATGGTCCAGTTCCTGCTACTGCCATTTGGTCCTTGGCAAGACACTTCCTGCTTCTTGCTTTCTTGTGTGTATGTGTCAGTGTGACTATATTTAGTGATGGTTGGAGGGCAAATATAGAAATGCTATTTTTTTCATCCTTAGCCTGTAGCTTGGTCTGCTCATATCCCCTTCTTGTTCCCATGGAGAGCAAAGGCAAAACATTAACATGCAGTCACATATTGCACCTTTAATAGAGCATTGTTTGTTTGTTAGGTTTTCCTCTAAACCTGTGCAGTTTCATGTTTTTAATGGTAGCCCTTCTAAGATAATGCAGTATTGACTTGTTATGACTACATACAGAGTGTCGTATCCAGTATCCCTTATATCTTCAGTTCTAATTCAGCGCCTCATGTTTCCCTCCTCGTCCCTAATGCTTGTAAATGGCACTTCTCAATAACATATTCTTCAGCTGTGCTCGATGAGGAGAGTCAGTGTAATACTATGGGCCTGTGTTGTCTTTGTCTCACTCCCTGTACTAATCCACTTGTTCCTGCGTAAACAATACCCCTAATCCCCACACCTGGCAACACATGCACAGATCTGGCAACCTTTACCACAGGCTCATTGGCACAGAGCGTCAAGGTACCAGCTGGGAACCCAGGAATTTGATCTGGAGACACGATCAGATGTATGTTCAGCTGTTGGGCAAATCTGAAAATTATGGAGTATTTATTTCATTTTCTTATCATACGTGTTGAATGTGTTTAGATCAATTCAGATTTGGAGGTTAAGATAGTTAGCTTCTGTGTGATACCAGTGTTAGTCCCCATTCACCTTCTAGTTAAGTAAGTTAGTAAAGCTTTAGACTGGTTTAGTTCCAGTGCAAATCTGGTTAAGTCCTGGTTTTAGTCCTGGTTTAGTTCTGGTTGAAGTTCTGTTCCTGCTCCTACTTTAATCCAGTGGTTAAGAAAAGTGGAGGTCGCAAAATGATCTCAAGATATAATTTAGAAAAAATTAGGGCTGTCAAACGATTAATTTTCTTGATCTCAACTAATCTCAGAAATGTCATAGTTAATCGCGATTAATCGTGATTTATTTTGCATGTTTAAAATTGATATCTTGCAGTAAGACCGTTCGAATCTAAAGTTAAACTCACAATGCAAAGTATTTCTCACCATTTTTTTTATTTCAAAAAAAGTGCAGAGAAAGGAAAAAGTAACAATGAACCAGTAATAGTGCTTACTTTGAGAAATTGTAAATAAATGATTGAAGCCCGCTCGAGCTGCCTACGGATGCGTAGAAGGAACAAAATACGAGCAAACTCAAAATAGCGCGTTTAACCGACAATGAGTTTAATTAATACAACCAAATGAGCTGCATATGGATGGTAGAATTGCGGAAAATGCTGGCAAACTCTGATCGCGATTTAAAAAATTGTTCGCGATCATAACTCTAATTGCGATTAATCGCGATTAACACGTTAATATTCCCAGCCCTAGAAAAAAATGTTTGATCTATTTTTAATTCAAAAACGGTGTAATTTGGCAGAATTGGGTCAAATAAAACAAGTGACTGTACACTGTGGCGCCCATTGCTCTTGAGGTTCCTCTAGGGGCATTAAGGGATGGGTCAATTGCTTTCAAATTTCCTTAAGGGGGCAATAAAGGCTAACATTAGGCCCAAAATAAACTATAATAAATCATCAATATTAATTTCAACAGCAGGATATATGGAATTATGTAGTAAAGTGGACAAAAGAGTTAAAGAGCTCTTCTGTTGTTTTAGAATATTTTATATACAGATCCTCAAAGTAATCAGGCTTTGGTTTGTCGAAAAATATTTAGTAGTAGTAGTAGTAGTAGTAGTATCATCGATATATCTGACTTCATATATTTGATGTCTTCTGTGTGTATCTAAAATGTAGAAAGTAGTCAAAATAAGGAAACAACAAACAGACAAACAAAAAAATACTGAATGAATGTGTTCAACATCAATTTAAATTTTGCTGTGGGGTTGCCAGATTGGGATAATGCATGGCTACTTTTGTGATTCCCTCTTTGAAAGTTTGGAAACCCCAGCTTAGTCCATGTTTAGTCTGTGTTTAGGCTTCTGATTTAACTTAACTTAGACTTGATTTACGCTTGTTTTATGCTGCCTTCATGTGCTTTGGAAGAATGGTAAATCTGAGCTGTCGAGTTGGGAATTGCACATGAACAGTTCCTCGTGTTGTATTTTCTACTGTTGAACTGGGAAATCAGTCCAATGCCCAAGTTGCAGAGATAAAAATAACCTTTTTAAATTTGAATTATTATTCAATATTACTGTGTTTACAAGTTTGATGTACGCCTATTTCCACTTGGCGTGATTAAATAAAAGCAGTTCTTCAGTTGTTTTTTCCTTCAGTGATCTGTTGTCTACTGTCTGCTGTGGATAATTTATGTTTTTACTCCGTGTCACGAACATTTGTCATAACACTGTGTTTTTCACATGTTTCGCTTTGTTATGTATCTGAAAAAACATGCACTTGTAATTGTCACTTCAGTTCAAGTGGAAAGGATCAATTTGTGCAATGAAGGAAGTATTAATCCTGGTTTAAAATGTGTTTGGTTCAGTCCTGGTTTTGTCCTGGTTCAATTTTTGTTTGGGTATTGTGTAATCCTCATTCAGTCCTTGTTTGGTCTTTGTTTAGTCCTGGTTTAGGTCTTGTTTAATCTTGGTTTAGGTCTTGTTTAATCCTAGTTTAGTCCTTGTTTGGTCGTTGTTTAGTCCTGATTAAATTTTTGTTTAGGTCTTGTGTAATCCTGCTTTAGTCCTTGTTTAGTTTTCTTTTAGTTCTGGTTCTGACCTAGTTTAGAATTGGTTTAATCAGCATTAATAAATCCAGACTTGTTCCTGTTTTACCCACAGACTGTTTACATAAATGGACAAAGCTAACCAACTAGGCATCACGTTCCAAAAAGGACGTGAGTATGGGCGTGATATCGCTTTCAATTCTTTATGTGGTCTATGGTTTTCTCCTTGCATCCCGATTTCAGATTGATGTATCTTGTTTCGTCCTGGTTTACTAATAGACTCATTTACCACCTTACCTTTAGTTCAGTCTTGTATTTGTCTGGGTTAGGGTTCATTTTCTCATTTGTTGCTATGCAGAAACGCTGTAGTGTGTAGAAGATAGCAGGTCTGTATTCTGCACATGTATGCGACTGGACCAGAACGTTCACCAACACGTGACGTCTGTGGAAGTCCTTATTTGGCCTTTCCTTTTGTCAGAAAAATCACCTTATCTGAAAACACAAATGAACTCCGTGAAGAACCACAGCAAAACACGTATTTAAAGGTCCAGTGTGTAGGATTCGTGGCACATAGGTGGATAGTGGCTATGGCACTTCCTGTTTTAGCTACGGCAAACCTCGAGGATCACCCGGCGCTGTGCGAGCTCTCGCCGACAACAACGGTATAAATAAAACACAGTCCCGTTCACTTTTTTTTTCCTTTTCGCATGAAAACACACATTCCCTATCGTGTACCATGACAATCTACATATCAAATGAAACCCTACAGTCTCCTCTTTTTGACTATGCAATTCATTTCCCAGCACAACAATCACTCCCCGAGCACATGGGGCTTTTATACGGAAAAGCACAAAACGACGTTTGTTACTTAGCTTACCTTTGAAGGCTCTGCACAGGTCAAACTCAGTATTTCACCATAAGCTTGGTCTCAATCTGTCCGTAAGGATCCAGCGAATAAAATCCAGTAAAACAATTTAGTCCAAAACACGTGTTAGATCCATTATGACGTGTGATACAGCAGCATGCTTGTCTTGTTTACCCAACACCATGAGCCTCTCTCCTTCTCTCCCTCTTGCAGCGCACGGCGAGCCCAAATGTCCTTCTGCGGCTCTCGTATTCAAAATGGCTGCCTCTATATGGGGAAGATCCCCCTTTTATGTGACTATATCTAAGTTCAAAAGAATACTTTGATTTCATGATGGAAGTGAAAAGGCTTGGAAAACACTGTATTTTTGAATGGGTATCTTCAATTTCGGTAATTAACGGGTAAAAATCTTACACACACCTTTAAAGGGATAGTTTTTTGATGTGAATCTGTATGGCATCCCCTTCAGCAGTGTTCTGCATTAACACTGACTGTCATAATCTCTCGAGTCCTGTCACTATTGTTATTATTAGCCTGTTCACTTGTAAACATCGCCACTTACAAGTGAACAGGCTAATAATACTGTAATAGGCGCGCAGTGATAGGACTCGAGAGAAAATAGGACCAAGCGATTATGACTTCTGACTTTTTCGTGAGAAACTGTTTTGTGACGCAAATATATCACTTTTTGGACAAACATTGTTTTGAGAAGAAAAACAAGCCGGGCAGAATGGTCAGATGCCTTTCTCCGCTGGGCTGTTCCCTCTTGCCTCTTTTATTGATTCACAGATGGGTATACACAAATATGTAAATTTTCTTTCCCAGAAACTCAAAACCTTGGCATTTAATGATGCAGATTACAATGCAGTTTCTTTCTGACTCCCTTTCCCGGATCCCATAACCTTGAGACATCCATAATATTGTCATTTATGTTGATCAAAACACATGAAGCAATGATAATACATTTACGGTTATTCTAACATCTTTGTTCACTGGAGTCTTTGTGTCCAAACCTCCATCTTTTACCTGCTCAGTACATACATGTTTGTAATCTCTCATACATCACACAACTCTGTTCAAACTTACACATCAGACATGGTTCAATCACATGTACAGTATGCTCAGTATGTTTACTGTGTGTACTTTTATGGCTGTACGGATGTCCTCATGATGCTGGTTTAATTGTGTAACTTTTCTGATGGAGGGTTTGTTTGTGCTTTTCACCTTAAATATACTACTGCTTTGTCTGGAATGTGTCACAGTACGGTATTAAACCTTTCTATCTTCATGGAGACCAGACCAGGTTACAGGTCAGATCTTTGGAGAGGCAACTGTCCTCTATCCTGTATTAAATGTGCACTATGTCACAATTTGTTGAGGGTCTGTCGCCTCTTTGTTTTATAGCTCAAAAATACCTGGAAAAACAGACATTCTGACTGTGAGCGGGGTTGCAGCAGAAGGACATTTGGGCTCCGCCTTCGCCTTTTCTTTATACAGTAGTTGTCAAAGGGCTCGTGGTTTTCACACAAAGAGATAGTACACGTTTGGATAAACAACGACAAGCATGTTGCCGGATCACACTTACTCCGCACATACATTGCAGGAGCAAGCACCTAAGAGGAAAAGAAGAAGGACATAGTACCTACCGCGGCTGGGGCAGGGCAGCGCAGCCCCGCACCCCGGGCTCAGACCGACCTCCGCCCTCCGCGGTCCGGTTCCCGATTCCCCCCACCCGCGCACAGCGCTGGGTGCGCTTCACACGTGCGCGCGGTTCGTGCGCGGCTGCTGGAACCCACCTCCGGGTACGCCGAGCTCTTTGCGTTATGGCGCGCCCGGGTGACCCTCGAGGTCTGCTGTAGCTAGGACAGGAATTGCAATACCCACCATCCACCAATGCGCCATCAATCCTACACACTGGACCTTTAATTACAGGCAGAACTAATCTCCAAATGAAAATTCACAAATGCTGTTTCAATATATATATATTTTTTTTGTATATTGAGAATATCCATAAACTCTCCCTCTCTGGCAGCAGGTTCACAAAAACACCTTGCCACTTTTAATGCATCACATACACTAACAACACAACTTCACATTAAGCACCATCAGCACCAATACTTCCAATAAACATAATTTTCATGCAGATATAATAAGTAACACTTTAAGAAATTACATAAATAGTGATAACCAGAGGTAAAACATACGAGCAAAATGATGCCGATGATGATGATGATACTAATAAGATAAGATATATTTTTTTCTTTCTCATTTTTTTCCTGTCTTATTGTAATTGCTTTACACTGTACAAGTATTCAAGTATTGGCAGCCAACCACTGTCACCGGTTAACTGTAAAAACACAAAAATAAGGATCACTACTAACTTTGGGAGAAGGGGTGGGATTTAATAAGTTTTACTTCTACCCACTCCTTTTCGGGCATGTACATATACGCAAAAAAAAAATAAAAAAATGTATTTGTGTCTATATATTCTTTCTTTTTTATGTTCTTTTTTGTTGTTTATTTAAATTGTATGACACTGTACATTTTCTGTGCACTACAAGTATCATATGCTCGAAATAAATTACTACTACTACTACTACATAAACTGATGTTTGCACTGACACGCCATAAAATCTGGATGCAATTTTATTTAGAAAACTGCCTGTATTAGAGCAGAATTTGGCTTCTCCTTTTACAAATCTATTATATAAGCAGCTCTTGTGGTCAGAATATGCCTGCTGTGTACTGTCTGCATCTAATTATAAAGTTGTTGTTAGTGTTTACTGTCATCGCAAAACTGGTCTCTGGAAGCTGTAAAAGGTCTTATAAACTCATCACTGTGAATAATTAGGATGCTCTGAACGCATGAGGTAAATGAGGAATGACTTTGGACCCCTGCGAACCTTTTAAAACAAACTAGCTCTGTTTTTCACATTTTTAAATTGATAAAAATCTGATACTGCGTGCGTTAAAATATAAACAACTAACCCAGCGAGAGACAGGGATGGAATGAGGATTGACATTATGAGAAATAAACCCTGGCAACTCTGCAAGTATTATCAACTGGCTCAGCTTATTATCATCTGTCTCACATTGCTAAAAGCTCGGGGTGGTGTAACTGGGATAAGTCTGCGGTTGTGTTAACATTGTTTCCATCATATTAACTTGACACTATCGCTCTCTTCCTTCCCCCAAGTGTCACCACAGCGTTGAAAAGGGTAAAAAACATCATATTTTTGGATGGAATTGCATTTGCTGCTTGTGCCTCTCCTGTTCTTTTATGGACTACCTGCAGTGAGGTTGTGCGCAGTCTGGGAGACACTGATACATACACAATGAACTTGACTGCGCAGAGAAACTGGCAAATAAGTATCAAATAGTTATAGTTTCAGGTAGCGGTGTCATGGGGAGGACAGCGGACAGGCTTCAACTAAAGACTGACCAGGGACACTTCTGTGGTTGTGTGTGTGGGGGGGCGAGGCCTATGGAAAATGCTTCTTCAGGGTTGCTTAAAGAAGACCTATCGCATTTGTGTTTGCGATAGAGTTAGAATATCTGGCACCCCCGTGGATTGTTGTTGTTACTTGTTAAAGAAGCCAGCCTGCTGAATTATGTGTTCGAAAACGACAGCTGCAGATCATGCTAGTGATTTATTTTTACTAAAATACCCATGCAACACTGCTGAATCCTACGTGTATCACAGATGAAGAAAATAAAACAGTAGAACAAAGTAAGTACGTCACAGTGGGAATATGCCGATGGCGGTGAAAACAGGGTTGATCGGTAATATGGCCTCTTGAAAATAAGTTTGAAAGTTCAAAGTTCAAAGCTTTATTGTTAAAAAAAACATATGTACAGGTTGCACACACAAGATTTGAAATTGCAGCGCCCCCTAGGCCCACAGTCAACATAAAACATCTGATAAACAAACAATAAACATAATGACTAAAACATCACATATACCTGTAGGAAAAGTACAGTAAACTTGTATATAATACAAATAGGTAAAACACACAATGTGTAGCGTAATAAATCTCAAATGGTGTCATTTAAGCAGCAGTGTCATTGGGGGAGGGAGGGCAGGGAGAGAGTTCAGCATCCTGACAGCTTGGTGGATGAAGCTTTCAGTCTGCTGGTCTTGGCCTTGAGGCTCCTCAGTCTCCTCCCTGATGGCAGCAGACTGAAGAGGCAGTTGGATAGGTGCGTGGGATCACCCAGAGGGCTTTGCGGGTGAGGCGGGTGCAGTAGATGTCCTGCAACACCCACGATTCTTTCAGCTGCTCTCACTACTCGGTGTAGCTTTTTCCGTCAGGACACGGTGCAGGTGCCATACCACACAGTGATGCAGCTGGTGAGGATGCTCTCTAAATGATGAAAGATAAACATACACAAATCACTCCAAATACAACTTCCAATGAGTAAATGGTGAGACGAAACAAGTACAATAGGGTTAAAATATACAAAAAGTCAATTTTACATAATAGGTCTGCTTTAAAGAAAGTATTAGACACACAATACTAGATGCTTATTTACTAGTTGCGCCATGGCCAATATTTTCTCTAGACAAGCAGGTAGACAGTTGAAAGTGTAGAGTTCATTCATACAGTGCTGTGCAAATAATTAAATTTGAATAGAATTGAGATCAGATCATTTCCCTTCGTTTCGAGCAGACTTTTGAGGCATAAAATTGACAATTTTCTGTGTTCAATGACACTGCTTCAAAGTCCTCTCTATTAAGATAATGAAATGAATACTGAAAGGCATTTTATTACTTTATAAGTATTTAAAAGGAAAAAAAAATAAAAGAAAATCTGATCAATACAAGAAGATCACACATTTGCAACTTAACGGTATAAGCTACACTAACATTTTTGGCACAGACTGAATTTGAGAATAAACATTTTGAGAAATCTATCCATCTTAACGCCTAAAGAAGAGGAGATGGAGGGGCTGAGGAAGCTACGGTGGAGACTAGTGGAGCTGCGAGCAGATTGGCTGAGAGGCTGTCGTAGTCCGCTGTGATTGGCTGAAAGTATCATAGTCTTACTACGGGCAATGATCATAAATACTCCAGTCATTTTACCTGATTTTAATTTCACGCCGATCCTCCATTTCCTTCTTTTCACAACAATACACCATAGTAGTTTCCAATAAGTACAGCTCTTCCATGCCCGGTAATAGTCATAAAAATGAAGAATCGGAGAGCTTAAATACAAGAAAGTGTACTGAAGTCTGAGATAGGGCTGGGCAGATGGAGCAGAAGGCGGGGGGAAAAAAGGAAATAAAGAAAATCTGAGAAAAATTATCACTGCAAATCATCATTCTGCTCAGTCAGTCACAGAGGTAAGTGAAGAAGTGGTATAAGATGGAGGGGGGGATGGAGAGAAGCACGGATGAACTGATGGAGAAGTGAACAGTAAGTGAGGAGATACGAGCTTTGAATTTTTAAAAAGCACACATTATTACAGCTAGACGTACACTATAAAACTGCGTTGAATGGTTGGATAAAGACGTAATAGAGGAGAGACAGGCAGTTTAGCATATTTATGGATGGCACAAAAATATGCGCACTTTACTGCGTTTCATCGTTTCTACGGTGATGCCGTTGCTTTCTGTTATGCTCCACACTATGGCATGAAACCAGTCTTTTTAAGCATTTATACTGCTTAAAAAAAACCTTATATCGAGTTACCTCTGCACAGACCTGACCTGTAACTTGGTGAGGCCCTAATATTTCTTAATTTATTCTTATAAACCTGTTTAAATCAGTGAATTGTGATCATAATTGTATTTGTGAGAGACATGATTAACAACCTCCACCTCCTGTGGACCCACCACCTGCGGGAGGATTCATGAGGGCTGGTGCATTGTGTTCTGGGCAGCGGAACACTGCTTGGACTGCTGCCCCCGCGACCCAGAGAAGGGAAAAAGCGGAAGAAGATGAATGAATGAAAAAAGATGAATGAATGATTAACAACACAAATCAGCTCTTTATGGTCAGATTGTATTAAAATAAAGCTCAGATTAAAGTCTAATAAAGCTTCAGACAGGACAGTGCCTACAGTTAGTGTCACACCCCCAGGAAATGTTGATGACATCAGCTGTAAAGTATCAATTCCCTATTTCCAATCACAGCCATACTCAACCAATCACCTTTTTCTCATCAATTCTTCCTTCTAGCAACTCTTCTTAGCCATATTTCCACTACAGCAGCAAAACCACCAGCCTCTCAGCCTCTCCACCTCCTCCTCTCCACACGTCCAGTTTCCTTGCAGATGTATTTCAGGAATATTAACGTTTTTTACAATCTGAACCTTATTTCAGTAATAAAACACGGTGATTTACTCACCCATATCACTTTAGCGATGTTTGGAGCAGTTCTGTAGATTTGGTAGGTTAGGATATCCGGGTAACGTGAGTGCTTAGGGCACAATGTTGCGGTCAACAAATAACACAAAGTTTAGCACTTTTCAAATCACAGAAGCTCGATGTGTCAGTGTAGACTTTAAGTGGAGTCCAAAGCGGGCTGAAACTAGTCTGGTTAACACCTGACCATATCACAAGTGAGATATGGGTCTGGAAACTCGCTTCGAAAAATCCCGTAGCGGAGGTGTGGTTAGCGATTGCCAACGGCCGTCTATTGGGCGTTATGAATGTCTATCATTGAGCGTATACGTAAGTCCATAGCCAATCATGTCAGTTGTCAGTTCAAACTACAACCTTCCGTTTGTCATGTAGTACGCGTCACCGTCTTGCCACACCTCCCCCGCTCTCTGATTGGGGCCCTAAATCTGGGACTCTCGCTTGGACGAGTTTCCAGGCCGCCTTCCAGTTCGAAACGAACGGAAGCGGCCTGGGAATTCCCAGGCTAGCCTGAAACCCGATATCCAGCTATATTTTCATTTGATGACATCATCATAGAGGACAGCGCTCATGCGCAAATTCCCAGCTGTCATATCTCCGCTTGAGAAAATGGAAAATTTATCCCGGTTGCGAAAACAAAATGACATCTTGGACGAAGTTGAGCTTTCACAGGCTTCCTCATCAGAATCCGGAGTTACTGAAACTGTGGCTACTTGCTTTGAGAATGGACCCAGACATGAAAGGCAAAGCTGTAAGACCTTTGGACCATTGTGTTTGTAGTACTCACTTCAGTCCGGACGATTTTTTACCAGCAAAGGAAAAGAAGGAAGGCCAGCGGATTCAGCGTATGGTTCTGAGAAGTAATGCGACACCGATGGCTGTTCTCTGGTGCGTTGCTCCTCAAACTGTCTCCGCTTCCTTCTTTCTAATACCTCCTCATCCGTATACTCAGGCTCAAAACAATAGGGACGGCCATCATACTCAATTAACTCCTCTTCAGTCTCAAAGTCCAAATCTTCAGCCATGTGTCGCTCGCAACAGAAAAGTTCAGAGCGGAGTTTATCTGTGAATCAGCTGGGAATTCACACATGAGCGCTGTCCTCTATGATGACGTCATCAAATGAAAATATAGCTGGATATTGGGTTTCAGGCCGCTTTGGACTCCACTTAAAGTTTACGCTGACAGAGTGAGCTTCTGTGATTTTGAAAAGTGCTAAAGTTTGTGTTATTTGTTGACCGCAACGTTGTGCCCCGAGCACTCACGTTACCCGGATATCCTAACCTACCAAATCTACAGAACTGCGCCAAACGTCACTAAAGTGCTATGGGTGAGTAAATCAACGAGTTTTATTACCGAAATAAGGTTCAGATTGTAAAAAACGTTAATATTCCTTTAACATTCTATTTGCCACAGCTCATTTATTTGCATCTTTAAGTTTCATCTCGAGTGGTCCTTCCATTTCATTTCACTGTTTTCTCATTTGTGACCTCTGAACCCTCGAAAACACAAAAACAGCGAAGAGAGCGTACCGTCACATTGCCACCACAGCAACAACCATTTTATTTTTATTCATGATTGTTTTGTGGTCGTTGATTAAAAAGTAATTTTAAAGTAATTACGAGAAATATATGCGCATTTTGCATAGTTAACCCCGGTGTCTTGTTGAAAACGTGTGCACTGGGAGTGTTTAATACAAGTCATATATTTTGTGTTTTAAACTGCCATAAAATCGTCAGACATTAATATTTTTCAAAGATCTTTTCTTTTTTGTTTTTGTGAAGGGGTTCTCTTCAAAGTGACATTGGGATTATAAATTACCATCATTTATTAACGCCTACTGCCAATGTGAAAAAAAAAAAAAAGACTGGCCAATCAGTGTGGACGTTCACTGTGAATATAGATAGATTTTGGGGCATTTTTTGTTTTTGGATAAAGTGAATTTGAAAAAAGAAAAAAAAAATGTGTATTTTTGTTTTTAAACTGCCATAAAATCGTGAAACATTAATATTTCAAAGATTGAAAAAAAAAAAAAGTCACTGGTGTTTTGTACAAATTCTGGTTTTTAAACAGCCATAATTGGTCAAACATTAATACATTAATATTTGTCAAAGATCTTTTTTTTTTTTCCACGATGGGGTTCTTTTTATCAATCAATCAATCAATCAATCAAACATTATTTATAAGGCGCTTTTCATACAAAATTGTAACACAAAGCGCCTTACAGTGGTCAAGGATTAGAAGATTGACCTTATTTGATCTCGCACAGGAGAAGTTGTTTCTATATTTGACCCGGGGACCATCCCCATGATTTTGTTTTGTTATTTAGGCTTTGGTCAGGCCCTAAGCTGGAGGATTTTACCTATGGTGCATGTTTAGGTTGGTGGGGGAAACCGGAGTACCCGGAGGAAACCCACCCAGACACGGGGAGAACATGCAGTCTCCGCACAGAAAGGCCCGGGCAAACCGAACCTTCTTGCTGTGAAGCATGAGTGCTAGCCACTCAGCCACCAGGGAAAAAAAAACAAAACAACAACAGCAGCAACAGGAACAGCAGCAACAACAACAACAACAACAGGAACAAACAGCAGCAGCAACAACAGCAGCAACAACAGCATTTTAAAATGGCATATTTACTTTGTAAGTTACCAAAAATGATTCACCCCTTAGATGCCACTTTTTGTCATATAAAGCCTACAGTCATTTTGAATAAAACCCAATAATTTCATAATAACAAATGTTTTTTTTCTCTGACTAAGACCAGTGTGACTAGCCTGTCAGTGTTTTAAACTGCCACAGAATCTTCAAAGATGAATATTTTTCAATTTCATCTTCAAAAATGATGATGATGATGATTATTTTCCATTGACATACTGATTCTTTATATTACCATAAATAAATAATCACTATGGCAAACATCCTACTTTCTTTCCTTTCCTTTCATTTCATTTAATTCTAAAACCCATGGAAAAACAGAATTTTTACTATGCATTTTTTCAGAAAGTCTATGGGAAAAACAAATTTGTTTCAGGAACCGTCGGCGGGCGGTCATAGCTCCATTCAAACCCACATGGTGAAAATAGTGAATGTGCTCTGATATTTCAATACAAAGGTGCAAATAGACCGGAGTTTTTGGAGCTCAGTGAAAAAAGTGTCTGCATCTCCTGCACGCTGAACCTTCCGTGGGACTACGTGGGGCTCTCATCAGGCATTCCCCCAGGCTCCTCACCAAATGATAAGATTTAGATTGCAATATCCAATCGCTCACATCCACTCTGCGCATTACAAGCATTTTCGGAGCCAGCCTCGTCTCTGGGCTGAATGATGTGAGTCTAAAGCACAATGAAGCGCTCCCATCGATATTCCATTATTCTGGAAAATGCTTAGGAGAACGAAGAGAAGAAGAAGAGAGCGAATGGGAGAAAAGAACACGGAAAACTAGTGTAATCCTGCTGTATTCATTGGAAGACTTATATTTGACAGTATCAGCAAATGGGATTGGATCGGATTGGATAGGCGTATTATGGGTCCTGTGACTGGTCTAATATTCAATCATTGTTCATTGTTTCATCTCTTTGTCACACACTTTTGGAATACAATTTTCTCCGTAATGGAAAAAGATTTGTGTAGAACCTATAGCTCGGATTAGCCGTCAATACATTTTGGAACACTGGATGGACGCAATATCGGCAAATTGGATTCAAAGCATTATGATGGATTATTTAACAAAGTGAATATTCTTTGTTTGACTCACTATGTTCTCTGCTTTGTTACTTTCTTTTTGTTTCATAATCTTATCGTATGGTGGCATTTTAACTGCTAACACATAGATCACCATGTTACTTTTTATCAGTGGTGGGATGTACCAAGTAGAAAACTATAGGTATCTGTGCTTTACTTAAGTCAGTTTTACATTAGATACTTTTGAGATATTTGGGAGCAGGTAAGTGTTCTTTCTACCACATTACATTTTTGAACTGGACTGATTGAATTAAGTATTTTAATTGAATTAAGTATTTTAATTCAATCACTAATCAAAATCACTATGTTTAAAGCTTTATTGGATCTTAAAATCTGCGTGAAATACTTTTACCTTTTACCCTTGAAGTACATTTTTAAACAGATACTTTAATACTTATTATTTTGCGTCCTGCTTTTGTATATTTATGTATAATTGTTGTGTGGGAGCTTGGGCGATGCAGGCTTGTGGGCTAAAGAGGATTTGAATAGGGCTTGGGACCGATCGCTAGATTACTCAGACATGCTGGAAGGCATCTCAAAGTCAAAGTCAGCTTTATTGTCAAAAGCCACATGTACAGGTTGCACACACAGGATTTCAAATTGCAGCGCCCCCTAGGCCCACAGTGAACATAAAACATCTGATAAACAAGACAATAAACACCATGACTAAAACATCACATATCCCCATAGCAAAAGTACAGTAAACTTTTATATGATACAAATAGATAAAACACAATGTATAGCGTAATAAAGATCAAACAGTGTCATTTAAGCAGCAGTGTCAGTGTCATTTAAGATAAGATATGCCTTTATTAGTCCCACAGTGGGGACATTCCAGTGTTGCAGCACACAGATCAAGAACACCAGGAAAATGTAGTATGCAATAAAACAAGATAATAAATAATGGCTTAAAATAATTTTAAAATAGGCTTTAAAATAGACTCTACAATATAGTTGAATAAGCGTCATCAAGTGTCATTTAAGCAGCCGTGTGTCATTTAAGTGTCTTTTAAGCAGCAGTGTCAGTGTCATTTAAGTCTCTTTTAAGCAGCAGTGTCAGTGTCCATCTAAAACCAATTCAGGCAGGTTTTTGATGAGGGAACAATATTATAACATGGTAGAAAGTTCCAAAAAGTCAATTTTGCATAACACCCCCTCTTCACACTGCACTTTTCTACCTCCTAAAAGAATCCATTCAGCCATTCACACACATCAATACACCAATTTACAATGACCCTGGTGGAGGTGGGCTTAGTGTCTTGCCCAAGGACAGAGCAACAATAATATTCACCTGTGGAAGCTGGTGAATCTCAAACCTGTGGGTCAGTGGAGTGGATCTGTCAGCTTTGTTAATGCTAGAAGCTTGGTTAATTTCGTTCAATAAAATATGATCGTACTTTTGTCAATGTCATTTATGCATGAGTACAGTTTCATTAACTAATAAAAAATAAACAGAAATGAATAAAAGAAATGAGTGGAGACTAGTGAATTGTGAATTTTATGTATCAGTTTTGTGCTTTGGTATCTGAGGTTGTCTTACCATCGTTTGTTTTATGTATGTGTGTTATTGTAGTTGTGCTACTGTTGGTATTTTTTGTGTTACCATTACCGGTATGTTTACTTATAGCGGACTTTAAATGTTCCTGATAGAAACGCCTTATGTGTAATTTATTGTCCCTGATCAAAAGTTTTTTGTTTTTTTTTTGTACAAGAATGGAAATTGCCATTGTTTTGTTTTTGTGTTTTTCAACTGAACTGACAAGGAAGCTAAATCAATAATTTAAGTTATGTTTTGGAAGACTCCTTTTTGAGCAAAAATCATATTTGACTGCATATTTGATGGGTGCTGGTAAAACCCAACATATTCTGTACACAGGAAAGGAAGACAAGAGAGATTAGGTTTTTCACTTGCAAGCGGAGAACAGTCAGAGAGAATGCCCAGGTAACAAATGCTCTTGGCCCAATCTGCTCGGAGCGTCCTGGTTCTCTGTGCCCCCAGCTTGCTATTTATTCAGTTTTTCACATCCCTAGTTTACACGTGGTCCGTTACATGTATTTATTTCCTTGTGTTGACCTGCTCGAAATGAATAAATAAATGAATGAAATGAACTAGATCCAACTTCCACTTTTCAACTTCAGAGCCCCAAACCAGAGGAGAAATAAAGTAAATGTCCATGTCCAATCACACACATCACATCGTCACATGCAGTTTACCAATAATCAATCAAAACTACAGACTAAAACTCGAAAGAATGTGACTAAATATTGAGTAAATCTAAAGTTCAGATCAGTAACCTTTTTCACATGCATGCCAAAATCTGATTATATTCTGATTTCTGAATCTTTAAACTTTTCTGTTGGGGGGATCCGTCGCCTGCTTGTCTCCGTGGAGATGTTATGGCTTTGTCTAGAATGTTCCACGGTACAGATTAAGCCTACAGTATCTATCTCAAGGGTATATAGTATAGGTTCTCTCTATTTACAGAGAGAATTGCTGTATTTTTGAGGAATAGAAACACCTGTAATGAATAAATGATAGATGCGTTTAATGTCATACCATGGAACAAGTGCTCCACTGTGTTTTTAAACTCTGTACACGTTCATTAGAATCATTTGGATACTTTCAGCTCTGGAATTGGCAATCTCTACTGAACCAAAATATAACACCAGCACCAGCTTTACTTCCTGGTTTACAGACAAAATGGTGCATATTTTATTAAATGAAAATAATGGTACAGCCCCTTTAAAGGTTTAACTTCTTGGTCAGAGTGTCCGTGACCTGTTTGATTTTATGGATTTGTCATTGCTCTGCCGGGAATGTTCCACAGTATGACTTTAAACAGCTCTACTTTACGTTTATTTAATTACAGCTGGTTTTATAGCTCAAAAATACCTTGAGCGGGGTCGCCTTTCCACAGATCTGACCTGTAACTCGGTCTGGTTTGGTCTCCAGCAACATAGAAAGATTTAATACCATAATAAAAGGAGAAGTTCAATTTGTCAACTGGACCAAGTTTGTTTGGTTGAAAACGTTTCGCCGCTCATCTGAGAGCTGACGAAGCCTCTCGGATGAGCGGCGAAACGTTTTCAACCAAACAAACTTGGTCCAGTTGACAAATTGAACTTCTCCTTTTATCATGGATTGTACCTGGACGACTGAGGGACTCTTCACGCATTTAATACCATACTGTAACACATTCATCTCCATGGAGAAAAGCATTTGACGGAACCTCCACCAGAAAAGTTACACAATGCACCTTTTAGAACGCAAACGCACTTATCTGAACCTGGAATAAAACTATTCCGTCTCTCTGCTTGGCTCTGCTCCTGGTCCCTCCCTCTCAGCTGTCCTGTTCAGAACTGCTGGGCAAAGCTGTTTATAATTTTCTCGCGTGGTAAGCATTGATCACGTTAGCATGAAATTGTCTTGTTAAAATAGCCATGCAGCAGTTCTGGCCTCGGTGATGTGCCTCTTGGCCTTTTCGTGCTTTCCACTTCATTAGGAGTTGTATTAATGCGTGTTTTAATACAAGGGGCAGGTCTAAATACTGTCTGGAGAAGGGTTCTTAGAGGCTCCTTTGTGCTTGTTTGGGGCTCATGGGTGGTTGGTTCAGGGAGAATGGGTCAAACGCTGAAGTCAATTTGTCCAACATTGTAAAAACTATTGATACTGTGCAGTGACTTCACACTATTGGTGGAATGTTCAGGAGTTCCCATGGAGACACAACGCACACAATAGCAAATCCTGACCATTTTCAGGAGCCTGTGATCAATACGAGTGTGTTGTTGACTAAAGACTTGTTTAACATCACAAATCAGCTCACCTGTTGTTGCAGCTCACCAATTACGTAAATTCTTTTTGGTCAGATTGTGATAACATAAATATCAGATTAAAGTCTAGAGCTTCAGACAGAGCAGTGCATACAGTTAGCATCACACGCTCAGGGAATGTTAATGATATCAGCTGCAAAGTATCAAAAAGTCAGTTTTACCTGATTTTTACATCAAAACCTGAAAAAACGCTTCACAGTGAAAAGTTTATGAGCACTTTTCACATCTTTAAGATTTCCTGTCGTAGTAATGCTAACAACTAGCATGCTAACAGCTCACCAGTGTTGCTTCCTGGTTCATAGACAATAAATATAATAATGCTGTATAATTCGATACAGGCAGCACACAGTCTTATGTTGATACTAAGAGCTGCTTTTACATACTGGGTATAATCATTTTTACTTAATTTCATGATAAAACAGGCACAGCCCCTTTTACAGACCAAATTTCTCAAGAATTTAAGTAGAAAATTTTGAAATTATTAACTTAGAAATGATTTTTATTTACTTCAAGATTAAAGGTTAAGTGGTTCAGCGATTAAAGCATTTTCCAACCAGCCTGAGGTGTTTAAACCCGTTCCAAAGAGTGCACACTGTCATTGTGTCCTTGGGCAAGACACATTTGTGCTATATGAGTACATTGCATGAATGGTTATTGAGCAGATTGGCAGCAACTCTTCTGTCACTACCCCAGGGCGACTATTACCACTGTAGCGTTCCAAGAATTTTTCCACCAAGCTAACCACCATCTAGTATGGATTTGGAAAGAACACTGCGTGAAATTGTACCGGCTTTAGCATCTGGAGAAGTGGTTTATAAGTGGAATACAGTATTATTATTATTATTATTATTATTATTATTATTATTATTATTATTATTATTAGACAGATTCATCCACCAAGCTGTCAGGATGCTGAACTCTCTCCCTGCCCTCCCTCCCCCAGTGACACTGCTGCTTAGATGACACTTAAAGGACACTGACACTGCTTCTTAAATGACACTGACACTGCTGCTTAAATGACACTTCAAGTGACACTGACGCTGCTGCTTAAATGTCACTTAAATGACACTGATACTGATGCTTAAATGACACTTAAATGGCACTGCTGCTTAAATGACACTTCAATGGCAATGACACTGCTGCTTAAATGGTACTGACACTGCTGCTTTAATTATGCTTAAATTACACTTAAAGGACACTGACAGTGCTGCTTAAATGGCACTTAAATTACACTGACACTGCTGCTTAAATGACACCATTTGAGCTTTATTACGCTACACATTGTGTGATTTACCTGTTTGTATTATATGCAAGGTTACTGTACTTTTGCTACGGGTATATGTGATGTTTTAGTCATGGTGTTTATTGTCTTGTTTATCAGATGTTTTCTGTTCACTGTGGGTGTAGGGGGCGCTGCAATTTCAAATCCTGTGTGTGCAACCTGTACATGTGGTTTTTGACAATAAAGCTTATTTTGAACTTTGATTATTATTATTAAGGCCTGCAAACTTTGGTAGACATGACCAAAGTAGTGGGAAACGAGAGTGAAGAGCATAAAGAGACTGTCTATGGCTTTGTTTCTGTGTTTTGTTTCATTCACATATGTTTGAGTGACCCTTTATTATCAGTTTGTTTCCATCCCTGACGCTCCAGTGCTTAGTTCCTCCTTGTGATGTCATGCAGTGGTAGTTTTCAAGTTCACAGCTCCTTTTACGTTTAGTTCAGTAGAGATCGGCAATTCCAGGTCTGAAATGATCCAAATGATTCTAGTAAAGGTGTACGGTGCGCAGTAGAGCACTTCCTGTATTCATAATAATTAAATAATAATTCATAGCATTTATATAGCGCCTTTCATGACACCCAAAGCGCTTTACAGTTCATTGTTCATTCACTCCACACTTGGTGGTGGTAAGCTACTTTCTGTAGCCACAGCTGCCCTGGGGCAGACTGACGGAAGCGAGGCTGCCAATCTGCGCCATCGGCCCCTCCGACCACCTCCAACACTCACACACACACCACTTTCATACTAGGCAATGTGGGTGAAGTGTCTTGCCTAAGGACACAACAACAGTTTTTGCAACTGGCACCCCCCCTGTGGCACCCGGAATTCCCACTGGTCTCCTATCCAAGTACTAACCAGGCCCTGCCTTGCTGAGCTTCTGAGATCTGATGGGATCAGGCTTTGACAGGCAGGTATGGCCAATAAAAAAAAAGCTGATGTGTAAATTTAATATGGAAGACTATTATAATTCCGCAGAGATGGAAGAAGCTTCCATACTACCAAATTAACTCATGACATCACAAGGTGGAACAGAGTGTTTTCTGTATGAGAGAAGAACAAGATTTGTGAAATAAACATGGCAACACTAGAATCTCACAATGCCGTCCTTGGCTTTGTTTACTGTACGTACTCCAACCTAACCCTCTGACCGTAACGAAGGACTGGTGATTATTTATCATGTGAGATAGACGGTAACTACGGAAACACAAAATTTGCTGATCGTGAAAATACTGAATCAACCATAAAATGAACTTCCATACTACCAAATAGCATTGTACAACCTTGTTTTAATTATAGACAATACTCATTATTGTAATTTTCCATATTTCCACAATAATAGCTTCTTCCATCTCTGCGGAATCATAATAATCTTCCATATTAAATTTACACATCAGCTTATTTTATTTTATTTAAAATAGTAAAGCATTACTGCGCTTGGTTAGTGCTCGGATGGGAGTCACAGTGGAGCAGCACCGGCAAAAACTGTCATTGTGTCCTTAGGCAAGACACTTCACCAAATTGCCTATAGTAAGAATGCAGTGTGCGTGAGTGTTGAGGTGGTTTATTATTTATTTTTATTTGTTTTACTGGAATCCTCCTTGAGATGTGCCATTTCAAGGGGGTCCAAAAAACACAAAACATTATAAATTAACAATACAATACAGTACAATATAATGCAATGACAGGGTATGGGTAAACTTTTCTGGCCTCAAGGGGCCTTATTATACTGAAATTATCTGCGTCCAACTTCCTTTTAGATTCAGGGAACAGAAAAAGTGAAACAGTTGGTGCTTCTAAGTGAATATGACGATGTTACTGGGACTATTGCTGTAGGATCTGGGGACAGTTTAATTAAATAAATAAATAAAAAATGTGTTGAATCCAATGAAATTATTATACGTTTGTAATTGGGCATACCGGGCATTTTCCTGGTGGGCCGACAGTCCCAGGGGCCAATGCTGTTTTTGTTTTGTTTTTTGTTCTGTTTTTTTTAGTTAGAGACCGGCCCATGATTTAGAGGAGGCATCCCATTGGTCCATCTTCAAAACAGACAGTGGACTAAACCAATCAGGATATTAAAGTATCTTATGCGAGCGGTCCCACCCCTTTCTCTGCGCTGATCCCCGCCAGTTTCAGTGTTGAGCTTGGAAACATGGAGAAGCGGTAGAAAGGCAGGAAAGGGAAGTTGCGGGCTAAAAGATTAAAAAATCTCGCTATAGACGCTGCAAAATGTTCTAAAGAAGAAGAAGTGACTTGATTGATGTCACACAGGAGAAATTCTTCTCTGCATTTATCCCATCCTGTTATTAGGAGCAGTGGGCAGCACATTACTGCGCCCGGGGAACATCTCCATGATCTTCTTGCTTCGGTTTGATCAGGTGCATGTTTTGGGTTGGTGGGGGAAACCGGAGTGCCCGGAGGAAACCCACCCAGACACGGGGAGAACATGCAAACTCCACACAGAAAGACTCGGGGATCGAACCCAGAACCTTTTTGCCTCGAAGTCCTCTGCAACCCAGGTTGAAGGTGGACAGGGAGAGGAGCAGCCAGGGACTGTCCCTCGGGTTCCCTCGGATTCCCTTGGGTTCCCTGTCCACAGAGTGACCAGGGAAGTGTAGCACGGGCACAGCAGGTCAGCAGGTAGTAATGTTAGGATAATACCGGGACTATTGGGTGATGGACAGGCATGACAATCGCTCACCTTTCAGCGAAATTCGCTGTTTTGAAGCCAAAACAGGTGAACTAAGTGAATCGTGTAGTCGATGAGAAATGTTTTTTTTTTAAATAAACCATTGAATGTGTAGTTACTGTGAGTTTGCTGGTGGGTTTTGGGAGCTGGGATTTTTCCTGTTCCCCTCGGCCAAGACGTAACAATAGTAAAACACTTTGCTTCAGGGAACACATACATAAATTAGTCCGTTGTGCTCCGCTAATTATGAGGGACCGGTCTAAGCAAAAAATACCAGTCCCAGTCCAGCCTTGTTGTACCGAGTTGAGTTTTTCAGGTGGTTGGTGGAGTCGATGGTGCAGATTGACAGCCTTGAGTTTGCCATCAGCAGGTGTGGAGCTCAGGAATAACGGACGAAAATGTAAAGCGAATTTGAGCGTCTGGAAAAGCAGTATATAAGACTAATGCGTTATTATTTCTGACTTTAAAACTGCAGCCATTCACTCTTGCATATCTATAGGCGAACCTCCTATACGCTCTCAGCCTCTCATGGTTCAAAAGAGCAGTCGATAATGGGTCTTTGCCTTCTAGGATATTGTGGAGCCTTCATTATGGAGTTATTCTTTATACCTCAGTCTGAATTATGATTGGTTGGCCTTACAGATCCGCACATGCCTAGCTAACATTGTGGGTGAGTAATCACATTAACCAGCTCCCACTGCTCCCACTGCTCCTATATTCACCATACACAGCACCAATTTCTTGTGTATTAACAGATTATTAGCATATACATGGCCCTGGAAGCGTACAGTGGAGTTCTAAAACAGTGGAAATGGAGGGTCAAAGTGCAAACTGCAATTAAGTAATTATACAACTCTGGAAAAAAATAAGAGACCACTGCATTTCTTTCTGCAATCAGCATCTCTACATGTATTACAGCCATTCCATTCCAGCGTTTGTTGAATTCCAACACAAACACAAAGCTGAGCTACTTCAGTTCTTGCGCCAGGAGTGGAATAAAGTCACCCAAGGAACAATGTGAAAGACTTGTGGAGAGCATGCCAAGACACATGAAAGCTGTGATTAAAAATAAGGGTTATTGCACCAAATATTGATTTCTGAACTCTTCTTAAGTGTAAACATTAGTATTATGTTGTTTTAAAATGAATTTGATCTCGTTTCTTTGCATTGTTTGAGGTCTGAACACATTGTATCTTTTTTTGTTTCTGCAAATAAATGCTATAAACCAGAGGTGCCCAACCAGTCGATCGCGATCTACCAGTTGATCACAGGCAGAGTGTCAGTCAATCACGTATGGATATGTTCAGACTGCAGGGCTTAATGCTCAATTCCGATTTTTTTTGTGAAATCCTTTTTTTTTTTGCCAGGTTGTTCACATTTCCAATTAAATGCGACTTGTATGTGATCTCCAATGTGAATTTTAAACGCCCCCAAAGTGTCCCGCATGCGCCTTGGAGGACCCGACGAGATCACATGCAGTGAGCATGCTCAATGTTTACGGAAATCACCTAAAGTTGCTGTCGTACCGTAACATGAACAGCTTATTTGTTTGGAGACAGAGGAGACAGAGAAGGAGAAGAACAAGGTTTTTGGCCACGGCGTTTTGTGGGGCAGTGGCAGCAACGTCTGCAGAAAGGAACGTGTGGGTGCGGAGTCGCAGACAAGAGTGGTGGGATTGGTACGTGCTTCGCTACTTCACTGATACGGAGTTCATATACTATTTTCGCATGACGAGAAGAACGTTTGTGTACATTTGTGAGCGCCTACTTGTACCGCTCTCACTGGAGGAAACACGTCCAGGTCGGATGAATGTGACCTGGCCGTTCAGACTGAAGTTGCATGCCAAAAGATCGGATATGTATCAGTTTTAGGACCACATATCTTGGGCAACGTTCACACTGCAGTCTGAAGTGACCCAAATCCAATTTTTTGCCCCTATGTGACTTTAAAAATAAACTCCAAAAGCCCATATTTGCCATGTCTAACAGGTCATTCTAAAATGGACTAGAATGGTAGATCTCGGCACACCATCAACCTCAAATGTAGAGGTAAAATGTAGGTTAAAAAAAGGTTGAGCACCCCTGCTCTAAACGATAATATTTTTATTTGGATTTGAGGAAAATGTTGTCAGTAGTTTATAGACTCAAACAAAAATGTTCCTTTTGCCCGAACACATACCGATAAGCTAAAACTGATCATTTTGCAGTGGTCTCTTATTTTTTTCCAGAGCTGTATATCAATAGCAAGATGGCTTTTTGAATAACTATAATACATTACATAAGGGTTTGCATAATAAAACTGTGTGTGTACAGAAAGGGTCATGGCTGAAATGTGGTGGGAAGTTAAAAAAAAAAAAAGTACACATGCTTTTTTTTCTGGCTTTCAGTCGGAAAATTCGAGAAAAAAACAACAATTTTTACATTTTGTTCATCATAAACAGTAATATTGATGTAAAAGTAATTCGTAATATTAACAGGTCCAGTGGCTTCTTGTTAAAAATAAACAAATAAATAAATAAATAAATGAATGCCTAGTGTAATTTTACAATGAAAACAATTTTAATTAGGGGCTTATATTTTTGAAAACATTTGTACATGACCAAGAGCAAACAGTTGCAAGTCATTAAAAAAACACTGGACAAACTAGGTGGTCGGTGAAAAAATAGCCTCAAATACAGGATTACAGGATTAAAATACAACTTGAAGTAAGATAAAGAGGGGATATTTTACTTCTATGGGGTATTATCTGCTAATACATAACATATTTGTATCGCCGTGTTACCTTTATTGTTTTGAAAATGCTATATTTGCCGAGAACAGTCCCCCCCCGTCCCTTTGTTTTCAGTCACTTCCCCTTCAGAGATAAAAGGAGAAGTTCAATTTGTCAACTGGACAAAGTTTGTTTGGTTGAAAACTTTTCGCCGCTCATCTGAGAGGCTTCGTCAGCTCAGGTTATTGTGCTGGTTAGACACTGCTTATATCTAGCTGCCGAGCGGCGCTCCCTGCACTGAAAAAGCTCTGAAAACGACCCCCCTAATCTGTCTCTTTGTTTTTCAAATTACTCTAGCGACTAGTTTCGTCCCCCTATTCAACGTCTAACGACCCTCTCCACCCCTCTGCCCCGGATTGTCTGCCCTAATTTTTCAGTGTAGGGAGCGCCGCCCGGCAGCTAGATATAAGCAGTGTCTAACCAGCACGATCACGCTTCCCCTTCAGAGCACTACCGCAACACAATCAGCGTACATCCGGCTAATCAAACTACTGCACAGCGCACAAGATTTCGGAGGTGGGAGGAGAAGGAGTCTAAGGAGTCTAAGGAGTCTAAGGAGTCTAAGGAGTCTAAGGAGCCGTCAATGGACAGGGTGAGGTTATTGTGGGTGTTGGTGAGTGCTTTGGGGCCAATGATGATTATTTCTGTTTTGTCCCAGTAATAGCCATAATAGCTTTTCTACACTACGTTTTTGCCTATATTTGAGTCTTATCTACTCTTCCCTTGTCTAGCTTGCTGTTTTACCGTTGTTGTGTGTGCGTCATCTCCTCAGATATAAGAGAAGGGGACATGTCCTTCCTCAGTGTGTTTCTGGTGAACTCTGATCCCATTAAAGTGCCCATTAACATTACAGATGCCCTGTCACAGAGCTGACTTTACACACATTACTCATCATCGAGAGGAGAAATTATCCAAGAGTTTAAAGGGATATGCCACCCCCAGGTCAAACTTGGGCATCTCCCCACAGTCCAGAGACTAAAATAAGTGATGGAAAGCGTTTTCCTGGTCACCCAGCCATTGTCCGAGTCTGTCAGCACTGACCGCCGTGCGCAGCTGCAGCTACTCCGCGTTAGACTGGAGGCTAACGTCGCCAGAGAAAGATTTCGGCCAAAAGGAATTAATTTGCTCGATGCTTTTCCCAATTACTTTCTGTGTAGTGCGCATTCTGTGTAGTGCGCATTCATATCGAGTGCAAATAATAGTGCAGAGCCGAAGCACACACCACGCTGCGTAACAGGGGAACTCCCAACGTGGTGCGTAACAGGGATTCCCCTGTGTGCTTCGGCTGTGTTTTTCCGCACTGTAAAATAGTTCCCACCCCAAAATGACCAAGTCAAGCTCTCCGTGTTGATTTGCACATTTATTTGCACTCGATATGAATGCGCACTACACAGAAAGTAATTGGGAAAAGCATCGAGCAAATTAATTCCTTTTGGCCGAAATCTTTCTCTGGCGACGTTAGCCTCCAGTCTAACGCGGAGTAGCTGCAGCTGCGGAGTAGCTGCAGCCGCGTGGCGGTCAGTGCTGACAGATTCGGACAATGGCTGGGTGACCAGGAAAACGCTTTCCATCACTTATTTTAGTCTCTGGACTGTGGGGAGATGCCCAAGTTTGACCTGGGGGTGGCATATCCCTTTAACACCAGTTTGTGTGTCAGAGATTTCAGGATATCTACTAGTATACGGTTCTTTAAAGGGTTCTTCTTTAAGCTGTGTTATAAGGTTACCTCATCAGAAAAACATAGCTGGAGTTGGGTTTTCTTATATTCACACTCTTGAGTAAACCTTTATTATTAGTTTGTCTCCATCTCCAAAGCTCAAAATGCTCTGTTCCACCTTGTGATTTCACGTAGTGGTAGCTATCACGTTAACAACTGCCTTTTATTTTTTGTTCAGTAGAGACTGGCAATTCCAGAGCTAAAATCGTCAAAATGATTCAAATGAAGCTGTATGGAGTTTAAAAACACAGTGGAGCACTTCCTGTGTGACATCAGACAGGACCATGAAAATGTAGTGAGGAAATCTTTACTTTTTTCTTGAGTTTTTTCATAGTTTGAACTTAAAACGCATTCGTCAGCGTTTACTAATATGCACTGTGTCGCTATGGAAACATTCTGCCTTAGACATACATGCAGTACACCCTGAGCGTCACTGCAAAATATCACTAATGGATTTGGTTTAAAAAGTATTATATTTTTTGATATACTATATTTTCCATCCATCCATCCATCCATCCATCTTCTTCCACTTTTTCCATTTCTAGGTCGCCAGGGGCAGCAGTCCAAGCAGATCTGCCGCCCAGAACACAATGCATCCTATATTTTCTTCCAACTATTTTCTTCCTCTTTATTCTTGGGCATGTTGTAGAGTCAGCACACACACGCATACATCGTCCTGCTCGTCCAGATGGAGCGTGTGATTGACAGGCAGATTGCTGCGGCGTCTGCAGTGATGCCGTCGCCAAAAACTTTACATTTGGACAGTAAAATATAAAGTTTCTTTCGATTATACTGCAAATTCCTATAGTTTTACAGACAGGATTTTGGTTCCCTCGTCCAAAACCTGCCTGAAGAGGTTTTAGATGACACCCATGCATGCTTGAATCATTTAGCGATCTCTCCTGGACCCTATTTGAACCCTCTTCACGGTTAGCTGTACGATTCTGTCCAATTCTCTGCCCGCTAGCCTACGTCGTCCATGCTCCCGCATAATTCTCCATGAATACACAAAAACTTAAAATTCCCAAATATTTCAAAACTATAATCTCAAAATAGGAGACAGTCTTATTTCTTTTCCTTCTTGGAGTAGAAGTGGAGTGGGTGATATATGCAACTCCTCTGGACTCCAAGAAAAAGTGTAACTTACCTGGAACATCATTTTTTTATCTTAAATTTCGAACAGCAATGCGCACATACGGCGTGCCATGGGAGACCCTTCCTACTGCTCATCCAGCTCACTTACACTCCTTTTTGGATTATATATACAGTATCTAGAATATTCTTTTTTACAGACAGCTCAAGATCACTCTATGCAAGTCGCCAAACAGTGGGAAGCAGACTTGGATTGCTCCAGAATGAACTGGGAGACTGTGCGGCAAAATATACAGCTCTCAACTCGTAACCCCAATCACCAAACTATTCAATTCAATATTATTCATAGAACTTATTTCACTCCCTGCATATTGTTCAAAATAGGAGCTCTTTCCTCCTTTTAGTTTGGATCCTTTTAGTTTGGGAATACACTAAATTATCCCCCTTTTGTGAGAATAAGGGTAAGGGTAAAATGTATCAAAACTGTTGTACACATGTGCACTTAGTTTAGTTTAGTCCTGCTTTAGTCCTGCTTTAGTCCTGCTTTAGTCCTGCTTTAGTCCCGGTTTAGTCCCGATTTCCCGTCATTGAATCTTGAATCTTGGTAGTCTATTAAATTTTGTAGTAAACTTTGACTTAACATATTATCCTGTGTATTAAATTACTGAATGATTCTGACCTGCCTGGACATGAACTCCACACCACAGTGATAGTCATGATGGGGGAGGGCTTAGCTTCATGTCATGCAAATGAGGCAAGTTGTGAGAAATCTGAGAAAAGTTCGGGGGCTGATTTCACCCCTTAGCAAAATCTGCTGTGCATGCTTTCAAATAGCCACAACTTCTTCAAATATTGTCAGATTTTCATGTGTAAGACATCACTGGAAAGCTTCAGAATCTGTGAATAACCCAAAACGCCTCTGGGACAACTTGTATCCTGAAATGCCGCGGTTGGACACAAATATGATCGCCACATGAAAGCTGAATTAGTATTTAAACATGTCCTAAAGTCTATAAAGTAAATGTGTTCTTACTTACTTACTTGCCTCGTTGTTCGATTATTCACGTATCCACGGTCTTTCGGCAATAAAGTATCCGATCGCATTCTGTACACGAGCTCCGGCGAAACGTGTCCCATGTCCCGAGGAGAGATTCCTTCCTTCTTATGTAGCATTTACAGTCAAAGTTACGAATTTCTTAAGTTACGGATCCTGTTGAAATACAGCTACATATTCAGGAGCTGATAGGCGGAAAATGTCACGTGATTGGTCCGCAGCGGTAGGATTGTAATTTAGACACATCTCGATTCTTTCCGAAAAACAAGCCAATTTCACAGACAGCCTATGGTGTTATCCGAAACATGGAGTGGGTTCTTCATGATCTCAACTAGCACATTCTACAAAAAAACGAAAATCAGAAATAAAAACAAAAAAACAAAAACTAATGTCAAATGTTTCCGTTTCACTAATCGCGACATGCGGCCGGTTTACGCGCTGTTGGACACACATTGTTTGCTATATCCATAAATACTAAAAATCTAATAAAAACATTGATCACAAAAAAAACCAAAAAAACAAAAAACTACTTAAAATTGTACACAACAACTTGACAAACCTGATGCGATGTGCAATCCTTTCATGAGCAGGATGCACTCTGACTGTGTTGTGATTGCGCTCTGAAGGCGAGTGACTTAGCACAGAGAGCAAAAGGAGCTGGAACTCAAACGGTAACATGGTGATCTAAAAAAAATGTTATGTGTTAGCAGTTAATGCCCCACAGAAGTAAAATACCCCTCTTCAAAACAATCAGCCACCATTCATTTAAAATAGAAATAATAATAATAATAATAATAATAATAGACGTTGAATTGAAGCGATAAACACCAGCAGGCCGCTCGCCCTCCGTCCCCGGTGTCGGTATCAGCCCTCGTGTGGAGCCGTTCGCACATAAGGTTTAATAAATCAGCTGCACACAGATGGACACGAGCAGACATTCACCTGCGGGCTAGCCATTAGCTTCATTAACACCATTAGCATCGCTATCGCTCCGATCTGTACAAAACGGCGGTCCTCTGGGGTGTGGGCTGGCGCTGGTCCGTGGCGAAAAGTGTATGGAAGTGTGTGAGAGGAGAGAGGGGAGAGAGGAGAGGAACGAGGAGGAGAGAGGAAAGAGAAGAGAGAGGAGAGGAGAGAGGAAAGAGAAGAGAGAGGAGAGGAGAGAGGAGGAGAGAGGAAAGAGGAAACAGGAGAGAGAAGAGGAGGAAGGAGGAGAGGGGAGAGGGAAGAAAAAAAAGGAAAAAGGAGAGAGAGAGAGAGGAGAGGAAGGAGGAGAGAGAGGGGAGAGGAAAGAGAGGAGAGGCGAGAGGAAAGAGGAGAGAGGGGAGAGGGAAGAGGAAAGAGGAGAGAGGAGAGGGAAAGGGAGAGGAGAGAGGGGAAAGGAGAGAGAGGAGAGGAGAGAGATGAAAATGAGAGGAGAGAGAGGAGGAGAGAGGAAAGAGGACAGAGAAGAGGGGAGAGGAGAAAGGAGAGAGGAGAAAGGAAAGAGGAGAGAGGAAAGAAGGCTCTGTGCTAATGATCGTACCGGGCAGAGGAGCGACTGGACTATGGAGAGAATTTGAAATGGACATGAGCAGAGAGAAAGAAGGAATACGAGAGAGAGAGAATAAGAAATGATGGCGAGAGGTGATGCAGAAACAACGAGAGAGGGAGGGAAAGAGAAAAAGAGAGATAGGGAGACGGAGAGTGAGGGAGGGAGGGAGAGAGAGAGAAAAGAGAGAATAAGAAAGCAAAAAACAGAAAATGAGAGCTAGAGAGGAAGGAGAAACACACACAGAGAGAGATAGATAAAGGGAGAAACAGAATGAGAGAGAAAGACAAAAAGAATGAGGGAGGGTGAGAGAGATGTAGAGAGAGAGAAAATAAAAAAGAGAGACAGAGAAAAGGAGAATGAGAGAGGAAGGAGAGACACAAAGAAAGAGAGAGAGAGAGAGAGGGATAAGAAGGGAGAGAGTGAAAAAGAGAAGAGAGGGACACTGTCATTTTAACAATACATTTATTATATGTCACCTAAAATCTGCACAAAGCTTGAAAGAGAGATAGAAAGATGCAAGAAGATAAAAAAAGAGAGAGAGAGAGAGAGAGATTGACAGAGAGATACAAGCAATAAAGATAAAGAGAGTCAGAGAACAGGAAATGAGGGAAAGAGACAGGAAAGAGTGACAGAAAGAGACAGAGATACAAAGAAGGAAAGAGACAGAGAGAGGAAGGGGAGAGAGTGAAAAAGAGAGTCATTTTAACAATACATTTATTATACCTCACTTAAAATGTGTGCAAAGCCTGAAAGAAAGATAGAAAGACGGAGGAAGATGGAGAGCGAGAGAGAGAGGAATGAAAGACAGAGATTGAGAGGAATACAAAAATATAAAGATAAGAAAGAGAAAGACAGAGGAAAAGGGGAGAAAGAGGAAAGAGACAGAAAGAAAGAGAGACGGGAAGGGAGGGAGTGAAAAAAAGAGGAAAAGCACACTTTTATTATTTGTCATTTAAAATGAGACAGAAAGAAAGGGAGAGTGTGAGAAAAAGAGAAAGATGGGGTGAAAGAAAAGAGCGGCTTAAGGAGGAAATTTAAAGTTCGAAAACAGTCGAGTGTTAAGGAGGAGAAACAGCTGAGCGTGACGTTCTGGAAGTGTCCAGTGGAGGAAAGGAGGAGGAAATAGTGAAGGAAAGAAGGATGAGAGTGGAGGAAAGAAGGATGAGAGTGGTAAAAAGAGAGTGGAGAAGAGGAGGATGAGAGAGTGGAGGAAAGGAGGAGGAAATAGTGAAGAAAAAGAGTAGTAAAGAGGAGAGAGGGGAGAAGAGGAGGAGAGAGAGTGGAGGAAAGGAGGAGGAAATCGTGAAGGAAAGAAGGATGAGAGCAGAAAAGAAGAGAGAGAGAGGGGGGGAAAGGAGGAGGAAATAGTGAAGAAAAGAGAGTGGAGGAAAGAAAGGTGAGAGTGGTAAAAAGAGGGGAGAGTGGAGAAGAAGAGGATGAGAGAGTGGAGGAAAGGAGGAGGAGAGAGTGGAGGAAAGAAGGATGAGAGTAGTAAAAAGAGAGTGGAGAAGAGGAGGATGAGAGAGTGGAGGAAATGAGGAGGAAATAGTGAAGAAAGAGTAGTAAAGAGGAGAGAGTGGAGAAGAGGAGGAGAGAGAGTGGAGGAAAGGAGGTGGAAATAGTGAAGGAAAGAAGGATGAGAGCAGAAAAGAAGAGAGAGAGTGGAGGAAAGGAGGAGGAAATAGTGAAGAAAAGAGAGTAAAGGAAAGAAGGATGAGAGTGGTAAAAAAGAGGGGAGAGTGGAGAAGAAGAGGATGAGAGAGTGGAGGAAAGGAGGAGAGAGTGGAGGAAAGGAGGATACGAGAGGTGAGGAAAGGAGGATGAAAGAGATGAGGAAAGGAGGATGAAAGAGTGGAGGAAAGGAGGATGAGAGAGTGCGAAGGCCATAAGGTGATAAAGGAGGTTGAAGGAGGAGGAGACAGAATTCTGTTTAAACCAGGACAGATTTTTTACTTCTTTAAAAAGATTTTAGGACTTTTTGAGTGTCAAATCTTAAAGCAACAAGGCGGAACTTTGGGCAGCGCCTGAGAACGACAGATTCTGCCTGTCCGGAGATTTTTCCTCCGCATTTGATCCATTCTTCAGTTCTGCTGGGGCGACCTGTCAGGAGAAATGGTGCTGCAGTGACCCATCTCCAAAAATCAATACAATAAAATCAATAAAATAAAATCAATAAAGTAAAATGAGAGAGAGGCGTGAAAGGAGAGAGAAGGAGTGAAAGGAGGGAGAGAAGGAGTGAAAAGAGAGAGAGAGAGAGAGCGAGGAGTGAAAGGAGAGAGAGAGAATGACAGGAGAGAGGAGTGAAAGGAGAGAGAAGTGAAAAGAGAGAAGGAGTAAAGAGAGAGGAGGAGCAAAAGGAGAGAGGGAGTAAGAGGAGAGAGAAGGAGTGAAAAAAGAGAGGGAAGAAGTGAAAAGAGAGAAGGAGAAAAAGGAGACAGAAGGAGTGAAAGAAGAGAGAGAAGGAGTGAAAGAAGAGAGAGAGGAGTAGGAGTGAAAGAGAAGGAGCGAAAGGAGAGAGAGAGAGAAGGATTGAAGGGAGAAACAATGAGAAGGAGTGAAAGGAGAGAGAGTGACGGGAGAGAGCGACGGAGACAGAAAGATGAAAGGAAGAGAGAGTTAAAGGAGAGAGAGAGGAGTTAAAGGAGAGAGAAAGAAGGAGTGAAAGAAGAGAGAGAGAAGGAGTTAAAGGGGAGAGAAAGGAGTGAAAGAAGAGAGAGAGGAGTGAAAGGAGATAGAGAGGGACAGGAAAGAGCGAAGGAGCGGAAGGAAGAGAGTGAAGGAATGAAGAAAGAGAGAGTGAAGTAGGGACGGTGAGAGAGGAGTAATGCAAAGAGAGGAGTGGAGGAAGAGAGAGAGTGAATGGAGAAAGAAATAATGAGAGAGAAAGCTAGAGGGTGAAGGAGAGAGGAGGAGTGATGGAAGGGAGACAGAGAGGGGTAGAAACAAAGACAGAAGGGAACAACATTATACCAGGACTTAAAGTTCACAGGAATCAGTTTTGCAGAATAACCTAACTGTGTACAGTATTAACATTTTAAAGTGAAACAGGAAAATTCCAGTGTGTTTTTGTTTTGGAATCCTGGAATTCCTGTATTCCGAGCCACACCGCTTTGATGCTTTCCTCCACGTTTTTCCTCCCTCTCTCAAACCTCTCAGGAATTAAACATAGGCTACAAAAAATAGGTCGTGTCCTAATCCTGCCGACAGACAACAGAGAGGAGCCGGAGAGAGGGAATTTCTGTTTCCCCGGAATCAAAGAATTCATTTTAGAAACAAAAGAGGAACGTCACACTCCTAAACAAGTGCTCTGGTTGTTTTTGTCTTTCTCATATTTGATAAGAGCGGAAAAAAAACTCTGAGCTGATGATGCTGGAGGAGGAGAGACTGAAAGACACAAGGTTCTCCCCACTGGTGAGGAGAGAGGGAGAGAGAGAAGGAGAGAGGGAGAGAGAGAAGGAGGGAGAGAGAGAGAAGGAGGGAGAGAGAGAGAAGGGAGAGGGGGAAGGAGGGAGAGAGAGAGAGAAGGAAGGAGGAAGAGCGAGAGGGAGAGAGAGGAGGGAGGAAGAGAAGGAGGAAGAGAGAGAAGGAGAGAGAGAGGGAGGGAGAGGGAGAAGGAGAGAGGAAGGGAGGCAGAGAGAGAGAGAGGAGGGAAAGAGAAGGAGGGAGAGAGTGAAGGAGAGAGGGGGAGAGGAGGGAGATAGCGAAGGAGGGAGGGAGAGAGAGTGAAGGAGGAAAGGGAGAGACAGAGAGAGAGAATGAAGGAGGGAAGGGAGAGAGAGAGAGTGAAAGAGGGATGGGAGAGAGAGAATGAAGGAGTGAACAGAGAAAGAAAAGGAGTGAAAGAAGAGAGAGGAAGAGAGGAAGAGAGAGAAGGAGGGATGGGTGAGAGGAGTGAAGGAAGAGAAAGAAGGAGTGAAAGAAAAGTGAAGAGAGAAGGAGTGAAAGGAGAGAGAGAGAGAGAGTGTGTGTGAAGGAGAGAAAGAAAGAGTAAAGGAAAGGAGACAGAGAGGGAGGTAGAGACAAAGGAGGGAGGGGAGAAATAAAGACAGAAACAATGTGTAGAAAAAGGATCGAACCAGGGACTAAAGAGAGAGAGAATGGGAGAGAGAGAGAGAGAGAGAGAGAGAGAAAGAGAGAGAGAGAGAGAGAGGAGATACAAGTAGTCTGAATGCCTTAAGGGAGAAGGGTCCACAGACGGACTGCAAGTGGGGGGTAATGTTTTTGGCTGGTCCCTGAGAGAGAAAGAGAGAGAGGGGGAAGAGAATGGGAGAGAAAGAGTGAGAGGAGGGATAGAAAGTGAGCAGCAGGGCACTGAGATACAGAGGGAAGAGAAAAAGAAGAGAGAAGAGATCTGAGGAATAGTACGAGCGCCTGAAGGGATTGGGGACCACAGACAGACGACATGTGGGAACAAATGTTTGTGACTCCACAGAAGGAGAGAGAGATGGAAAGAGAGAGAGAAAGATGGGTGAAAGAGAGCAGGGAGGGAGGAGATGTTGAAATAGAAAGAGACAGAGGGAGACAAAAATGGAAAATATGGAGAAAGGAGACAGAAAAAAGGAGATGGAGAGTGAATGAAAGATGAGTACAAATAGAGGGATTGGAAAGAGGGAGTAGAGGGATAGAGACACAAAGGGGAGAATGTGAAAAGAAAAAGAAGAAGAAAACGGAGAGAGCAGAGGGACAAAGTGAGATGCAAAGGGAAGAGAAAGAGAAAAGACAGAAGAGATAGAGAGAAGAGGAACAGAAAGAGAACAGAAAAAGAAGAGAAGAGGAACAGAGTAAAGAGAAGGGGAATAAAAAAAACAGAAAAAGAAGAGAGAGAGAAGAAGGGAGAAGATAGAGAGATGAAGAGGGAAATAGAGAGAAAGCGATGGGGACATGAAGAGTGAATTAAAAGAGAGAACAAGGATAGAAACCGAGGGATTGGAGGATTGGAAAGAGCAAGAGAACAGAGGGACAAAGTGAGATAAAAAGGGAAGAGAAAGACAAAAATTAAGAGAGAGAGGAACAGAGAAAAAGAAGAGTAAGAGAAAGTGAAGAGAAAAAGAAGAAGGGAGGAGGAAAAAGAGATGAAGAGGGAAATGGAGAGAGGAATGGGCACATGGATAGTGAATTAAGAGAGAGAAGACGGATAGAAACCGAGGGATTGGAGGATTGGAAAGAGAGTGAGAGAGCAGATGGAAAAAGTTGGATACAAAGGGAAGAGAAAGAGAAAAAAAGAAGAGAGAGGAATAGAAAGAACAGAAAAAGAAGAATAAGAAAGTGAAGAGGAAAAAGAAGAAAGAAGAGCGAGAGAAGAAGGGAGGAGAAAGAGATGGAGAGGGAAATGGAGAGAGAGATGGAGACATGGAGAGTGAATTAAGAGAGAGAACAAGGATAGAAACCGAGGGATTAGGGGACTGGAAAGAGAGTGAGAGAGGAGATGGAAAGAACAGAAAAAGAAGAATAAGAAAGTGAAGAGGGAAAAGAAGAAAGAAGAGCGAGAGAAAAAGGGTGGGGAAAAAGATGGAGAGGGAAGTGGAGAGAGAGATGGAGAGATGGAGAGGGAATTAAGAGAGAGAACAAGGATAGAAACCGAGGGATTAGGGGACTGGAAAGAGAGTGAGAGAGGAGACGGAAAAAGTGAGATACAAAGGGAAGAAAAAGAGAAAAGAAAGGAGAGAGACGAGAGGAATAGAAAGAGAAAAAGAAGGAGAAGAGAGAGAAAGAGAGATGGAGAGGGAACTGAAGAGAGAGACAGACCCCGACCGGCTGGAGGGAGCAAATGTTTTTGGCTGCACAGTGAGGATCCTTAAACAGAGCTTAGGCCATATGTCAGCGTCCTCTCCAGGGCATCCGATACAAATGACCCCTCTTCTCCGCTCTGAACGGCACCTGCTACATCTGGACTTCTGCCTTCTCTCGTGAAAAGCTTAGCATCATATTTTTCCGCACGCCAGGAGACACGAGACGCCGATGGAATCCTGCGGGGCTTAGGGTCAGACAGGTACCATTTCGCATTTTCGTTTTCATTTGAAAGGTAATTTCTGAAACCGAGGGGGATTTTTCTGCATTTCTGGCACGGAGACGGGAGCAGCAGATTTGCATCTTTTTTCTCTTTTTATCCACGCCATACTATCTCAAGCTCAGGCCCTGTCTTTTGTATTCTTATCCTTTTGCAGTTCACAGTGGTCCAAAGTTATCCCTCACTTACCTGCATTCTGAGTATCCTAATTTTCTAAGGGTTTCTAAGGGCTTTCGAAGACCAGAGCGAAGTTTGGCATGAGTGAAAGGGTGAATGGTTTAGTTTAGTTTAGTTGTCATTATTTGAAATACCATCCAGGAACATAAAAACATTTCTTTATCTAAACAAAAAAAAATGTTTAAATTCCAATTATAGGCTATATTCTCGCTTACTGGAAGACTTCTGGAAACACGCGAATGACGACTTCCGGTGTCGTTACGTGTAGACACTGGGCATGTGATTAAAACCGTGGATTCCTCAAGGAGTTGGGTTCCGAGGACATGGTTCTCTCAGAAAAAAGGTTGCTTGCCCTCTCCAGGTGGGTGGAGAGTCCCTGCCTCAAGTGGACGAGTTCAAGTATCTCGGGGTCTTGTTCACGAGTGAGGGGAGGATGCAGCATGAGATTGACAGGTGGATCGGTGCAGCGTCGGCAGTGAAGCGGTCGCTGTATCGGACCGTTGTGGTGAAGAGGGAGCTGAGTCAAAAGGCAAAGCTCTCGATTTACCGTCAATCTACGTTCCTCCCCTCACCTATGGTCATGAGCTCTGGGTAATGACCGAAAGGACAAGATCACGGATACAAGCGGCCGAAATTAGTTTCCTCCGCAGAGTGGCTGGACGCTCCCTTAAAGGTAGGGTGAGGAGCTTAGTCACACGGGAGGAGCTCGGAGTAGAGCCGCTGCTCCTCCACGTTGAGAGGAGCAGCTGAGGTGTTCCGGGCATGTCCCACCGAGAGAAGGCCCCGGGGAACACTGGAGGGACTATGTCTCTCGGCTGGCCTGGGAACGCCTTAGGGTCCCCCCCGGAGGAGCTGGAGGAAGTGTCCAGGGTGAAGGAAGTCCCATGCTTAGACTGTTGTTCCCACGACCCGGGAAATGGATAGATGGATGGATAGACAAATTATAATAGCACAAATTAATAGGCAATTTATAAAAGGAAAAAAGAAAGAATACAATCACATCTAAATGATGAAAACTGGGCTATTCCCTCAGTTTTCCCAGATTTGATCAGAGTTTCTATCACCAACAGAGCCCAAAGACGTCATCATCCACATGTTTCCAAACGTCTTCCGGTTTTGTGACATTAGCGTGAATAGAATCCATCCTGTGACTATTTTTGGCATGACAGATCGGGCAGGGATCAGCCAGTCCACTGCACCAAGCCACAAACGGTCATGTTACTGCACTCGAAGACATCACAGTGGAGATGATCGATTTAATACAGAGTTTTTCACAGCAGACAAAGACGCTTCACAATAATGTAACGCAAAACAAGGACAGAAGAGACAAAACAAGTTAGAAGAAATAAACCTTCATGGAGCTGGAAAGGATTAGAAAAGTAGGTGTTGATAAGAACAAAAAAAAAGTGTTTTCTGATTTAAAAAAAAAAAAGTTTAAAGATCCCATGACATGGTACTTCTTGATGCTTTTATATGGCTCCTTAATGGTTCCCTAATACTGTAAATGAATCCTTCTTCAAAATCAACACTCAGTGCATAAGAAAGACACATGTACAAAGTCAGAGTCATAATCTCTCTGTCTGAACAACTCATTCTGGGCCTTGTTGCTTGAATTCAAATGAGAAGGAGACAGATTGGTTAGAGGGGGGAGAGGGGGGGGCAAATGCGCCGCTGGTTCCTTGTTTTAGCGGTGCGGACAGCCTTTTCAATGAAAAAAAACAAATTTTTACAGAAAATAAAATTAAACCACTGCTGTTTCAGAGGTCCAGAGGGTTGTGTAAAGGACTTCCGAGCCTAGAAACACTCGCACGTGCCTCCAGGCAAATAAAAAAACGCATTTCGCATTGCGTAGCTCCTCCGCAGTCCAAACTCTCTGGGCGTGATTTCCAGAGACAGGGGGTGGAGATCCAGACGGTGGTGGAACTGAATTTGCATTTCTTTTTTCGATCTGACGTCAATAAGGTGCCTTGTCCAGAATCGCCCATTTGAGCTGTGTTTTTTTCAAACGCAGAAAAGGATCACAAATGCTCAGTTTAGACATTACGCAACTTTTAGCCATTGGGGGGGGGGGGGGGCTAAACAGGGTAGGGGAGCTCACATTAACGTTCAAAAACCTCAGAAAGTGAAAATTTCATGCCATGGGACCTTTAACAGATATTCATAAAACCGAACACAGGACGGCTCTTTAAACTCTTTAAACTCCGCCTCAGTCTTGCGTGATGTCACCAAGTACTTAAAACTAGTACTCGTTTAGCAGTTTTTGAATGATAATGCTATTAAAACATTATACACACATAAAGCTGCACTACGTAACTTTTTGGTTGAGGGTTCCTCATCTGCGTGTTTCTATGGATATGTGCTCTGCCTGGAATGTTCCACAGTATGACATTAAACAGCTCTACCTTATGTTTATTCAATTTCAGGTGGTTTTATAGCTCAAAAATACCTAGAAAAACAAACATTCTGACTGTGAGCGGGGTCGCCTCTCCACAGATCTGACCTGTAACTTCATCTGGTTTGGTCTCCATGAAGATAGAAAGGTTTAATACCATACTGCGAAACATTCCAGACGAAGCAGTAACATCTCCACCAGAAAAGTTACTCAGCGCGCCTTTTAAGTAGCAAAAGCATTGAGCATTGAGTGTTTAGTTCCACTTTGACTTTTAACAGATTTGAATACATTGTTCTTTTGGCGGTGACTTGCAGAATCATCCGTGCAGTATTCATGAACCCTCCTTTGGTCTGTGAAGGAACGGTGACTTCTTCAGATGTTTGTTCGGTTCATAATGTGTTGTCTGTGAGCGTGTGGAGCAGACAGGAGCTTTGTCCCTGGAGCCTGCTCACATTAACATAAAGTAAACAAGGCCACAGCTCACACAGAGGCCCTCCATAACATGAAAATACACACAGCTGTTTACAATGTACCCACTTGTTTTCCAAAGAGATTCCTCTTTTAAAACATACCTGGTTTTATTTCTATTTCTTAACAACTGAGGTACTCTCTAATTGAAAATACATCCAAATCTCTATACACAGCTTAATCTGATAGTTTAGGCTTTAATTAACGTTTACTCTCAGCGCACTTGCCTACCAACCAGAAGATAAGCGGATCAGTTCCCGCAAGGGCCATCGCATACACCTGTTGTGTCCTTGGGCAAGACTTTGCAGTGGTCTAAAGTCGTTTCACTTTCCAAACACATTCCTAGAACTTTAAAGGTCCTATATTAGGCAAAATGTGCTCGTGTGAGCTTTAAGACATGTTAAAATGTTGTTACCTCCTCATAAACATACTTGAAGTTGTGTTTTGTTTCTTTCACATGTTTGAGTAACCTTTTATTACTAGTTGTCTACATCTCCAAAGCTCAAAGTGCTCTGTTCCACCTTGTGATGTCATATAGTGGTAGTTTTCAAGTTAATAGCTTTTACCATAAGTTCTGTAGAAATTGGCAATTCCAGGGCTAAAATTATCCAAATGATTCTAGTGAAGGTGTATGGACATTGACACTGCTGCTTAAAATACACTTAAATGACACTGCTGCTTAAATGACACCATTTGAGCTTTATTACGCTACACATTGTGTGTTTTTCCTATTTGTATTATATACAAGTTTCCTGTACGTTTGCAGGGCTCTCAAGTCTCACGCTTTGAGAGTGTGACACACGCAATTCGACGCGCTTCTGTGCCCAGAAAATCGGTTAGTTAATGCAGGCACCGCGCGTTTTCAGCGAAAAAAAGTCACTCACACCCACTCCTTGGAAAAAAAAATGTATTGTCTTGTTTATCAGATGTTTTGTGTGATTTAGACTAGGGCTGGGTGGTGTACCGGTTCACACCGAATACTTGTGTTTTTTTCTTATGATATGAATTTTTCAGTTACCGTAATACCGGTGAGTGTGTGCATACAAAACGTTGGGATCACAGAGCAGCGGAACGTCGTGCCGGAAAGTCACGCCGGAAAGTCGCGCCGGAAAGTCGTGCCGGGGAACTGTTTTGCAGTGGCATGAGAGCGGTGGAAGAGTAAGCTGTGTCCCAATTCAAGGGCTGCAGCCTCCACTGCTTTTTCGGATTCTTTTTCAGCAACTCCGAAGGCTACAAAAGTCCACGGAGCCGCTCGCAGTGCCCAGACACGCTGCTAACGCTAATGCTAACAACACGCGCCATGCAAATTACGCACACGGATCAATAACCCCCGAATTGGGACACGGCTGCAGTGTGTGTTGAGCGGTGAACAACATGAACGTTGTTAGAAGTTAGAAACAAAGGAACTTGTACTGAAAAAGAGGAGCCGTGTCAGTTGTGTGAAAGAACTTCGGCTTTAAAAAAATCTGACCCTGATCAAACAAACATAATGTAATGTTGTTGGGCTAAAGTTGTAGCGACTCAGGCGTCACTCAAAGACGGGACTGCCTACGACAAGAGAAGCAAACAGCGGAACAATATTACCAACGTTACTACTATCCACTTAGCAGGGCTCTCAAGTTTTGAGCGGGGTAGTGCGTGAGACTGTGTAATTTCCGAGGAGCGTGACCGGGGGTGGGGGTGGGGGGGGTTGGGCGGTGCGAGTGACTTTTTTTCGCCGAAAATGCGCGGTGCCTGCATTATCTAACCGATTTTCTGGGCACAGAAGCGCTGTGCGCTACGCTTGAATTGCGTAACTGAATTTCAGCGTGAGAAATACCATGTGTGGCGTGTGTCCCTAGCACGTCGAATTGCGTGTGTCACACTCTCAAAGCGTGAGACTTGAGAGCCCTGCACTTAGACATGGTACCACTTTGTCCTGTTGCGAAAGGAGCTTCAAGGAGATGATAAAAGCACTGGACCCAGATATGTTTTACCAAGTCCAATTTACTGCAGTAATTATTCTCTAAATTATTAGGGAATGGGGTTAACACATGGTCATGCATGAAAAACAAACAAACTGTGATACGGTACTGATATAATTTTGAAAAATACCATGATATAAATTTTTGGTCATACCGCCCAGCTCTACTTTAGGCGCTTTGTGTTACATTTTGTATGAAAAGTGCTTTATAAATAATGTTTGATTGATTGATTGATGAATGCTCACTGTGGGCCTAGAGCAGTGCTTCTCAAATAGTGGGGCGGGCCCCCCTGGGGGGGCGTGACGTGATGCCAGGGGGGGCGCGTATGACCCTGGGAAACATGTTTTTTTGCTGTACTGTACTAGAACTAAGTGTAATTGCACATCAACAACAGTAGTTGGCAGTGGCGTTCTCACATGCGATTTACGCACAGTCTCACCATTAACAGAACATCCTCTGTCACAGAAAAAACACGTATATTCCACTGAGTCGTGTCCTTTAGTCCGACAGAAGCTGACGCATCAGTGGCACAAGGAGAGAGCGTATTTTTTCAATGGTTTTAGCTTATGCAAATGAGGTGGTTTTAAGTTTCATTTCTGTAAAACATAAACAAATGTGCGCAAAGCTGCATTAAAAACACATTAATATTTGAGTCCTCAGTGTTGTAAGTTTATTTCTTTTTTTTTGTTTATAATGTTAATAAAAGGATACAATGGTGTTCTAATAACAATTTTCTAGACAAATAATACTATTTATAGTCGCGCGCAGGAAGGGGGGCGTGAAATATTTTCTTCTTCCTAGGGGGGGCGTCACAGAAAATAATTGAGAAGCACTGGCCTAGAGAGCGCTGCAATTTCAAATCCTGTGTTAAACCTGTACATGTTTTTTGACAATAAAGCTGACTTTGAACTTTGAACTTTTTAAACATGTGTGAATGAAACAAAACACAACTCCAGATCTGTTTGTGATGAGGAAACTACATTATAACCGATCAGAAAATGCTGTAATATTTTCACCATGATGAGATTTACTGTTGCCACGATACTCAAACTTCAAACTCGATTTCGATTCTAAGGTATACCCTCGATACTCATTACAGATTCCGATACCACAATAATAAAAACACAAATTATTCAGACAATAGAATGTCATCTTCAAGTACGTTCGTTCTGTATAGTGCGTTCTTATCATTTTAAAGGTACAGTATTCAGGAAAGGTAAACTACGGAGCCCTGGAAGTGTCATAGGCGAATAAATAAAATAAGGCATGCGCATGAGTTAACAACTAGTTTTTGTATCAATTAGTATCAAAACCTTTGGAGATGTAGACAGATAATAATAAACGGAACTCAAACATGCGTGAATGAAGCAAAACACAACTCCAGGTCTGTTTTTAATGTGGTAACAGCATTATAACATGGCTTAAAGTTCACAAGAGTAATTTTTTGTAAATATAGAACCTTTAATATGCTTTGTGTAAGTTATTGGTGGTTATAGGGGCCAGTGATTTCAGTGAATCCACTAAAGAACAAGCTTTAGTTTGTGGACACTTTCCTTGAAGCATTACCCAAACAAGACTATCAATACAGCCAGAGATAAAAACACAAACTGAAAACAATTATCGTGTGTTGTCATGGTAATTAAAATGTTACTGAAGAAAGCGACGTATGCAAGCGTTAGAGACGGTGAATTACAAACCCCTCATTACTTCCTACCGTCCCCTCTTCCGCAGATGGGTCGATGTAATCTTGTCGGCCATCTTCGTGCAGTGTGCGGTGAACTTTTTTGTTTTTTAATTACGGCTCTCGTGCTGGCACTGATAAGACGACCAATCAAGTGAGGAGTTTGTGTTTAGTTAAGATTCAGCTGGAGTACAGAGGGCTTAGGCTGCCGGCATATGGTGAGGGATGAGAGCGCAACATAGAAAAAACATATTTACCTGGGAAATAGTTATGAAAAAGCATTAATTACCTTCTGTCCCTTTTAAACAATGTCCCTTAGCTACGGAGATTATGCAGACTTGTTACACCTACTCAGAGTGTTTTTATGTTAGTAACAATATATAAAACTGATAAATCAGAAGATTGGACCACCAAAGCCCTACCATGTAACATTTCAACCCAAACCTAAGCTAAAATAATAATTTCCCTAGCAATCTCGAAAAAATGCACCTTTTATGTGAGCGGGCTTGCATCTCCAAAGACTAGACTTGTACAATTTAACCTGGTGGAGGGAATGCCACCTGCTGGTCACCACGGAGATGTCATTGCTTTGCCTGGAGTGTTTCATTTAATAACGTCATACTTGTCTATCTGGCATCTGTTCAGTTACAGATGTTTTTATTGCTTGAAAAAATACCTTTAAAAAAACATGCATTCTTACTGTAAGATGTTTTGCCTCTCCACAGATCTGACTTGTCACCTGCTTGTCTCCATGGAGATGCAGTTGCCATGTGTAATGTAATTTACACATGTCTTATCGCTCATTCTTCCAGGAATTTTATTATTAGCATAGTCACTTATTGCTTAGCTTTTCCAACTAAAGTGGAAAATGAAGGTCTAAACCAGGTTTAAACATGGTCTAAACCAGGACTAAAGCAGGACTAAACCAGGTCTAAACCAGGACTAAAGCAGGACTAAATTAGGTCAAAACTAGGACTAAACTGTGTCTAAAATGAGTCTAAACCAGGTCTAAGACAGGTCTAAACCAGGTCTAAATCAGGACTGAACCACGACTGAACCAGGTCTAAACCAGGTCTAAAAAACTTTTAAAGCAGGTCTAAAGCAGACCTTTAGACCTGCTTTAGAACTGTTTTAAAACTTTGGTCTAAACCAGGACTAAACCAGGTCTAAACCAGGTCTAATCCAGGTATAAACCAGGTTTAAACCAGGATTGAACCAGGTCTAAACCAGGTCTAAACCAGGTCTAAACCAGGATTGAACCAGGACTGAACCAGGTCTAAACCAGGTTTAAACCAGGTCTAAAAATGTTTTAAAGCAGGTCTAAACCACGACTGAACCAGGTCTAAACCAGGTCTAATCCAGGTATAAACCAGGTTTAAACCAGGATTGAACCAGGTCTAAACCAGGTCTAAACCTGGTCTAAACCAGGTCTGAACCAGGTCTGAACCAGGTCTAAAGTAGGTCTGAACCAGGTCTGAACCAGGTCTGAACCAGGTCCAAAAAGTTTCAAAGGAAGCTTCTGGACACTGTTTTTGAAATCAGGATGTTATGACTCTATCTGGTGAAGCATGACATCTCCATGGAGACGAGTCGTGATGGACCCTCCACTACAAAAGTTACATCTTAAAGGCTCTATGTTACGCAAAATTGATGCTGAACATTTCATTCACATGTTTGTAACCCTGTATTATTAGTCTATCCATCTCCATACATCTCCAAAGCTCAAAATGCTCAAAATGTTCCACCTTGTGATGTCATGACGAGATAGTTATTTAGTTTACTTAACAGCTACCTTTTACCTTTTATTTAGTAGAGATTGGAATTTCGAGTGCTGAAAATACCCAAATGATTTTAATGAAGGTGTATGGAATTTAAAAACACAGTGGAGCACTTCCTGTATTACCACATGACATCACAAGGTGGAACAGAGTGAACCTATATTAATGACCCACTTCAGCATCACTTGTACATGAAGGACCCTGTAAACCTGCTTCGTCGACTGACATGTAGAGATTGTTTCCTTTACAGGCCTCGTTCAATCACACGCTGCTCTCTGAACCAAAGAGGTAATATGTTTTATAAAAGTAATTACTGCGCGCTGTAATGACGATGTACCGTGTGTTCAGGGCCATGGGGAGCTCCTCATCCACCTGCAGGTTTACGAGGGAATTAGAATACAACTTAAACAGGAGTGCAGGATGACTGAACCCAAACGCAAATGTACATGTGGACGAATCTGAAGCCTCTGGGACATTGCAATCAAGTTCAAAGTTCAAAGTCAGCTTTATTGTCAAAAACCATATGCACAGGTTGCACACACAGGATTTGAAATTGCAGCGCCCCCTAGGCCCACAGTGAACATAAAACATCTGATAAACAAGACAATAAATACAATAACTAAAACATCACATATACCCATAGCAAAAGTACAAGACAATAAACACGATGACTCATTGTTAAAGGAAATATCTTTCTCATTTTGGAATAATGGTCCAGTCTTTGGTCACATTTTTAGTCACATTTTCCACCTTTAAGGCTCTCAAAGTGCTTTACATCAGAGGTCTTCAACAGGGGGGTCGCGACCCCTAGGGGGGTCGCGGAGGTACTGCAGGGGGGTCGCGAAATCTTTTGATTTCACTTTAAAATAATATCATTTTATATTTTAATATTTTTAAAAATAATAATAAATATAAAAATATATTTTTTCATTTTTCCCCAATCAATTTCTCCCTTGTCCCTCCACCCTTTTTGATGTCTTAAAATGAAAAAAGATATGTTATGTGCAACTCATCAGGTTCAGACATCTCACTGAAGTGGGAGTTCACAGATGTCTTGGGGGTTCACTGTCCCCTGTATGTTCATGTATGTTCACAGTTTAACTTGATGTGTTATGATCAAAGCTTAACTTGATTTGTGTTAATTGTTCATTATTTGAATAGCTCTGTATTTGAGCAAGATGTATGTGTAAATGGCAGAAGCACAGCCACTCTCTCCCTTGCACTTGTTTTTTGGTTGAATCAGTGAACGATCTTAATAGGCCTGTGTTATATGCAAGTTGTGTTTAAAAATTGCAGTAGCACATCCACCCCGTAGGGCCTATCTGGCCCATCTTTAAAATAAAAAAAAACATGAAAATACAGTATTAACCTGTGTATTATTTCCTTGTATTGGATGTACCATAACAGAGTAGCAATGTTTATACATGACACTAAGCTCAATTTAATATAAAACACAATTCTATGCCGTATATATAGTAGGGGGTCCCTGGCCCAGTTCGCCGTCTGTTTGGGGGTCCCTGGCCTGAAAAACGTTGAAGACCTCTGCTTTACATCAAGGAACCACTCACCCATTCACACTCACATTCACACAGCAGTGTGCACAGACACTGAGGGCGAGGTGGGTTAAGTGCCTTACCCAAGGACACCACAACTAAGACAGCATTCATCCATGGGACCGGGAATCAAACTGCGAACCTGTGGATCAGTGGACAAACACTGTCATGTCTTGTATCATGTCATTGTCTACTAGGGTTTGCCTTATATGGGCGGCTCAGTTGGTAGAGCGTTTGTCCACTGATCCAAAGGTTGGCAGTTTGAATCCCACTCTTGACAAAAAAAAAAAAGAAATCATTGGTTGAACGGTCAGATCCACTGAATGCTGCCGTTGTGTCCTTGAAGGTGGAAAAGTGCTATAAAAAGATGTGACCATTTATATGTCTAAACCAGCACTAAACCAGGACTAAACCAGGACAAAAGCAGGTGTAAACCAGGAATGAACCAGATCTTCTAAGGACTAAAACAGGTCCAAACCAGGTCTAAACCAGAACCTCTGACAGTTTGCGCTCAGTTCTGCTCACGTTCTGGAGCTCACGTAAGTAGGTCCGGTAAGTTCGCGGGGACTTGTAATAAAACTTGTTTTTCTTCTCCGAAAGGTGATATATTTGCGTCTCAAACAGTTGTCCACGAAAAATCCAGCAGCGTATTTTCGCATTCGCATATCTTGTCTCGATTCGAATCACTGCGCGCCTATGACTTATTATTAGCCTGTTAACCTTTAACGGAAGTGAACGACGGATGCGGTCCACCGTAAGGGGAAGTTTACGAGTGAACAGGCAACAGGAGGCTAATGTGAGTGCAGTGATACGAATCGAGACGAAATATGCGAATGCTACCCACACTGCTGGATTTTTCGTGGACAACTGTTTGGGACGCAAATATATCACCTTTCGGACAAATGTTTTGTTTTGAGAAGAAAAACAAGCTTTATTACCAGTCCCTGCAAACTTACCGGACCTAATTACCTGAGCTCCAGAATGCGAGCAAAACCGGGTTGAGCACAAACTGTCAGAGGTAAGCCAGTGTTACTGCACGTAACTTTTCGAAGGAAACCCATAAAGATTAACATTAAAAAAAACAAAAAAAAAACGCACTATCCCTTTAACCAGGTTCTCATGAGGGGCGAAAGACCTCATGGTCGCTCATGGATGTCCGGCTGCTCAGACATGCCCAAATCGCTCCAAATACAACTTGAATAAATGGTGAGGGGAAAGAACTAAACACGGTCAAAGCTCTGAAAAGTTGATTTTGCAGAATAGGTCTGCTTTCAGTCTGCTCTGTTCTCCATATTGTTTATTATCAAACTCCAACAACAGCTGCGAGCCGTTTGAACCTCGAGACCAGTGCGCAGCCGATTTTCAGCCTCTGGAACATTGTGACATTTGAGATGGAAAAAGACTTCTTATACACTCAGAGTCACTCTCTGTTCCCCATTTTCCTGTAATCGTCCAATCTGAGCTTTTCATGTGCAATTGCATTTTATTGTCTGGATCATGGTGGGCTTAAGCAGGGCCCTAATTTTCAGACACTTTTGGAAGTATACATTTACGGCAGCTGAGATGAGGGGAAAGTGCTGCTTGGAGTCGTTGGAGTAATTGTGAACATTTTCGATGTATTGACTGTGTGAAAGTTACTCATAATGGCATAAAATCTACTTCTAACAATGCGTTCTGCATGTTAAAGGTTGATTAGCCTTTGTTGCTTGTTCCATTATCAGTGCTGGAGATTGTGGTAAGTACTCACAGCAGGGGTTCTAGTTCCTGTGCAGTTTCTAACAGGTCTTTGAAAAACAGAAAACAAGTTTAACCTGATTTTATTATTAGACAAGTAGCATAGTCACTTATTGCTTAGCTTTTCCAACTAAAGTGGAAAATGAAGGTCTAAACCAGGACTAAACCACCTCTAAACCAGGTTTAAACATGGTCCAAACCAGGACTAAATCAGGACTAAAGCAGGTCGAAACCAGGACTAAACTGTGTCTAAGACAGGTTTAAACCAGGTCTACAAATGTTTTAAAACAGGTCTAAAGCAGGCCTAAACCAGGTCCAAATCAGGTCTAAATCAGGACTGAACCACGACTGACCCAGGCCTAAACCAGGTCTAAAAAAGTTATAAACCAGGTCTAAACCAGGTCTAAACCAGGACTGAACCAGGACTGAACCAGGTCTGAACCAGGTCTAAAAATGTTTTAAAGCAGGTCTAAACCAGGACTGAACCAGGACTGAACCAGGTCTAAACCAGGACTAAACCAGGTCTAAACCAGGTCTGAACCAGCTATACACCAGGACTGAACCAGGTCTAAACCAGGTCTGAACCAGCTCTAAACCAGGACTGAACCAGGTCTAAACCAGGTCTAAACCAGATCTAAACCAGGTCTAAACCAGGTATAAACCAGGACTAAACCAGGTCTAAACCAGGTCTAAACCAGGTCTAAACCAGGACTAAACCAGGTCTAAACCAGGTCTAAACCAGGACTAAACCAGGACTAAACCAGGGCTAAACCAGGACTAAACCCGGACTAAACCAGGGTACAAACATGAGTACTTCATGAGGTTACATTTTGTTCACTGTTAACAACCATGTTGATCTGCGACAGCGTCAGAATACAAAGAGGGTCTGACATCTTTTCAAAACTGCAGAAGGACAGAACTCTGAAGTGCAATTTCACCGTACAAAGCTGCACTTTATTTTTATTGACTTTGACACGAGTGAATTTGAATTTTTTAAAATAAAATATTAAACAGCAGCCGTAGAGAAAGGTGCACTATGCAACGTTTTGATGGAGGGTTCGTCAAATACTACTCCTAGATGTTATTGCTTTGTCTGAAATGTTTCACAATGAGGTATTAAACCTTTCTATCTTCATGGACACCGAATCAGACCAAGTTACAGGTCAGATCTGTGGAGAGGCAACCCCGCTCACAGTCAGAATGCCTGTTTTTGTAGGTATTTTTGAGCTGTAAAACCACCTGTAATTAAATAAATGTAAATTAGAGCCGTTTCATGTCATACTGTGGAACATTCCAGGCAGAGCAATGACATCTCCATAGAAACAAGCAGGTGACGGACCCTCCTCCGGAAAAGTTAGACAATTCACCTTTAAGTCTGGTCTCCAGTTGCTTTTTTGACCTTTTATATTTTTTTGTTTCAGCCTGTTTGCTGTGTTTTATCTTAGTGCCTCCTTCACAGACTCATGTTTATACAAGCTCTGTCCTATTATCACAAAGTCCACTCTGTGAAGTCTACAAAACACATAAAACAAAGTCTGTTTTTGTTTTGTTTTGTTTTTTTTTCTTTTTGCTGTCACAGGCTGGTCTAAAGTGGATATCAGCCTTCACCTTAACTTTGGATTCAGAACACGGAAAAAGAAATACGAGCTGGGAACTTTGCTAAAAACTGTTCCGAAAATGATTTAAGGATGCACACACCAAAGAGCTACAACAGTTCAACCAGAAGAGACAGCAAAAACACACAGTCATTTGGGCCACTATATTTTTTCCAAAGACTAATTCATGCCCATGGGAGAGAAATGGCTACAGCATTTTCTAATTGCTGTAGAAAGGTCAAGCATGAAGAGAGAGACAATTCTTAAAGAACAAATTGTTTATTAAGAATTATTTAGGTTTTGTAGCTAATTAATACCCCAACTCTAACAACTCAAAGGGCAAAAATGGCACAAAATCGATTCTTGTGAGCTTTAAGTCATGTTATAATGCTGTTACTTCATCAAAAATAAAACCCGGACTTGTGTTTCGTTTCATTCACACATGTTTAACACACAAACACTGCATACTGTATATAGAGTTCTTCTTTCAAACAGAAAACACGCTGTTCCACCTTGTGATGTAATGCGGTAATACCGCAAGTGCTTCATTGTGTTTCCATCCAGCTTCACTGGAATCATTTCGATGATTTCAATCCTGGAATTGCCGATCTCTACTGAAGAAAAGGTAAACGGTAGCTGTTTACTCACCTGTTCATGACATCACAAGGTGCAGCAAAGCATTCTGATCTTGGGAGATGTAGCAGCTTAAAACCAGAGTTACTTCAAAATCTGTGGATGAAACAGAACTCGACTCCAGATAAGTTTTTGTAATTATTTTAACACAACATGACTTAAACCCCACAAGAGTGAATTTGATGACATGATGACAATTTGATATTGACAGGCAGCGTCGGCAGTGATGTAGTCGCTGTATCGGACCGTTGTGGTGAAGAGGGAGCTAAGCCAAAAGGCAAAGCTCTCGATTTACTGAGCAATCAACATCCCTACGTAATGACCAAAAAGATCACGGGTACAAGTGTCCGAAATGAGTTTCCTTTGCAGAGTGGCTGGGCGCTCCCTTAGAGATAGGGTGAGGAGCTCGGTCACACGGGAGGAGCTCGGAGTAGAGCCGCTGCTCCTCCACGTCGAGAAGAGCAGCTGAGGTGACTCGGGCATCTGTTCCGGATGTCTCCTGGACGCCTCCCTCGGGAGGTGTTCTGGGCATGTCCCACCAGAGGAGGCCCCGGGGAAAACCCAGGACACGCTGGAGGGACTATGGCTACGTCCACACGATAACGCTCCTGTTTTTTTTTTTTTAATGCGGGCTGAACAAAATTTGCATCCACACGCGTCGGATCAGTAAATGTTCGCATCCAGACGAAAACGGAGCGCTGAGTGAAAACGATGTAATACATATGCCACACAGATATGTGGTGCTGTAAATAGGAAACAGCCAGAGCCACCGGAAACGTAATACTATAAAGAGCGCATACACATAAAGTCCTTTCTTTTCCGCAAACAAGCATCGCGACGTCATCGCTTTCCAAAAGTTGCATTTTGCTTGTCCACACGACAACTTGACCCCGGCATTCTCAGATTTCTCCACTTTGGAACCCGTTTTCAAAAAACACTGTTTTCGCCCACCAAAAACGCCGGCACCGTGTGGACGAAAGGCCAAAACGAATAAAAACTTCTCAGTTTCCACCAAAAACGTTGTTGTGTGGATGGGCCCTATGACTCACGGCTGGCCAGGGAACGCCTTGGGGTCCCCCTGGAGGAGCTGGAGGAAGTGTCTGGGGTGAAGGAAGTCTGGGAGTCTCTGCTTAGACCCGGCCCCGGATAAGCGGAAGAAAATGGATGAATAACTCCTTTAATGAGAGGCTGATGCTGCGTCGCTTGTGTTATTTGCAATGAAGAGAAGATGGATCAAACTAACTCATTTTAATCTTTGCCAATTTTCCAAAGTTTTCCCATCAATTCTATCAGATGTTTACAAAAAGAAAATTCATTTTAGAGACGTTGACAGACTTGTTAGCTGGCAGCCGTCCTCCTCATTTAGCTCCATTCCAAGCTGCCTGTCACTGCGTGTGCTATGGCTCCAGATGGTAACGCCACGGCACTTCATAATATGTTTTTGTGCATCCTCAGACATTTATATAGCAAATGTAGCTTTTCACTCCCATCCGCGGCTGTGTTGATGGAAGATTACACGTAAGAAAATAAGAAGTGGCTCAGAACTGTCCTGGCAGAAGGAGGGGAGAGTTTCTACTACCCACGTCAATGTGAAAATTAAAAAAAACTTGGATGACAGTACAGCGATTTAGGAAGTGTGTCAAAGAGAGAAACAGGCAGAGGGGCAAGTGTACGAGCAGAGCGGAGCGCCTGTGGGGTGTGGCGAAGGGGAGAGGGGCAGACGGGGGCAGGAGAGGGAGATGAGTGGAGGGGGAGGTTGGTGGATAGAAGAGGGACAGACAGGTGCAGGAGGGGCAGACAGTTGAGGTACTGGAGGGGCAGTCAGGTGTAGGAGGGGCACACTGGAGGGGCAGACAGGTGAAGGAGGGCCATACAGCTGAGGTAGTGGAGGGGCAGACAGGTACAGGAGGGGCAGACAGTTGAGGTACTGGAGGGGCAGACAGGTACAGGAGGAGGGGCAGACAGTTGAGGTACTGGAGGGGCAGACAGGTGTAGGAGGAGGGGCAGACAGTTGAGGTACAGGAGGGGCAGACAGGTACAGGAGGAGGGGCAGACAGTTGAGGTACTGGAGGGGCAGACAGGTGCAGGAGGAGGGGCAGACAGTTGAGGTACTGGAGGGGCAGATAGGTGCAGGAGGGCAGACAGGTACAAGAGGGGCAGACAGGTGCAGGAGGGGCAGACCGGAGAGGTTGAAGTATATTTTAAAGGTCCCATGGCATGAAATTTTCACTTTCTGAGGTTTTTGAACGTTAATGTGAGCTCCCCTACCTGTTTAGGCCCCCTCCCCATGGTTAAAAGTTGCGAAATGTCTAAACTGAGCATTTGCGATCCTTTTCTGCGTTACAAAAAATCGGAGCTCAAACGGGCGATTTTGAACAAGGCACCTTATTGACGTCAGATCGAAAAAAGAAATGCAAATGCAGTTCCACCCCCGTCTGTCTGTACTCAGCGTCTCTGTAAATCACGCCCAGAGAGTTTGGACTGCGAATGCGCTAGGCAATGCGAAATGCGTTTTTTTATTTGCCTGGAGGCACGTCCGAGTGTTTCTAGGCTCGGAAGTCCTTTATCTGAGCCTCTGGACCTTTGAACAGCAGTGATTTAATTTTATTTTATGTGGAAATGTGTTTATTTTTCAATGGAACGCTTCAAATCTCTCCCCCCGTGCAAAAACAAGGAAATGGATCAGCTGAGGGCTCAGAGCGGAGCGTTTGGCCACGCCCCCACACTCTACTATTGGCCATCTCTTTTCTACTCATTTGCATTCAAGCAACAACGCCCATTATGGAGTGTTCAGAATGAGAAAAATTACTCTCTCAGCTTATCTCTGTTTCTCATGCACTGAGTGTTGATTTTGAAGAAGGATTCATTTACAGTATTAGGGAATCATTAAGGAGCCATATAAAAGCATCAAGAAGTACCGTGTCATGGGATCTTTAAACAGTTAGGCCTAAGACACTGCATATATTTCACCCCATATACAAACAGAAATACTTTCATATTTTTTGTGCATTATTTCACCTGCATTAAAAGTGAATGTGGGAGGTACACCAGCATCGTGTGCATAGAGTTCAGAAAATAAAATTCAACATTTTCTGACACATGACGCCAACTTAGACGTCTGTATCTTTTTCAAAACACATAGAAACTGCGTCTGTTGTTGTATTTGTGCAATTACCAGCAGCACAGTCAATTCTGGGGCTGTTACGTCTCATTTGAAGCAGTCCAGGTTCAGAAAAAAACATTTAATTTGAGCTTTCAAATGTACTTTAGAAAACCTTGCATTTGCCGCGACCAGCTGCACAGACGTAAACACGAGCCTATTCAAAGAGTTATTTTCACTGTACAAGCTTTTCTCAATGAAAAACTACAGTGTGCTCAGCCCTTTAGATTGAGGGTGTATTTTTGCAATCATTATTTCTCTTATATTTCATTGTGTCACAAATAAATCTTCTTTTGACATAATATCTGTGGTGGAGTTAGCGGTGGAAGATATAAGGGAAGTCTAGCTACCAATGTTGTAAAGATGCATACCAGAGAAATACAAGAGACAGCGTTTATTTAGAGTGTAATCTGGCCAGAAACATGAATTCATCTGAATTTACAAAGTCAGCTTCAAGCAATCAACTGCAAATACTTGTGATTCACCACTTTCAGCGAGAGCCATTTCAGATTAATAAATATGGAGAACTCAATTTTGAGAGCCACCTGCGGAAGGATTCATGGGGGCTGGTGCATTGTGTTCTGGGCAGCAGAACACTACTTGGACTGCTGCCCCCGCGACCCAGAAAATGGAAAAGCGGAAGAAAATGAATGAATGAATGAATGAATGAATGAATTTTGAGAGCATACGCATCAGTCTCCCTTAAAGGGATATGCCACCCCCAGGTCAAATTTGGGCATCTCCCCACAGTCCAGAGACTAAAACAAGTGATGAAAAGCGTTTTCCTGGTCACCCAGCCATTGTCCGAGTCTGTTAGCACTGACCACCGCGCGCAGCTGCTGCTCCTCCGCGTTAGACTGGAGTCAACGGCGCCAGAGAAAGATTTCGGCAAAAGACAGACGAAGCACGCACCACGCGGACAGGGGAATCCCTGTTTACGCACCAGGAAGGGAGTTCCCCCGTTACGCTGCGTGCTGTGTGCTTCGGCTTTTTTTTCCGCACTGAAAAATAGTTCCCACCCAAAATGACCAAGGCAAGTTCTCCGTGTTGATTTGCACATTTATTTGCACTCGATATGAATGCGCACTACACAGAAAGTAATTGGGAAAAGCATCGAGCAAATTAATTCCTTTTGGCCAAAATCTTTCTCTGGCGCCGTTGCCTCCAGTCTAACGCGGAGGAGCAGCAGCTGCGCGCGGCGGTCAGTGCTAACAGACTCGGACAATGGCTGGGTGACCAGGAAAACGCTTTTCATCACTTGTTTTAGTCTCTGGACTGTGGGGAGATGCCCAAATTTGACCTGGGGGTGGCATATCCCTTTAAACCAGGTTATATACCGTATTTTTGCTCCAGAGTATAAGTCGCACCAGCCAAAAAATGTGTAATGAAGAAGAAAAAACATATATAAGTCGCACTTTTATGGGGAAATTTATTTTATAAATTCAGAAATTTCATCTTGAAAGGCATGTATTTCAGTTTGAAAGGCAATAGTAATAATAACCACAGGAGAGAGAACAACAGCCTTAATCTAACATATTAATATATAAAATGAACATACAGTAACAAGTTTACCAAACTCTCCATCAAACTCTGCGAACTCTGGAGGTAAACGGATACGGAAGTAATAGTAGTAGCAGATACTGGCACACAAGCCTACAGCGCCCTCTCGTGCAGAGTACAATTATAGCGGTAGCGGTAGTTTTCAAGTCAAGCCACGAGACGGCACTCCGGAGTATAAGTCGCACTCAAACCATGAAAAATGTGCGACTTACAGTCCGAAAAATACGGTACATAAAATAAGCCTACTCAAAGCTGGTTAGAGCTGCACATACTGTTAACGATCGCTTAAATGTCCTATCTTACACAAAATTGATTCTCGTATTACCACATGACATCACAAGGTGGAACAGAAGAACAGAATGAAACAAAACACACTTGCAGGTACGTGAAAAGTCCCTCAGTCGTCCAGGTAGAATCCATGATAACAGGAGAAGTTCAATTTGTCAACTGGACAAAGTTTGTTTGGTTGAAAACGTTTCGCCGCTCATCCGAGAATATACACTTTCAGGTATATTTTTTTGATGAGGAAACAGCATTATAGGTGCTTTATGTAACTTTTCGGTTGGGGCTCCATCACTTCCTTGTTTCTATGGATATGTCATTGCTCTGCGTAGAATGTTCCACAGTATGACATTAAACAGCTATACCTTACATGTATTCAATTACAAATGGTTTTATAGCTCCAAAATACCTTGAAAAACAGACATTCTGACTATGAGTGGGGTTGCCTCTTCACAGATCTGACCTGGAACTTGTTCTGGTTTGCGATCCATGTGGATAGAAAGGTTTAATGCCATACTGTGAAACATTCCAGACAAAACAAAAACAACTCCATAGAGAAGAGCATTTATTTGACGGGCCCTCCACCATAAAAGGTTGTGTACCTTTTATGGTGGAGGGCCCATCAAATAAATGCTGTTCCATTAAATACAGTAGATTAAAGCCAATTTAAAACAAACTGACTAATCAGTGACATAGCAAACCTTCTTAGTTTTGCGTTCGTAACTGCAAATCTACACACATCCCGTCTCCGCAGTGAGCATCAAGGTTTTAAATCGGTCAAAGACGTGATGAAAAGCTCCGTGGAAAAGGTGGAAGGGGTCGGAGCAGAGAGGTCATCCCCAGTCGGCATCAGCGTCGGTGGGTCAAATCCAAACACCTGAGCCTGGTGTTTGAACCGTGACGCAGGTCTGTGACTCACCCGACAAAACCCGGGGCAAGGACAAAGTAATAACCATCCATCTGTATTCAATCGTATGCACGGCGCGTTCTCACCTCCTGTTTTTGATATATTAGAGATAAAGAAGTAATCAAATGTGACGCTTCAAATACAGCACCTTACATGACCAGGGCTGATGCTAATACGCCTCCCCTGGGATCTCGTGCTCTTTGTTCTGAAAAACACTCCAAAAAGTTCAAAGCCAGATGCTGATGATTTAAGTTGTGAAGAGTTTCAGGTTCCGCTGTCTTTAAGGTCGCGTTTGTAATGGAAGTTTGACAATCTCATTCAATTATAGTCCGGACTCCCTGACTCGGCCTTTATCACCGGTGGAGCTGGATTAACCTGGACGTGTTTTTATCAACTCCACAGAATCTCCGGAGAAAGCTGCGGATTACAGGTCTCTCATGATTGGATACGCGATATATACGGGTATAATTACTCCAGTTACTCCACTATATTTGCTTAATTCATGTTTATTTCTCATAAAGTTATACAATTTGTACTTCTTTGCGTAGGTTTCAGACATGATACTTTTACTTACATTTTAAGCAGTACAGTAATGTACTTACGTATGGTGTACTTAGTTTTGGTTTCTCTTTCCACTTCCAAAAGTCTAAAATTGACTAAAGCGTCATGTTGACAATATTTTTCTTGCACTGCTTCTTTAGATAGTAATACATTTTTAAATTTTTTTACCATAAACTGTATATAAATGGACAGAGCTAACCCGCTAGCTGCTGTATTTTATTTTATTTTATTTTTACTTTTTATTTATACTTTTCAAAAACAAAGGTATAGAAGAAAACAAAGTCTGTGGTGTTCTACAAAAACATAAGAAGCTATACATTTTGTCTTATTCTTATAGCTGATCCATTTGGACCATCTTTTCTCAAATTTACTTACTTTCAACCTCAGATAGAAAGTAATTTTTGAGCTTTAATTTGCTGCAATATTGGCCGATACCAGCGTTTTTTGTTTGTTTATTTATTTATTTATTTTGGACAGGATACCAAATATACAGTACCTATGACAAGAATCACAATATTGATCTAATACCGATACCAATTAGAACTTTACTACTTTACTGTAACTGGGCGAGTAATTAATTAGCAGATCCATTCACATATTGTGGCCATACCTGCCTGTCAAAGCCTGATCTCGTCAGATCTCAGAAGCTAAGCAAGGCAGGGCCTGGTTAGTACTTGGATGGGAGACCGCTGGGAATTCCAGGTGCCACAGTGGGACGCCAGTTGCAAAAAAACTGTCGCTGTGTCCTTAGGCAAGACACTTCACCCACATTGCCTAGTATGAAAGTGGAGTGTGCGTGAGTGTTGGAGGTGGTCGGAGGGGCCGATGGCGCAGATTGGCAGCCTCGCTTCCGTCAGTCTGCCCCAGGGCAGCTGTGGCTACAGAAGGTAGCTTACCACCAAGTGTGGAGTGAATGAACAATGAACTATGGAGCGCTTTGGGATGACAAGGCATGTCATGAAAGGCGCTATATAAATGCAATGGAAAAAAAAAAAAAAAAAACAACATATTAATTATATATTACCAAACTTATTGATTCATAATTTGATTCAATATTGAACTAACTTAAAGGTGTTCTATGTAACTTGTACTATGCCACCTGCTTGTTTCTATGGAGATGGCTCTCCCTGGAATGTTCCACAGTATGACATTAAACAGATCTAACTTACATGTATTTAATTACAGGTGGTTTTATAATAGCTAAAAAATACCTAGAAAAACAGACATTCTGACTCTGGGTGGGGTCGCCTCTCCACAGATCTGACCTGTAACATGCTCTGGCTTGTTCTCCATGAAGATAGAAAGTTTTAAAGCTATACTGTGAAACATTCCAGACAAAGCAAAAACATCTCTATAGAGAAAAGCATTTGACGGACCCTGCAGCAGAAAAGTTGCACAATACACCTTTAAGTAATGATATGTTTGCATGAGAATAAAATACATATTGATATTTTGGTATTGATCTGCTCATCTGTATTATTTGGCAGGGGTTTACTCCAGATGCCCTTCCTGTTAAACACTGCAGTAAATGCACTGTAAGATTTTGAGTTCCGTTTTCGAGTCTTCCCAACCAAATCCAATTAACAGTTAAGTAATGAACACTTACGGCTCATTTGATGCGTAAACTTTTGCATAACAATTACTTGCTTAAAGGGCCCATATTATGCTACAATTTGATCATTGTTATAAAGTTGTTTCGGCGTCAAACGGGCAACATACAATTTTTTAAACGCCATACACCTTCACTAGAATCAGTTTGGGTGTTTTCAGCCATGGAATTGCTTATTTTTACTGAACTAAAGGAAAACTTGAAAACTACAACTATGACACAAGTTGGAACAGAGCATTTTGATCTATGGAGATGTAGATGGACTAATAATGCAGGATTACTCAAAGGTGTGTGAATGAAACAAAGGACAACTCCCGGTATGTTTTCGTTACGTTAACAACATTATAACACGACTTAAAGCTTACTAAGGCTGTGTCCCATTTCTCTGTCTTACCCCTTCGTCTTATCCCTACCCCTTGGTTTTGCGGTTTCATGTGAGGGCAAGGGGTGTCCCGATTCTAATTTTGATGAAGAGCCACGACCGAATCCTTGAAACGAAGTAAGCTCTCGACCAGACTTGAAACGAAGGGGTACGCCTACAAGCTCAGGCAGGTTTTGGGATCAGGATGGCAGCGTCACATCGACCAGCCAAGGAGTCTTATAAATTTATTTTCAGCAGTTGTAATTATCGATTAACAGTTTAGCATGGTTTACAATTATGACGCTTCTGTTCTACGTTACTTTTAGTGAACTGTTGTTGCGGTTTTAATTGTAGTGATGTCTGTTTAGCCGACGTTATCATTTTCATCAAACTTTCATGAATAAACAAGCTTTTTTTTTTTTTTTTTTTTTGTCGAGCTGAAGTACCCGATAATCCTTGACATTTGTTTACGTTTGTTTACATCAATTGTTGTCGCCTCTGTAGACGTAGTAGCCAGGTAGAGGCAAGGGAAGATGATGCAAACGATAATCGTTTGGCATCCCATTTATTAGCGGAACATTCGTACCCCGAGTCCTCTCAGCTCGGTATTGAGGGGTAAGACAAAGACGTAGATAAAGGGGTAGGGGAAGAAGAAGAAGAAGACGACAATGACGACGGGCAAGACAAAGACGTAGATAAAGGAGGTAGGGGAAGACGACGACGACCGGGGACCCATCTCCATGGTCTTGTTGCTAGGCTTGGATCGAACCCGGAACCTTCTTGCTGTGAAGCATGAGTGCTAGTCACTCAGCCACTGTGCCGCCAAGTTAGGCCTCTTCAACTCTCAAGCTACTATATTTTAATCGACCATAACAAGTCTTGTCCTAAAGCCCTACACAGGCTTTATTCATCCCTGTAGGAAAATGATTTTTCTGCATTTGACCCATCCTTCAGGAGCAGTGGGCACCTCATCTTTTAGGTGCCCGGGGACCCATCTCCATGATCTTTTTGCTAGGCTTGGTCAGGACCTAAGCTGGAGGATTTTACATGTTTTGGGAAGGGGTAAGACAAGAGTAATGGGACGCAGCCTTAAAGTCAATTTTGTGTAACATAGGACCTTTAAAATCCATTTATATTTCTTATTGCTGACGGCTGCATACAGTATATCTATTCTGTGATTGCTTTATAAATTACTTGTTAAATTACTTGTGTTAATCGACCATGACAATCGTCATGACGACAGAAAACAATTAAAATCTGACAGAAAATATTCCCTGTCAATCATGTTTTGTTTTCCTTTATTGTAATTACAACATTTATTTCATTATTTTCACAGTACAAGTAAATTAAAAAGTTCCCGACAAAACTTCGTCCCAATTGGAGCACTTTGCCTGAGGGATGACTACATTTCTAATCAACGTTTAACCTCGGAGTGAATTAGTCTGTTCCGGGGGTCACGTAAACAAGCTACCCACAATGCAGTGCTCATTAAAGTAATCAGCGTTGGGAGCGTTCAATTATGATTTTGAAGTAATGACATGTCCAATTCTTTCGCCGTGTCTTGCGAACATATTTGGAGCTGTTCGTGTTTCGTTGTGTTGCCGTCGACAGGAGAGTTGTGCCCTAGTTTTGCAAAAAGAGTTTTAGGTACAGGTGGATATACAGTAGGTAGCATTTCAGTCTTGGTTTTGAATTATGTTACATCTAAATGTGACTGTCAAAGCAAATTATCATAGATATTACTACAGAAGCCTAAGAAAGAATGAGGTACTAAAAAATTCTATAAGTCGCATCGAGTAATTTATTTTTCAAAGGTTCCATATTTTGCTGTTTTCTAATCTGTCATAATGTTGTTTCCTCTTCACAAACACACCTGGAGTTGTGTTTTGTTTCATGGCAGATCTGGAATTACCAATCTATTGTGTGAATGAATGGTGCAATGAAAATCACAAAAATATATAAATATAAAAAAACCAATGCATTTACATAATGTATAGGGAAAATATAAACCTCGACTAAACAAGTTTCAAATGAAATTATGACAAATTGGGTCTAAAGATGGACTAAATCGGGTCTTAAACCAATACAGCCTCTAAAACTTTAGAATTTAAAAATATATTTAAGAGCTTATTCATGTAAACATGTTTGGCTCTGTTTGTGTTTCGTTGTGTTGCCTTTATTGCGTGGCTTCGTGGCACAGTAGACGGTAGAGTCGTGTCCTAGTTTTAATACAGGAGCTTTGAATATGGTTATATACTGTAAACCACTGAAATTTTGTAATGTTCTTTGCCTATTTAAGAACTAAACCAGGACTAAACCACGACTGAACCATGAATAAATAAGGACTAAACTAGGGTAAACCAGGAATAAATCAAGACCAAAACAGTACTAAACCAGGATTAAACCAGAACTACAGAAGAACTAAACCCAGACTAAACTAGGACTAAACAAGACCAAAACCAGGACTAAACAAGAACGAAACTAGAAGAAAACCAGGACTAAACTAGAACTAAACCGGGACTAAGCTAGGATTAAACAAGAACTAAACTAGAACTAACTCAGCACTACACTAGAACAATACAATGATTAAACTAGGGCTTAACATGAACTAAACAACAATTAAACAAGAACAAAACCAGGACTAAGATAGGACTAAAAATCAAGAACTAAACCAGGATTAAATTAAGACTAAACCAGTTCAAAACTAGAATTAAACCAGGACTAAACTAAGACTAAACAAGGACTAAACTTGAACTAAATGAGGACAAAACAAGAGCTTAACTAGAACTAAACCAGGACTAAACTAGGACTAACCAAGAACTAAACCAGGACTAAATTAGGACTAAAGCAGGACGAAACTAGGATTAAACCAGGTATAAACCAGGACTTAACTAGGGCTAAACCAGTACTAACAAACTAGGATTAACCACGGCATAATAAAATAAAAAGAATTAAAACATGGATTAAGTCAGGATGAAATCTAGACTATACCAGGACTGATTATGATAAAACTCTAAATTAACTAAACCAGGATTAAATCAGATCTAAACCAGAACTAAACTTTGACTAATTTTACCTAATAAAATATAGAAATACACAAATGGTTCACTGTATAATGGTGCAATCTGTTGGAGTATTAGAGCAGCACTGACATTATAATCTCACAGTCTGATTTATAGGGACCAGAGCTGGAGAAAGAGAGGAACACATTGGTCCTGATGGCATTTGGAGAGTACAGTGTTCATTATAATGAGATATTCAAGAGCCAGTTCATCTTTGAAATGCAGTCTCATGTGAACTAAACCAAGACTAAATCTGATCTAACAAAGGGGTAAACTCTGAATGAATGAATTAACTATTAAACCAGAATCAAACAAGCTCTGAATAAGGACCAGAGCTAAAGCAGGGCTGAAAAAAGGGAAAAAATGCAAATGACTAAACCAGGATTAAACCAGGTCAAAAGATGAACAGACCAAGGCTAAACCAGCACTCAAGAAAGTCTTGACCCAGACTAAAATACTGAATAAATCAGGTCTTAACCCAGACTAAATCTGATCCAACACAGGGGTAAACCACGGATTAACTAAACCAGGATCAAACCAGAGTTTATAGATGATTAAACCAGGGCTAAAGCAGGACTGAAGAAGGCCTTAACCAGGACCAAAACTATGAATAAACTAAATCTTAACCCAGACTAAATGTACAACAGGGCTAATGAATCCACAAAAAAACAGGGTTAAAGGAGTAAAGCAGGATTTAACCAGGTCTAAACCAAGAAAAAGCATGGCTGTCTTCATGAGGTCTGAACTAAGACTAAGAACCTGGCCTAAACTAGGTTAAACCAGCATTAAACTAGGGTTAAACACAAAGGTTTAACCAGGGTTAACTCAGAGATAAAGGGTCCGTTATTTGGTCCTAAATAGAGGCCAATTTCATCCTGATGTAGACTTGGTTTGGCCCTATTCTAGTCTTTGTTTAGTCCTTGTTTAGTCCTTGTTTGGTTCTTGTTTAGTCCTTGTTTAGTCCTTGTTTAGTGCTGATCTAGGGTTTAGTTTCAGGTTTGGTCCCAGTTTTGGTGAATGAAGTGTGACTGGACCCAAAGTCTAAAGAAAATCTAAACAGAGCCCATTTTAGTCCTGATTTAGATTTAGATTTGGTTTGGTCCTGTTCTAGTCCTTACTTAGTCCTGATCTAGGGCTTAGTTTCAGGTTTAGTCTAGGTTTGGTCCCAATTTTGGTGAAAGAAGTGTGAAAGGACGCAAAGTCAAAACTTAACATCAGAATAGACCATTTCCCAATTCCCCAAAGTAGAAATCAGGAATAATGATGGAAGAAAAGTTTTAAAGACCATCCAAACCAAAGCTAAAATCTCCAACATGTTCATCAAAGCCTCTCCGTGTGAAACCTGCTCACAACAGTCCTGGGGTTATGGAGGTAGAACTCTCATCTCCTTTCGCCCTTTTTTACATCTCCGACTGTGAGCAGTCCTGCAGGGGGCACTCACTTTGCATTCATCTCCACAAGCACAACTTCTGCCCAATGTTCCAGAAAACACAAAATATGCAGGAGTAACAGAGCCATGCTAGGACTGTTCCACTCCTCTTTTCCGTCTGTTTTTTCCATCTCTCCGACTACACGCTCTGTTAGGGATAAACCAAGACCAAACCAGGACTAAACCAGGATCAAACCAGGACTAAACTAGGATTAAATAAGAACTAAAGTAGAAATAAACCCAGACTAAACTAGGACGAAACAAGAACTAAACTTGAACTAAACAAGGACAAAAGAACTAAGCTAGAACTAAACCAGGACTAAACTAGGACTAACCAAGAACTAAACTAGAACTAAACCAGGATTAACTGGGACTAAACAAGAACTAAACTTGAACTAAACCAAGACTGAACAAGAACTAGGAAAAAACAAAAAAACAAAACAAAAAACAGAACAGGACTAAACTAGAACTAAACTGGGACTAAGATAGGACTAAACAAGAGCTAAACTAGAACTAACCCAGCACACTAGAAATATACATTGACTAAACTAGGGATAGACAACAACTAAACAAGAATTAAACCAAGACTAAGACAGGACTAAAAAACAAGAACTAAACATGAACTAAATGAGGACAAAACCAGGACTAAACTAAGACTAAACAAGAACTAAACTTGAACTAAGCGAGGACAAAATAAGAACTAAACTAGAACTAAATCAGGACTAAACTAGGACTAAACAAGAACTAAACTAGAAATAAACCCAGACTAAACTAGAACTAAACAAGAACTAAACTTGAACTAAACCCAGGACTAAACAGAACTAAACTAGAAAAAAAAACAGGACTAAACTAAAACTAAACTAGGACTAAGCTAGGACTAAACTAGAACTAAACCAGGAGGACTAAACAAAGACTAAACTTGAACTAAGCGAGGACAAAATAAGAACTAAACTAGAACTAAATCAGGACTAAACTAGGACTAAACAAGAACTAAACTAGAAATAAACCCAGACTAAACTAGGACTAAACAAGAACTAAACTAGAAAAAAAAAAAAAAAACAGGTGTAAACCAAATCTAATCTGGGTCTAAGCTAGGACTAAACAAGAACTAAACTAGAACTAACCCAGCACACTAGAACTATACATTGACTAAACTAGGGATAAACAACTAAACAAGAATTAGACCCAGACTAAGACAGGACTAAAAAACAAGAACTAAATTTGAACTAAACAAGGACAAAATAAGAACTAAACTAGAACTAAATCAGAACTAAACTAGGACTAAACAAGAACTAAACAAAAACTAAACATGTGGATTATGTATAAACTGTGTAAAGTTAACCAAACTAAAAACACTTTTTTGGTGGAGGGTCAGCTTTTCTCCATGGCAACAGCATGGAGACCAAACTAGACCAAATAACAGGTCAGATCTGTGGAGAGGCGACCCCGCTCACAGCCAGAATGAATTTTCTAGACATTTTCGAGCTATAAAACCACTTGTAATTGAATAAATGTAAGGTATGGAGCTGTTTAATGTCATACTGTGGAACATTCCAGGCAGAGCAATGACATATCCAACAAGCAGGGGATGGCCCACCAACTGACAAGTTACATATGCACGTTTAGGATTCTGGGCTCTTGTTTGGGTGAATAAAGCCTCATTTCCTCTCTCTTTTTTCTCTCTTCATCCACATTCTCCTTGAAACTGTCTGCTGCTTCTTAACAAGAACGAATGGCTGTGAGCTGTGGTGGAACGTGCCTCCCTGGTGCGGTGAGATGTTTGAGGAGCAGTTGTGTCTGTTCTTAAAGTATAGACGGTGTGCGTGTAGTGTGACTGTGAGCAGGAGACAGATGGTGCTCCCCCTGTAGGCCCACACACTGAAACTAAACCCACATGAAAGATGTTCTGAAGACACACGACTCACAGACAGGAATGAGACAAAACGCAGTGAAAACTAGGACTAAACTAGAACTCAACCAGGGCTAAACCAGGGCTAAACCAGGACTCAACCAGGGCTGAACCAGGACTCAACCAGGGCTAAACCAGGACTCAACCAGGACTCAACCAGGGCTAAACCAGAACTCAACCAGGACTGAACCAGGGCTGAACCAGGACTCAACCAGGACTGAACCAGGGCTGAACCAGGACTCAACCAGGGCTGAACCAGGGCTGAACCAGGACTCAACCAGGGCTGAACCAGGGCTAAACCAGAACTCAACCAGGGCTAAACCAGGACTCAACCAGGTCTGAACCAGGACTCAACCAGGACTCAACCAGGGCTGAACCAGGGCTAAACCAGAACTCAACCAGGGCTAAACCAGGACTCAACCAGGTCTGAACCAGGACTCAACCAGGACTCAACCAGGGCTAAACCAGGACTCAACCAGGGCTAAACCAGGACTCAACCAGGACTGAACCAAGACTCAACCAGGACTAAACCAGGACTAAACCAGGACTGAACCAGGACTAAACCAGGGGTGAACCAGGGATAAACCAGAGGTAAACCAGGACTGAATCAGGACTCAATCATGACTAAACCAGGACTCAACCAGGACTCAACCAGAGGTAAACCAGGACTAGACAGTCTAAACAAGGACCAAACATGAACTAAGACGAAACATGAACTAAGATATCTTAAACCAGGACTAAACCAGGATGAAACCAGACTTAAACCAGGAGTAAACCATTAATAAATGAAGATGGATTAAACTAAGGGGACTAAACCAGGGCTAACCCAGGACTATAAATGAATAAAATCATGGTTAAACAGGGACTAAATCCGGACTAAACCAGGATAAAACTAGGACAAAATTAGGGTTAAACTAGGACTAAACCAGATCTAAACCCAAACTAAACCAGGGCTAAATCAGGACTAAACCATGACTAAACAAGGACTACATCTAGACTAAACTAGGATTAATTAAGGAGTAAACCAGGGCTAAACAAGGACTAAACTAGGACTAGACATAGACTAAACTAGGACTAATTAAGGACTAAACCAGGGCTAAACGAGGACTAAACTAGGAATAATGAAGGACTAAACCAGTGCTAAACCATGAATAAAGTAGAATGGATTTAACCAAGACTAAATCAGGTCTAAACCAAGGCTAAACGATGAGTAAACTAAAATGGATTAAAGCCAGTCTAAAACAGGGCTAAACCATGACAAAACTAGAACTAAACCAGGATTATATCAGGTCTAAACCAGACTAAGCCAACTTTTACCTCAACACAAATATACAAATAAGCATAGGAAAAAAATGTACACTTTAAAATGGTGCTTAGGGTTTAATGAGCCAGTGTTTAAAGGCAATCAAACACTTGATACTTTAGCATATCATTACTTTCTTAAGGTTAATGGAAAGCTTCTGGTGCTTAAAGGTCCCATAATGCTCTATGTTCTTAATTGTTTAACACAAAAACACTGGGTTTTTAAGATGTGTTCTTCTCTCAAACGGAAAACACTCAGTTCCTTGTCATTAAGTCATAATACAGGACGTGCTCCACTTGTTTAAAAACTCCACACACCTTCACTTGAAACATGTGGATAATTTCAGCTCTTGTTAACTTGAAAACTACAACTTTATGACATCACAAGGTGGAACAAAGTTTTTTGAGCTTCGGAGATGTAGACAGACTAATAATAAAGAGTTACTCAAACATGAAACAAAACACAACGCAAGGTATTTTTTAAGATTAATACACATTTCAGACATGGTTTGAAGCTCACAAGAGTCAGTTTTGTTTAATACAGGACCTTTAAAGATTCACTATGGAACTTTTCTAGGAGAAATGTCATGCAAAACATTAGACAAAAATTGATGGCGGACCTCCTACCAGAAATGTTACAGGGTGCCCCTTTTATATCCTCATTTAAACATGGTTAGACAGTCAAGGTCGTGCGTATAATACAGGCCTTGAACAAAGTTGTGCGCTCATTTAAAGTGCGTCAGGTGGGGTCACGGTGATGTAAATGAGCAATAATCCGAGGCTTGTTGAAAAGTCTCATCAGCCAAGGCCGGTCTGTACATCACGTCTCTCTCTGTTTGGAGAATAGAAAAAATAAATAAACAAATAAATAAAGGAAAAGAAGAAGGGGTTTGCAGATTACTACATGTAACAAAAGCTCTCAACCTTGAACTCAAACGAACACTGTGTGACAAGGTACAGAGACTAAACCAGGACTAAACCAGGATTAAATTTGGGCGATACATGAGTAGACTAAAATGGATTAAACCAGGATTAAAACAGAGCCAAACAAGGACTAAACCAGGATTAAACCAGGATTAAATTTGGGCGATACATGAGTAGACTAAAATGGATTATGCTAAAACAGAGCCAAACCAGGACTAAACCAGGATTAAACCAGGATTAAACCTGGACTAAACTAGGGCTAAACCATGAGTAAAGTAGAATGGATTAAACCAGGGCTAAAATAGAGCCAAACAAGGACTAAACTAGGACTAAACTAGGGCTAAACCATGAGTAAAGTAAAATGGATTAAACCAGGGCTAAAACAGTGCCAAACCAGAACTAAATAAGGATTAAACTAGGACTAAACCAGGATTAAACCTGGACTAAACTAGGACTAAACTAGGGCTAAACCATGAGTAAAGTAAAATGGATTAAACCAGGGCTAAAACTGCCAAACCGGGATTAAACCAGGATTAAATTTGGGCAAAACATGAGTAGACTAAAATGGATTAAACCAGGACTAAAACAGAGCCAAACCAGGACTAAACTAGGGTTAAACCATGAGTCAAGTAAAATGGATTAAGCCAAGGCTAAAACAGTGCCAAACCAGAACTAAATAAGAATTTAACTAGGACTAAACCAGGATTAAACCTGGACTAAACTAGGACTAAACTAGGACTAAACTACGGCTAAACAATGAGTAAAGTAAAATGGATTAAACCAGGGCTAAAAGAGTGCCAAACCAGGACTAAACCAGGACTAAATAAGGATTAAACTAGGACTAAACCAGGATTAAACCTGGACTAAACTAGGGCTAAACCATGAGTAAAGTAAAATGGATTAAACCAGGTCTAAAACAGTGCCAAACCAGAACTAAACCAGGACTACACAAGAACTAAACAAGGACTAAACCAGGACTTGCAGATGACTTGAAGCAACGAAAGCGCCTGACCCTGAGCTCAAATGAACGCTGCGTGCCAAGGTGTACAGACTGGGGTTAACTGGAGTTGGCTAACGCGCCTTCTCTTTACTGTCGATACCCTTGAGGGATTTTCATAAACTGACTTCAAATCGATGGAGCTTAATGATTCCAATTAGCCGCATTTAGGTGGCATTTCACACAACATCAATACGTGGAATATTAACGGCCAAGAAAATATCTGTTTGTAGAATACACTTCTTACAACAAAATTGAAAATACTCATAGTGGAGTGAGTTTGTTACGTTTGCCTTTCCAGGAACAGTAACTTTAAATTAAATTATAAATCACATATTACGTCCAGGAAGTTACAGTAACAGTTTCACCAAATACAGTACTTTTTCCTTTTACATCGTGGACCACTGCTTTGTACTTCTACTGGAGTACTACTATGTTGATGTACTTCTCAGTCCAATTAACCCAAATTGTTCACTCGGTCTTTTAGCAACATTCTCCTCAGTCTGACTTGATTACTTCATTAAAGAATACTATTTAATCGTGGATTTTATAGTGAGTCAAACGACCAAAAAAGGACTTTGCAGATGACTTGATGCAACAAAAGCACCTGATCTCAAATAAACACTGTGTGCCAAGGTATACAGAGACTGAACCAGGACTAAACCTGGACTAAACCAGAACTAAACCAGTGCTAAACCATGACTAAGCCAGGACTATACCAGAGCTAAACCAGGACTAAACCAGGACTAAACCAGGACTAAATTAGAGTTAAACCACAACTAAGCCAGGACTATACTAGAGCTATACCAGGACTAAAGCAGGACTAAACTAGGGCTAAACCATGAGTAAACTAAAATGGATTAAACCAGGGCGAAAACAGAGCCAAACTAGCTAAACCAGGATTAAAACAGGACAAAACCAGGACTAAACCTGGACTAAACCAGTGTTAAACCATGACTAAGACAGGACTATACTAAATCTAAACCAGTACGAAACCAGGATTAAACCAGGACTAAACCACGACTAAACTAGAGCTAAACCAGGACTAAACTAGGGCTAAACCATGAGTAAAGTAAAATGGATTAAACCAGGGCTAAAACAGAGCCAAACTAGGACTAAATAAGGGCTAACTAAAACAGGACTTATTTCCCTCTTTCTCCTCTCTTTCTTCCTTCTCCTGTCTCTCTCTTCACTTTCTCCCTTTCTTCATCCCACCTCTCCTACTCCTCTCTCAACCCCCATCTCTCTCTCTGTCTCCTTTTCTCTCTCCTCCTCTCTCGCTCCTCTTCTCTCTCTCTTTTTGTCTCTTTCTCTCTGTTTCCTTTTCTCCAGCTCTCTCCTTCCTCCTCCTCTTATGTCCCTCTTTCTCATCTCTCTTCCTTCTCTCTCTCTCTCTCACTTCACTTTCTCCCTCTCTTCACTCTCCCTCTTCCCCTCCTACTCCTCTCTCAACCCCCTTCTCTCTCTGTCTCCTTTTCTCCATTTTTCTCCCATCTATTTCTCCCCTCTTCTTCCTCTCTCTCCTTCTCCTCCTAGCCCCGTCTCTCTTCTCCTTCTCCCCCTCTCTTGTCTACTCCTCTCCTCTCTCTTTTCCTCTTCACTCTCTCCCTCCCCTCCTACTCTTCTCTCATTCCCCTCTTTTATTTTCCCCCTCTTCTCTCTCCTCTCCTCTTTATCTATCTCTCTCTCCATCTCTCCTTCCTCTTCATCCTCCCTCTCCTTCCTCTCTCCACCTCCTACAGTATGTCTCTTCCACTCCTCTCTATCCTCCTCCACTTCCTCCTCCTCTCTCTCTCTTTTCTCCTTTCTCCTACTGCTCTACTCTCTCTCTCTCTCTCGCTCGCTTTCTCTCCCTTCTCCTCTCTCCTCCTCTCCCTCTTTCTCTCCTCTCTCCATCCCGCAGTGAAACATAATGAGTCACACACATCTTATTGCAAATTACACGACTTTCATTCCAATGTAAAAGTCTTTCAGTTTCAAAAAAATACTGTTTTGAAACTGAATGTCAGCCAATCACAGCCTTCGGTCTTCGCCCCTCAACCAATCAAATATAGAGCTTTATTTACCAGCTCATTATTCACACGACAATTCCCATATGCCCCATTTCCTCTTCACCACTTCCCTTCATTTGCACCGCTAACATCTTTATATGCCAGAGATTCTGTAAGCTAAACATATTTATCATGTTTGGATATTTATTGTTGTATTTCTTGTTTAATCCTGGTTTAGTCCTGGTTTGGCGCTGTTTTAGCCCCGGTTTAATCTGCTTTAGTTTACTTATGGTTTGGCCCTAGTTTAGAGAGGATGGGGAAGGAGAGAGCTGGAGAAAAGGAAACAGAGAGAGAAAGAGACACGAGACAGAGAGGAGGAGAGAGAAAGGAGACAGAGAGAGAGATGGGGGTTGAGAGAGGAGTAGGAGGGGTAAAATGAAGAAAGGGAGAAAGTGAAGAGAGAGAGGAGAAAGAAGAGAGAGAAGAGAAAGAGGGAACTAAGAGAAGAGGAGCAAGGAGAGAGCAGGAGAAAAGGAAACGGAGAGAAAGAGACAGAAAGAGAGAGAAAGGAGACAGAGAGAGAGAGAAATGGGGGTTCAGAGAGGAGTAGGAGGGGTAGAATGAAGAGAGGGAGAGTGAAGAGGGAGAGAGAGGAGAAGGAAGAGAGAGAAGAGCAGGAGGGAAATAAGAGAGGATGGGAAAGGAGAGAGCAGGAGAAAAGGAAATGGAGAGAAAGAGACAGAAAGAGAGAGAAAGGAGACAGAGAGAGAGAAATGGGGGTTCAGAGAGGAGTAGGAGGGGTAGAATGAAGAGAGGGAGAAAGTGAAGAGAGAGAGAGGAGAAGGAAGAGAGAGAAGAGCAGGAGGGAAATAAGAGAGGATGGGGAAGGAGAGAGCAGGAGAAAAGGAAACAGAAAGAGACAGAGAGGAGGAGAGAGAAAAGGAGACAGAGACAGAGATGGGGGTTGAGAGAGGAGTAGGAGGGGTAGAATGAAGAAAGGGAGAAAGTGAAGAGAGATTGAAGAGAAGGAAGAGAGAGAAGAGAAGAGAAATAGGGAAATAAGAGAGGAGGAGAAAAGGAAACAGAGAGAAAGAGAGAGAAAGGAGACAGAGAGAGAGAAATGGGGGTTGAGAGGAGTAGGAGGTGTAGAATGAGGAGAGGAAGAGAGTGAAGAGGAACACAGAGAGGGAAACAGGTGAAGGAAGAGAGAGGGGTAGGAGAAGGAGGAGAGAGAGGAATAAGAGGGGAGAAAGATGGCAGAAAGATGGAGACAGAGAGAGAGAGAGAAGGGAGGAAGAAAGAGAGAAGAGGAGGAGAGAGGGAGCGTGGCCGTCTGTGAAACAGTGACTGGATGAGGAGGTGGAGCTCTCAGCGTGGTGGATGTGCCTCTGTGCAGTTTCTCACCTTCAGGCTCAGACTAAAATTGTAATCACATTCCAAACTTTTGCACGGTTTGGAAATTTAAGAATCCCAGAAGACCAGGCCAAAACACGGGAGCCACGATAATGTGATATGTGGATGGAAAAATACTACTTCCAAATGTCATTATTGAGTTTTCACAACTTTTTATGTAAATGGGTATAGCGTATAGAGGTTCCTCAGGGTTCTCATCCAGCATAGGCAATATCATTTTTTATTTATTTATTTATTTATTTTAAATTGGCGTTTTAGAGGCTTGTTGTTGCTTTTAGTCCTGATTTAATCCATGATTTATTTTTTTCCACTTTTTTCTTTTTCTTTTACAGTAGGCAGCTATGTGCGGAACCCGGGAGGGCTCAGGGAAAAATCTTTTTTGAGGGGTGGCAAGACAGCGTGCACTCACTTTGCAAAGCGTGCCCTCCTTTTATTAAGTCGCACATTCGTGTAAGTAGAGCGTGCTCTCAGTTTACTAAATCGCGCCCTCGTTTAAATATAACGTGCGCTCGTTTACCTAAATCGTGCACCCCGGTTTACTAAATCGTGCGCTCGCTGTATGAAGTCGTGCCTAAAGCGTACTCTTGTTTAAATTTGCTCAAAATGTATACACAAGATGTATAAAATGTGTGCTCGTTTTGAAATCGTGGCCACGCTTTAGTAAATTGTGCTCACGTGGTATATAACGTGGGCACGACTCAATTTTAGCGAGCACACAGTTTTAGTAAGACGACTCCACGATTTAGGTAAACGAGTGCACGCTCTATTTACACGGACGAGCGACTTAATAAAATTAGGGCGCAATTTCACAAAACGAGGACACGCTTTGCAAAGTGAGCGCACGCTTTATTGACACCCCCCAAAAAAATTTTTCTGTGAGCCTTTACGGGCTCTGTAGCTATGTTACATTTATACATACTTTATATGAACATTGAAATAATTTAAAGGTTAACATGGAACTCTTCCGTCAGGCTCTTCGCTAACTGCTTGTCTCCATAGAAATGTTCTTGCATTGCCCAGAATGTTCCATAGTATACCATTAAAATGACCTATCTTGCATTTATTCATTTAGGTGTTTTTATAGCAAACATTGGAACAACATCCATTCGCTTATTTGACGTTACTTGTCTCCATGGAGATACACAAGGTCAACACGCAAAGCAATACCATCTTTACTGTATAGACCATCAGAAAAGTTACATAGTGCGTCTTTTTGCTTGTATTCAATAGATATAAGTGCAAGAAATGGCTGAGGTTGTAGTTGCTCTGTAGTTGTTGTACTCTTTTATTGTGTGCACAGGATTACATGGAACTGGAGCTCTGTGCAGGTTTGCCATGAGAACGGACACGTTTATTGACCAATGTTCAAATCCAATATGGGATATGTAGAAAACATGTGCTTTATTCCTCAGTCAAAGAAATTAATCAACAAGCATTGCTAACAAAATGTCCACGCTTTCAATTTCCATGGTATTTAGCTATTTATCGGCACATGCGTTTTAAAACACAGAAAATGTTCTGCTAATGTCTGTATTTTATTAACAGTTATTTAAATCTCACTGAAAGTTCTGTTATCCTTCAGGTTCTTTCGTTCTTTCATTGACTGTTTTGTAACAAAGTGTTGGCTGATCATTATAGTGTCTTCTTCCAAAACTGCTACAGTCTCATGGCATTAATCAGGCATACAGCAGCTTGACTCCGCCCCTAAGTAAAATTTGGTAAAACAGCCAAACAAACATTAACTTGTCCACTCCTTACTAAACACTCGACATTCTCTGTCCATTTTTATTTTCTTAGCTCCGCTCATCTTTACAGGAGGGCTGAGGTGGAGCAATACGCTGCACCTTAACAAAGGTCAATGTATCTAGTGTGCCAGCTGTTGGAAAATGCCAGAATTGCAGGGAAATTAAAACATTAACAAGGTTTATAAATATAATTTCTTCAAGTTTACCGGGCCGGATTAAGAAGCTTAACGGGCCGCATATGGCCCCCGGGCCGTAGTTTGCCCATGCCTGCTTTAGTCCAACATCAAAATTCAAATGTAGTAGTTGATTCTAAAGAGGCCGGTACAGACACAGCTTTTAACCCAAAATGCGGCCAGGTATAGGTGTACACTTCTATTTTAGACCCATTTACACAGCTAATCAGTAGAAAAAAGTGATTTTGGTGTTTAGTGGCCCTTTAAAGAACTGTCTGGGATGATCACGTGCAGTTGTTTCCACGTGTTTCTAATCCAGCAAAGTCCGTGATTTGATAGAATTGTCTGTCCTTAGCTTCCAACAAAATGCAATAAGCAATATAACTTTTTTTTTTCTTAAGAATAGTTGTTTCATTAAAGTCGTAAGCTCTTGAATATATTTTGAAATTCTAAAGTTTTAGATGCTCTACATGTAGTGGTTTAAGCTCTGATTTAGTCCATGTTTAGACCCAATTTGTCACAATTTGATTTGAAATTTGTTTAGTCGAGGTCGTTTTGCTCTTTTATATGTTACCTATACATTATGTAAATTGTGTACATTGTTTTTTAATATTGTGATTTTCTTTTCATTGCACCATTCATTCACGCAGTAGATTGGTAATTCCAGATCTGCCATTATCCTGATTGGAAAAAATAAATAAAACAAGGACAGTGCACAGAAAACATTAATCTCAGAGAGAAAAGATGCTCTGTGCCAGATTTAGCTACAAACTACTTTCCGTCTACAGTCCTTGTGCAGAATACTTAAAAAAAAAACTATTTCCATTAGACCAACTCTAACAACATCTCATCAGTAATGGTGCCTCCTGAAAATAAACACAATCCATCAGTAAACATTTAAAACTAAATTCATTCATTCTAATTTCCATAAACACAAGATTTCAGATTCATCATTACCTTATCTAAAAATACTCAAATTCAGTGTCATCAATATCCTCAAAAATGTACGTTTATCAAATTGATCAGTGTTATTCTCTTCTAAAATACAATTCATCAATAATATTTACATCTACACAAAACATCTGAAGAAGAATCAGTCAGAACGTTTAAATGTTTGAAGAAGTCTCTGTTCTAGTGAAGGTGTCTGGAGAGAGAGAGAGAGATGGAGAAGGAGGAGAAAAGAGAGAAGGAGAGAAAAATAAAAGAGGGGAATGAGAGAAGAGTAGGAGGGGAGGGGGAGAGTGAAAAGGAAAAGAGAAGAGAGAGGAGAGAGAATACATAGCAAGAGAAGGGTGTTGAGAGGGGAGAAAGAGGGGAAGAAGGGAGAAAGTGAAGCGAGAGAGAGAGAGAGAGATAGGAGAAGGAAGAGAGAGAGGAGAAAGAGGGAAATAAGAGATGAGAAGGAAGGAGAGAGCTGGAGAAAAGGAAACAGAGAAAGAGAGAGAGGAGGAGAGAGAGACAGGGCTAGGAGGCAAAGGAGAGAGAGGAAGCTGAGGGGAGAAATAGATGGGAGAAACATGGAGAAAAGGAGGTAGCGAGAGAAGGAGGTTGAGAGAGGAGTAAGAGGGGAAGGGGGAGAGTGAAGAGATGGAGAAAGTGAAGCGAGAGAGAGAGAGGAGAAAGAGGGACATAAGAGGAGGAGGAAGGAGAGAGTTGGAGAAAAGGAAACAGAGGAAAACAGAAAGAGAGAAAAGGAGACAGTGAGAGAGATGGGGTTGAGAGAAGAGTAGGAGGCTGAGAACTTCCTGTATTACCACATGACATCACAAGGTGGAACAGAGTGTTTTCTGTTTAAGGAATGAACCTAAATATGAAGGATTTGTGTGTTGAAAATGTGAGAATGAAACAAAACACAACTCCAAGTATTTTTGTGATGAGGAAACAACGTTATGAAATATGGAACCTTTGAAAAATGAATTATTCTATGCAACTAATAGAATTTTTTAGTACCCCATTCTTTCTTAGGCTTCTGTAGTGAAGAAATGTTGAATTAATAAAGTTTTCTTTTCTTTAGGTGCATGCATGTTTCTATATTATACAACATATAAACATTTACAGGGGGTCCTCGGGTTACGACGTTTCGTGGTTACGAACGCGCCCCCATTAAAAAAATATATATATATATATTACGCGTCATTCCGTCTTACGCGGTTTAGCGTGGTAAGAGATGTAAACAAACGCGAACGGCGCGCGGCGCACGGCGGAAGAATACGCTCTGTTGTGGTTGTAGGGAGAAGAAGACGGCCTCGTGTGCGTGCCCAATGTGGGCGGAAGTACCTGATGTGGGCTCTGATCTGCTCCTATGAAAGCGGCAGTGATAACCAAGCAGCGTAGTGGTCTAATTATTGAGATGGAAAGGTTATTGGTGCTTTGGTTAGAAGATCAAAGGCAAAATCCGACTTACGACGAAATTCGGGTTACGACGCGTCTTAAGAACGGATCAACGTCGTAACCCGAGGACCCCCTGTATTTGTGTATTATTCGAATGAACACTGGAGCATATGAATGTTTTCTGCACAGTGGGGGTTGTCTCTTGGAGTGTGTGGGCAGGTACCAGCCGGAGATGTCTCCAATGGGGGGATGAGGAGCGAAAGAGAATCTTGGCTGGTGTAAGCAGGGGTCTGTAAGCAGGGACCTGATACATGTTTTGCATATTCATGATTGTATGTGATATCTAGGTCTGAGGGACAAGGGGGGTTGTCACTTTTTACGCTCCCGGGTAAGACTTAGGCTACGTTCAGACTGCAGGGCTTAAAGCACAATTTGTTTGTGAAAATCTGTTTGTTTTTTTTTGCGACGGCATTCACATTTCCAATTAAATGCGACTTGTATGTGATCTCCAGTGTGAACTTTAAATGCCCCAAAAGTGCCTTAGAGGACACAACGAGGTCACATGCAGCGAGCGTGCTCAGTGTTTACGGAAGTCACCTAAACATGGACACTAGCACTGAGCGTCTGGAGATTTTAAATTTGCTGTCGTTCCAGTGCCAGAACATGTACAACTTATTTGTTTTAAGGAGGAGATTGAGAAGGACAAGGTTTTTGGTCATGGCGTTTTGTGGGGCAGTGGCAGCAACGTCCATAACGTCCATAGAAAGGAACGCGTGAAAAGTCCCTCAGTCGTCCAGGTAGAATCCATGATAAAAGGAGAAGTTCAATTTGTCAACTGGACAAAGTTTGTTTGGTTGAAAACGTTTCGCCGCTCATCCGAGAGGCTTCGTCAGCTCTGGTTATTGTGCTGGTCTAAGCAGTGTCTAACCAGCACAATAACCACACTTCTCCTTTTACCATAGAAAGGAACGTGTAGGTGCTGAGTCGCAAGAGTGGTGGGACTGCCATGTACTTCCCTGCTTCACTGACATGGACTTCATGCACAATTTTCGTATGACGAGAAGAACGTTTGTGTACCTTTATGAGCGCCTACTTGTACCACTCTTGCTTGTTAATGACGTGTAGGTCGGATGAATACGACCTGGCCGTTCAGACTGAAGTCGCATGTCAAAAGATCGGATATGTATCTGTTTTAGGACCACATATCCAATGGCCTGGGTCGCATTTGAAAAAATCAGATCTGTGTCATTCAAACTGTCATTAAAAGATCAGATACAGGTCGCATAGAGGCAAAAAAATCGGATTTTGGTCACTTCAGGCTGAATGTAGCCTTTGACCCAGGAGGGAGAGGAGTAAACGTTTGGATAATTTGAACCATTTTCAGTCTTGGTCGTCACTTGCTAGAACACGCAATACACAAAAGTAGTAATAACTATGATAATTTGCTTTGACAGTCACATTTAGATGAAACATATAATTCCAAACTACAACAAAACCAAGACTGAACTGTTGTATCCACATGTACTTAAACATAATCTCATACACTTTTCATTTTAAATTGTTCCCTCATTTGTTTGACCTTTTATAAATCAAGACTTCACTGATTGACCACCATAAAATTGCTGATTCTATCCCCTTTGGCAGTTACCATCTTTTTTAGGGCAAGACATTTCCCGGACCTCGCCTATGTAAGCCTGATGGTGTCATTTGTTGTGGTTGGAGACGGAAAATCGGGGTTAGACCTTCTTCTTAATTCATATTTTAGACCTGATTTAGTATTGAATTAGTCCCAGTGCCTCTTTACGTCTTAGTTTTGGTTTAGTTCTACTGTACACAACAAACATTTTCCATTTTTAGCACAAATCAGTAGACTTAACTGATTGACCCTTAACACATAATAAGGTAGCTGGTTCTATTCCCACTCCCCCCTTCTTGCAGCAGCAATTGTCAGCAGACTGAGAATGTAGTCCTGTTCGTCTACACTGTGCCATTGTCGGAGAGGCTCGGATGTGTTGTGCCTTAATGACTCTTACATAGGTCCTAGAGAGGTCAGGTTTTGACCTGGTTTAGACCTGATTTAGACTTAGGTTAGACCTGGCTTAGACCTGGTTTAGGCCTGGTTTAGTACTGCTTTAGTCCTGGTTCAGTCCTGGAATAGACTTGGTTTAGACTTGATTTAGACCTGGTTTAGTCCCGGTTTAGACTTGGGTTAGACCTGGTTTACTACTGCTTTAGTCTTTAGTCCTGGTTCAGTCCTGGAATAGACTTGGTTTAGACTTGGTTTAGACCTGGTTTAGTCCTGGTTTAGACTTGGGTTAGACCTGGCTTAGACCTGGTCTAGGCCTGGTTTAGTACTGCTTTAGTCCTGGTTCAGTCCTGGAATAGACTTGGTTTAGACTTGATTTAGACCTGGTTTAGTCCCGGTTTAGACTTGGGTTAGACCTGGTTTACTACTGCTTTAGTCTTGGTTCAGCCCTGGATAAGAGTTGGTTTAGACTTGGGTTACACCTGGATTAGACCTGGTTTAGTATTGCTTTAGTCCTGGTTTAGTCCTGGAATAGACTTGGTTTAGACTTGGTTTAGTCCTGGTTTAGACTTAGGTTAGACCTGGGTTAGACCTGGCTTAGACCTGATTTAGACTTGGGTGACACCTGGGTTACACCTGGTTTAGACCTGGTTTAGGCCTGGTTTAGTACTGCTTTAGTCCTGGTTCAGTCCTGGATAACACTTGGTTTAGACTTGGTTTAGACCTGGTTTAGGCCTGGTTTAGGCCTGGTTTAGTACTGCTTTAGTCCTGGTTCAGTCCTGGATAACACTTGGTTTAGACTTGGTTTAGACCTGGTTTATACCTGGTTTAGACCTGGTTTAGACCTGGTTTAGTACTGCTTTAGTCCTGGTTCAGTCCTGGATAAGACCTGGTTTAGACTTGGGTTACACCTGGATTAGACCTGGTTTAGTATTGCTTTAGTCCTGGTTTAGTCCTGGAATAGACTTGGTTTAGACTTGGTTTAGTCCTGGTTTAGACTTAGGTTAGACCTGGGTTAGACCTGGTTTAGACCTGATTTAGACTTGGGTGACACCTGGGTTACACCTGGTTTAGACCTGGTTTAGGCCTGGTTTAGGCCTGGTTTAGGCCTGGTTTAGTACTGCTTTAGTCCTGGTTCAGTCCTGGATAACACTTGGTTTAGACTTGGTTTAGACCTGGTTTAGACCTGGTTTAGTACTGCTTTAGTCCTGGTTCAGTCCTGGATAACACTTGGTTTAGACTTGGTTTAGTCCTGGTTTAGTCCTGGTTTAGTTAAGGCTCAGTCCTGGTTCTCCTGTATTAAATATAATGTTATTTCATTTTTATTTTAACTTTAGAGACCCTTTTTTCAGGTTGGCGGTTCAATTCCCACTGGCATGTTGAGCAAGACATTTCTTTACTACTTGTAAATCAATAAACGTAACTGATTTACCCTTATAAGGTTGCTGGTTCTATTCCCGCTCCCCCCATCAGGCCTGTGTAAGTCTGATATCATCATTTGTAGTAGCTGGAGAGGGCAAATTGGCAGCAGCCCGAGCATGCAGGGTACGTCTCCACTGTGGGGCCGCTCATAAATGCCATTGTAGTAGATGTTTTGTGCGAGAGGCTGGGATGTGTTGTGCCTTAACGACTGTTCCACAGGTCCTATGGCGTCCTAGAGGAGCGGGTAGAGCTCTTGTACTACTAATGATTTGTATCAGGAGGGCTGCTGTCTGGCATAAGAGATTCTCTGAGTTTTTAGAATGCATCGAAGAGAAACATGAATATCTTTCTCAGCGTGTCATCACACTTTAATGGAGGACTTTTGAAAGTGTCTGCGCTGGCTTTGCTCCGTCCCGTTGGATATGAGACAGTTTTAACTATTCTGCCAGGCCCAATAGAAATGGTAATATGGCGTGGCTGTCAAAGAGTGTAGTTATCAATGCTCAACACTCTGGAGCTGTACTTTGTGGTTAACTTTTGCATTTCTAGGCAGTGTTTAAAGCTCATTATAACGTTTCACTTTTCTCATGGAGATGTTGCTACATTTCCAGAAATGTTCCACTGTAAGGCGTTAAACATATCTATTTTGCATGTGTTTTAAAGGCCCTGCTATATTATGCAAAATTGACTTTGTGGGCTTTAGGTCATGCTAGAATGTTGTTACCTCCTCAAAAATATATCTGGAGATGACCTGGTTTAGACCTGATTTAGACTTAGGTTAGACCTGATTTAGTGCTTCTTTAGTCCTGATTCAGTCCTGGAATAGACTTGATTTAGACCTGGTTTAGTCCCGGTTTAGACTTGGGTTAGACCTGGCTTAGACCTGGTTTAGTACTGCTTTAGTCCTGGAACAGACTTGGTTTAGACCTGGTTTAGACCTGGTTTAGACCTGGTTTACACCTGGTTTAGACCTGGTTTAGACCTGGTTTAGACCTGGTTTAGACCTGGTTTAGTACTGCTTTAGTCCTGGTTCAGTCCTGGATAAGACTTGGTCCAAAAACATACCTGGAGTTTCATTCATGCATTATTTCATGTGCATGCACGTTCATGCATTATTTCCATAGATCTGACTTGTAGACCTGGTTGTGTCACCTGTTTGTTTCCATGATGACAAATAAGCTCATTACCATACTGTGGCTTGGAAAGGAGATTTCATCAAGTTATGTAATGTTTGCATGCAGTGTTTTTGTACTTTTCAATGGACATGATGAGGCGAAGGAGGCTGATGGTTTTACTGCTGCGGTGATGTGTGAAATCCCAACACATAAAGTACCTATAATAAGTATTAAAATAATAGTATAGTATTATAGCAGTGATGGGGGCCAGATCAGAAGTCTTTACTCAAAGTTGAAAATCAGCTTTATTGTCAAAAACCATATGTACAGGTTGCACACACAGGATTTGAAATTGCAGCGCCCCCTAGGCCCACAGTGAACATAAAACATCTGATAAACAAGACAATAAACACCATGACTAAAACATCACATATACCTGTAGCAAAAGTACAGTAAACTTGTATATGATACAAATAGATAAAACACAATGTGTAGTGTAATAAAGCTCAAATGCTGTCATTTAAGCAGCAGTGACATTGGGGGAGGGAGGGCTGGGAGAGAGTTCAGCATCCTGACAGCTTGGTGGATGAAGCTGCCTTTCAGTCTGCTGGTCTTGACCCTGAGGCTCCTCAGTCTCCTCGCAGTTGGATGGGTGTGTGGGATCACCCAGACGGCTTTGCGGGTGAGGTGGGTGTGGTAGATGTCCTGCAGGGAGGGGAGAGAGACACCCACGATTCTCTCAGCTGCTCTCACTACTCAATGTAGCTTTTTCCGGCAGGTCACGTTGCAGGTGCCATACCACACAGTGATGCAGCTGGTGAGGATGCTCTGTAGAAGGTGCTCATGATGGAAGCTGGTGCTCTGGACTCTCGCCTTTTACTCATACTTCCCTTGAAACTTAGGGGCGGCAGTAGCTCAGTGGTAGAGCGCTTGCGTGGTGATCCAGGGGTTGTCGGTTCGAATCCCGCTCTTGACAGGTGGACCACATGTGATCCAAGCTCCCACAGATGAGCGCTGCCGTTATGTCCTTGGGCAAGACACTTAACCCCACAAGGAGGCCCGTTGTGACGTGAGCCACCTGTGGGAGGATTCTCCAGCTGAGGTCCTGACCAAGCCGAAGCCAGAAGATCATGGAGATGGTCCCCGGGCGTAGTAATGTGCAGCCCACTGCTCCTGATGACAGGATGGGTTAAATGCAGAGGACCAATTTCGTTGTACTTGTGACAATAAATAAATATTCTATTCTATTCTAAACTTTTGTAATGTAGGCTAATTGTTTGGCCTGCTTCTTGATTGTGATCGCTATAGAGTACAACACCTCCTGTCTCCATGGAGATCCTATGCTTTGCCAAGAGTGCCAAGAGAGTATGGCATTAAACATATCTATCTTGCATTTATTCAATTTCATTTTATTGTTGACAAAGCATTTAGATAACGATAAGCAGGTGTTGGACCATCTGCCATAAAAGTGCACCTTTAAAGCTCCACCTCTTGCCTGGTAGCACTAATGAAAAAGTGACATATTTTTGGCTCTATGAAAAGGTGATTATATTGTTGCTAGTTGAAATGATGAGATTTTGGTAATGTTATGACCCCAGTTCTTCCAAAAAACATTGAACAGTGAATTTCGTGAACCTCTTGTTAGTCTTCACCTTAGTGCGTGATTGGAGTAATTGCTTTTGCTTGGGCACATTGAACAAACCCAGTGTGTAATAATGAAACATGAGTTCAAGCCCACCTGGAGTCTGTACACACACACACACACACACACACATTGTGCCTTTTAAAACAGTCACGCTCAAGTGTTTTAACATTGATTATTCGTGTTGGCACAGAGCGGACCACAGATTTCATAGTTAGCAGCATTCTGGGCTAATTTGGAAATGCACTTGTGTTGAAGGGCAGAGCCATTTCACAGCCAACTTTAAAGTAGTTATCCTCCCACCACACACCAGTACTAATTAAGTTTTACCACAACTTTGAAAATACTAAAATACTGCAGGGTAAAATAAACCTTACTGATAGGAAGCTGCCCCCAAATATTGGCCTATTCATGGCATTAAACACTCACTGTCTTTCATGGTTGGATGAAGTTTAGAGGTCCATCCAGCGGTCTAAGCAGGACAGGGGATCAGACTTTCCTTAGCCGAGACACTTCCTCCAGCTCCTCCTGTGGCACCAAGGCATAGACATACACCACTGTAAAATGATCAGTTTTTCTGATTTTACTACTTATAGGTATGTGTGTGAGCAAAAATAACATTTTCATTTGAGTCTATAAACTACTGACGACATTTCCCCCAAATTCCAAATAAAAATATTATCGTTTAGAGCATTTATTTGCAGAAAATGAGAAAAAAAGATACAGTACATGTTTTCAGACCTCAAACAATGCAAAGAAACAAGATCAAATGAATTTTAAAATAACATAATACTAATGTTTACACCTAAGAAGAGTTCAGAAATCAATATTTGGTGCAATAACCCTTATTTTTAATCACAGCTTTCATGCGTCTTTTACAAGTCTTTCACATTGTTCTTGGGTGACTTCATTCCACTCCTGGTGCAAGAACTGAAGTAGCTCAGCTTTGTGTTTGTGTTGGAATTCAACAGATGTGGCTGAGTGGCTACCACTCATGCTTCACAGCAAGAAGGTTCCGGGTTCGATTCCCGGGTCGCCCAGGCCTTTCTGTGTGTGTTCTGTGTGGAGTCTGCATGCATGGTCTGGGTTCGATCCCCGGGTCGCCTGGGCCTTTCTGTGTGGACTTTGCATGTTCTGCCCGTGTCTGGGTGGGTTTCCTCCGGGCACTCCGGTTTCCCCCATCAACCCAAAACATGCACCATAGGTAAAATCCTCCAGCTTAGGTCCTGACCGAGCCGAAGCAAGAAGATCATGGAGATGGTCCCCGGGCGCAGTAATGTGCTGCCCACTGCTCCTAATAACAGGATGGGTTAAATGCAGAGAAGAATTTCTCCAGTGTGAGATCAATAAAGTTGCTTCTTGCTTCCAAATGGAATGGCTGTAATACATGTAGAGATGCTGATTTCAGAAAAAAATGCAGCAGTCTCTTTTTTTTTTTTTCCAAAGCTGTACATGTAGAACCCTCCAGCGTGATATCCCTGCAAAACGAGCCAGTATAAAGCGAGCCAGTAGCTTCAAATACTGCACTGTCTTCGATTGCGTATCATTCTATCTATTCTACGCACAGCCCTTCTTAGAAAATGTCTCATCTTAAAAAAAAAAAATACTGCATCAAAATGGATTTATTTGACTACTGGAGCGGTGGTGTTGACCCGTACGTGTGCAGACAGGAGGCCCACTTTGGCACTCAGATCCTGGCTGCGCTGTGCTGGAGGGCTGCCTGTGGAGATGGAGCCCGGTGCCAATGCTCAGGATTTGGGAGAAGATACAAGTGTCTCTGGGCATCTGGTTGCATATTAACATACAACACCATCTCCCAGACCGCTAATCTTCCCCCATATGAAAGACTTGAGAGTGTGATCTTTTCAATTATCGCCAGACATATAGAGCTCTGGAAAAAAATAAGAGACCACTGCATTTTTTTTTCTGAAATCAGCATCTCTACATGTATTACAGCCATTCCATTCCAGCGTCTATTGAATTCCATCACAAACACAAAGCTGAGCTACTTCAGTTCTTGCACCAGGAGTGGAATAAAGTCACCCAAGAACAATGTGAAAGACTTGTGGAGAGCATGCCAAGACGCATGAAAGCTGTGATTAAAAATAAGGGTTATTGCACCAAATATTGATTTCTGAACTCTTCTTAAGTGTAAACATTAGTATTATGTTGTTTTAAAATGAATTTGATCTTGTTTCTTTGCATTGTTTGAGGTCTGAAAACATGTATCCTTTTTGACCATTTGTCATTTTCTGCAAATAAATGCTCTAAAAGATAATATTTTTATTTGGAATTTGGGGGAAATGTTGTTAGTAGTTTATAGACTCAAACAAAAATGTTCCTTTTGCCCAAACACATACCTATAAGTAGTAAAATCAGAAAAAAACTGCTAATTTTGCAGTGGTCTTATTTTTTTCCAGAGCTGTACTGTCCACAAATTCGCCACATCAAATTAACATGTACAATCTGTAGTTTGCTTTTAAAAGTATGAGAAATTGACTCTTTTTCCCCTTTATTCTGTCTGTCTGTCTCAAAACGCTCTGTTCCACCTTGTGATGTCATGAAGCGGTAGTTTTGAAGTTAACAGCTCCTTTTACGTTTCGTTGAGTAAGTCGTGTGAAGGTGGATAGAGTTTAAAAACACAGTGGAGCGTTTCATGACATCACAAGGTTGAACAGTGTTTTCTGTTTAAGAGAAGAGTTTGTGTGATCAACATGTGTGAATGAAACAAAACACAACTCCAGGCCTGTTTGTGATGAGGAAACAACATAATAACAGATCAGAAAATAGTGTAATATGAGCTTTCAACAATCAAAACAAACAAACAAACAAAAAGAAATTAATTTACAATATATTTGATATGACATTACATGACCATAAACTTGAAAACGCACTTATAAAGCCCTATTTCAGCCTTTTTTGTTACAGCGCACATGTTTGGTTAAAAACATTCCTGGGCACACTACCCACTTAAAATACTACCAAATTACATGATTTAGAACAAGAAATTGCAAATTTTCATTCCCCATGTGTCTAGTTCTATCAGTTCTTTTGGAATGTTCGAACAAATACTCCACGCTGTGTGGTGGAAGCAAAACAAGCTGGAAAATCAAATGTTTTCTTAAATCCAGTTGAGAAAAGTACAGGCATCATTTCTAACACAAAAGCACAAAGCGTTTCTCACTGCAAATTTTTCCAAAACAAAATACTCTGTACTTTGGCTAAAATAGATTGAAGTGTACCTCTAGGCGTCACTGTGTTTGTTTTGATTTATTCCGCGCTGGCTTCTGTTCAAACCACAATAGCCTCTGACTGGTCCAGTGGTGCGGACAAATGAATCAGCTGGAACTGTTCAGAAAGGATTCTCGGGAGCTTGTGAACTAAGAAAAATCATAAGAATTCATTTTGCCAAAACAAGGAACATAAGAAAAATCCACCAGCTAAGACCAAGACCAAACCTAGCCAAGGTACACTTTATTGTCCACATATTTGTCTTCTGCATCTGACCCGTCCTCCAATGCCACTAGGGCAACCGTTCAGGAGCAGTGGAAATAATTTGAACTTTTGGTGCATGTTTTAGCTCAATATCTGGAGATGGTACTTGGAAACAGAAGGGTCAAACGCAGAGAGGATAGGCAAGCAATTAAAGTTTATCTACAGTATATACAGTAGCACATTCACAGACAAGGAAATCGCAACGTACTTCACAACAAGAACGTAAAACACATGCAAATTTCATAGCCGCATAGTCGTAGTATAGAAGATATATTGTGCTTGGGTCTACTATAGAGTTAGAGAGACTTAGACAAACTTTATTGATCCACAAGGGAAATTGTTTGGGTACAGTAGCTCACATATCAAATATAATAACAGAGGGTAAAACTATAATAGATGGAATAGCAAAAAAAAGAGCAATAGACCAGTGTCAAATGAGACATAATTATAAAAATTTAAATAATAATAATAATAATAATAATAAATGTATATGTGATGGGTGCTGGTGTTAAAAACCCAACATATTCTGTACACAGGAAAGGAAGACAAGAGAGATTAGGTTTTTTCACTTGCAAGTGGAGAACAGTGGAGAATGTGGAGAATGCCCAGGTTACAATAATGCTCTTGGGACCCACTCTGCTCTGAGCGTCCTGGTTCTCTGTGCCCCCCACTTGCGTATTTATTGAGTTTTTCACATCCCTGGTTACAGTGGGCTGTCCTACTCATAAGGGGTGGGGGAACAGGTGGCAGGACAGCCGACAAAACATAATCATTAAAACCAAAGCAAAATCATTAAAACCAAAACATAATTATTAAAAGTAAAACACTTATAAGATAATTCCCAGATATGACATCTTTCACAGGGACAATGTCCCTGGGACTTAGATACTGGAGGAGCCAAGCTGTCTGCTTACGTCTCCCCTCGGATATCTGGCCTTTCTGCAACTCAAAACATATGATCACAAGTCACGCACTTTTAAAGCTTCATTTCTAAAAATTAAAGAATCACAAAAGTTAATAATATATAATTATTCCATCAATATGTACAAATCAGAATTAAAATAAAAAGTAAGTAATACAGTATAAAATATAATATCAAATAAGATGTACAATCCCAGCAATATACAGTTGTAGGGAGCATTATCTGTTACATAATTCATAATACCTGTAGATCATTATGTTGTAAACTGGACATTTTAAATCGCAATATTCACCTGAAACAACTTCATATAACAAACAAGCCCTTTGACATCTACTTTAGAAAACAGCGGTGCCCAATGGGAGCTGACGTCAGCGTAAACGTCATCACAACAAAGAGTCGGCACCTCCGATGGATAGCAGCAAGATCACACTAGTGAGCAGCATTTGTTTTTGTTTTTTTGTTTTTTTTTCATTTGTACCAAAATGACTACGCGATGCTGCCGAATCCTACGTGTATCAATGATTAAGAAAAGAATATTTTACAATGAAGTGGGCTGTGCCGGTAGCAGTGAAAATGGGAGTTGATTGGCAAAACGCCGTCTTGAAAACAAGCTATTGAAGCTTGCTCAAACATGCACGGTCAGAATAAGAGTTTGTTTTCGTAGCTGACAGTTTCGAGTGCTCACTAGCCATCTTCTTTAGAGTTAGTGAGCAAACAAAAGTCAAAGTCAAAGTGTACTTTATTGTCAGTTCACTATGTAACAGACATTACGCAGAGGACTGAAATTGTGTTTCACCAGACACCAAATGTGCAATTTAAAGTAAAGATGTGTGAAGAATCCCTCAGTCGTCCAGGTAGTCTTCGACCAAATACACTTTGTCCAGTTGACAAATTGAATTTCTCCTTTTACCATCAATTTAAACTAAACACACACACACACACGCAGACACGCACACACACACACACACACACACACACACACACACACGCACACACACACACACACACACACACACACAGCTACACTGTGTATACAGACATCAACAATAAATAGAGAGACATAAGACATACAGGTAAACATATGCGCTTCAACAAGAAGGAAAGTTCGGGGTAGACTCTTCTTTGTAGCTGTTGTAGGTAAAAATGAAATGTTTTTCTTTTCTTTTTTTCATTTGTTAAGACAAAACAAAAAATAGCAGATGCAACATACTTGCATCTATACAATTATATCTTAAATATGAAAGAAAGGGTACAGAAAGAAGCATAAGCTTATAATATCTGCCCCTTATCAACTCGAAATTATATTACAACCAATGAGTTTAACCAAAAAAAAAAATAAATAATAATAATAATAAGATAATAAGATTTCAGATTTCAAGTATTTATTGTCATTGCACAAGAACAACGAAAGTGTGTTGGAGCATCCATCCACATACGTAGTTGTAAGTTGTGTATTATATCTTTTCATTAATGCTACTTTCACATTTTTCTTGAAAACTTGAATAGAAGTTTTAATTTCACGCTTAAGACTGTTCCATAGACTGACTCCTTGGATTGAGACACATCTTCCCTTTGGTTTTGTTCTGAATACTGGTTTAGAAAAAAAATATCAGTTCCTCTTAATTTATAACTAGTTTCTCTCTTTTTGAATCTATTTTGCAAGTTGATTGGTTCTCTGTGCCCCCCACTTGCGTATTTATTGAGTTTTTCACATCCCTGGTTACAGTGGGCTGTCCTACTCATAAGGGGTGGGGGAACAGGTGGCAGGACAGCCGACAAAACATAATCATTAAAACCAAAGCAAAATCATTAAAACCAAAACATAATTATTAAAAGTAAAACACTTATAAGATAATTCCCAGATATGACATCTTTCACAGGGACAATGTCCCTGGGACTTAGATACTGGAGGAGCCAAGCTGTCTGCTTACGTCTCCCCTCGGATATCTGGCCTTTCTGCAACTCAAAACATATGATCACAAGTCACGCACTTTTAAAGCTTCATTTCTAAAAATTAAAGAATCACAAAAGTTAATAATATATAATTATTCCATCAATATGTACAAATCAGAATTAAAATAAAAAGTAAGTAATAAAGTATAAAATATAATATCAAATAAGATGTACAATCCCAGCAATATACAGTTGTAGGGAGCATTATCTGTTACATAATTCATAATACCTGTAGATCATTATGTTGTAAACTGGACATTTTAAATCACAATATTCACCTGAAACAACTTCATATAACCAACAAGCCATCTGACATCTACTTTAGAAAACAGCGGTGCCCAATGGGAGCTGACGTCGGCGTAAACGTCATCACAACAAAGAGTCGGCACCTCCGATGGATAGCAGCAAGATCACACTAGTGAGCAGCATTTATTTTTTTTTCATTTGTACCAAAATGACTACGCGATGCTGCCGAATCCTACGTGTATCAATGATTAAGAAAAGAATATTTTAGAATGAAGTGGGCTGTGCCGGTAGCAGTGAAAATGGGAGTTGATTGGCAAAACGCCGTCTTGAAAACAAGCGATTGAAGCTTGCTCAAACATGCACGGTCAGAATAAGAGTTTGTTTTCGTAGCTGACAGTTTCGAGTGCTCACTAGCCATCTTCTTTAGAGTTAGTGAGCAAACAAAAGTCAAAGTCAAAGTGTACTTTATTGTCAGTTCACTATGTAACAGACATTACGCAGAGGACTGAAATTGTGTTTCACCAGACACCAAATGTGCAATTTAAAGTAAAGATGTGTGAAGAATCCCTCAGTCGTCCAGGTAGTCTTCGACCAAATACACTTTGTCCAGTTGACAAATTGAATGTCTCCTTTTACCATTAATTTAAACTTAACACACACACACACACACACACACGCACACACACACACACACACACACACACACACACACACACACACACACACACACACACACACACACAGCTACACTCATGGACATGAAGTGTATACAGACATCAACAATAAATAGAGAGACATAAGACATACAGGTAAACATATACGCTTCAACAAGAAGGAAAGTTCGGGGTAGACTCTTCTTTGTAGCTGTTGTAGGTAAAAATGAAATGTTTTTCTTTTTTTTTTTTTTTTCATTTGTTAAGACAAAACAAAAAATAGCAGATGCAACATACTTGCATCTATACAATTATATCTTTAAATATGAAAGAAACAGTACAGAAAGAAGCATAAGCTTATAATATCTGCCCCTTATCAACTCGAAATTATATTACAACAAACATGAGTTAAACAAAAAATAAATAAATAAATAAAAAAAATAAAAAATAAAAAATAAAACATACTCTTTTTACTGAGCAGTATTAGATTTCAGATTTCAGATTTCAAGTATTTATTGTCATTGCACAAGAACAACGAAAGTGTGTTGGAGCATCCATCCACATACGTAGTTGTAAGTTGTGTATTATATCTTTTCATTAATGCTACTTTCACATTTTTCTTGAAAACTTGAATAGAAGTTTTAATTTCACGCTCAAGGCTGTTCCATAGACTGACTCCTTGGATTGAGACACATCTTCCCTTTGGTTTTGTTCTGAATACTGGTTTAGAAAAAAAATATCAGTTCCTCTTAATTTATAACTAGTTTCTCTCTTTTTGAATCTATTTTGCAAGTTGATTGGTAATATTATTTGATGAGCTTTGTACATCATTTTGAGTAAGTTATATGCTGCTAATTCTTTAAATTTTAATGTTTTTAATTGTACAAATCTAGGGTTTGCGTGGGCTCTGTATCCACTTCCATTTACCACACGGATAGCGCGTTTCTGTAGGAGTTCGATGAGTGTGTTACAGTTACTTCCTCACACTTCAATACAATAACTCAAATATGGAGCAACCAGTGAGTTACAAAATAAACATGGCACAGTCCTTCACTTTGTGTAATACAGCTATTGTCTGCGATATTTTTGATTTGATTTTGAAATGTGCAATAAGTGGTCTGAAAAAATAGCCCCAGATCATAAATTATCGGAAGACTAAATGAACCTCATTGGACTATGCGCGAATCACTCAAAATACAACTTTGAGCGGGTAAATGAGAATGAGGCAGAAATCTCTGAAACGTTGATTTTGCACAATAGGTCTGCTTTAAATGTATAATATAATATCATTTGGACACTGTCAGTCATTGGTTAAAAAGCACTTCAGAGCTAATAAAGACCAGCTTGTCTTTATCAGGATAGGACACAGTAATGAAGTCATGCGTTGTTGCCGGGATGAGGCAAAAGAGCGGCATCAGTCAAAATTACAACCTCTGTCGAAGCATTAGAAACTGGGCTGTAATGAGATTAGCATGTGCGATAAACAAAGCATCCATTATAACTGCCTCTCAATGCAGATGTAGGCCCACAATCTATACCGTTATTTGTTCTCATTAACATTGAATAAACTGTCATCCCTCTTCACGCGATGCAATGGGTTTAAATTATTCAATTAATTCATTTGGGTTAATTACTCCAGCCCCTTCATTACATGCATGCCAAGTGGTCCACATAGGGTCTGGCTGCGTTCGCTGTAGGAATAGACGGCACCTTTGATAGAGGCTTGTATCATTATGGAAATCCCTATAGTGTGTCCATTATTCATCCTCAGGTCCCCTCCTCTGCTTCTCTGCCTTCTTATTTGCATCCCCCTGCATCTGTCTCATGCTCCCTACATTTTCTAGTGCACTTCACTTCAACACTTCAAATGGTACCTCTCAGTCTCTTCCATGTAGCGTTCGTTTCTTCTTTTGTTCTGCAGTTGTTCACTTGGACTTCCCTTCCAACATATAATATCTATTCAAATTTTCGACATTATTGAATTCGAAAGTATCGAAAGGTGTATTGTGTAACTTTTTTGGTGGTGCTCCGTCACTTTGTTTCTACAGATATGACGTTTCTCTGCCTTAAAGCCCCAGTGTGTAGGATTCGTGGCGCATAGGTGGATGGTGCTATTGCACTTTCTGTTTTAGCTACAGCAGACCTCGAGGGTCACCCGGGCGCGCCGTAACGCGGACAGCTCTCGTACCTGCGCACGAGCCGCGCGCCGCTACTGTATAAATAAAACACTGTCCCGTTTTTTTTTGTTTTTTTTTCTTTTCTCATGAAAACACACATTCCTGATCATGTACCATGACACTCTACACATCAAATGAAACCTTACAGTCTCCTCTTTTTGACTATGCAATTCATTTCCCTGCACAACAATCACTCCTCGAGCACATGGGGCTTTTATACGGAAAAGCACAAAACGAGGTTAGCTTACCTTAGAATGCTTTGCACAGGTCAAACTCTGTATTTCACCATAAACTTGCTCTCAATTTGTCCGTAAGGATCCAGCGAATAAAATCCAGTAAAATAATTTAGTCCAAAACATGTGTTAGATCCATTACGACATCTGATCCAGCAGCATGCTTGTGTTGTTTACTCAAAACCACGAGCCTTGCCGAAGGCGGAGCCCAAATGTCCTTCTGCGGCTCTCGTATTCAAAATGGCTGCCTCTGCATGGGGAAGATCCCCCTTTTATGTGACTATATCTAAGTCCAAAAGAATACTTTGATTTCATGATGGAAGTGAAAAGGCTTGGAAAACAATGTATTTTTGAATGGGTATCTTCAATTTCAGTAATTAACGGGTAAAAATCTTACACACTGTCCCTTTAAATGTTCCACAGTACAACATTAAACAGCTCTACTTTACATTTATTCAATTACAGGTGGTTTTATAGCTCAAAAACACCTAGAAAAACAAACATTCTGACTGTGAGCGGGGTCGCCTCTCCACAGATCTGACCTGTAACTTGTGTGGTTTGTTCTCCATGAAGATAGAAAGATTTAATGCCATACTGTGAAACATTTCAGACAAAGCAATAACATCTGCATGGAGAAAAGCATTAGACGGACCCTCCACCAGAAAAGTTACACAATGCACCTTTAAGCAGGCTAAAAGCAACACTATGTATTTTTTTTTCAAGAATGTGCATGATTCCATGGAAACAGGAAGTTAAAACCGTACTTCATGGAGATAGATAGGTTTTATGCCATACTGTGGAATATTATAGCCAAAGGAACAGCATTTCCATGGAAACAAGCAGAAGGAGATCCTCTTACAAGCCAAATAAGGTTTGTGTACTATAATAAATGAAATGAAGGGGGAAAATAAAGTTATTTTAATGTATTTTTGGCTAAAACTTCGTAGACTGGGGCTTTAAATTACTTTTTCCTTTTGTTTCTGTAGCTAAAAGGGGCAATTCATTGTTTATCTAGATTGGATTTAAACTGTGCGATGGGATGGAAACAAAAAAACAAAACAAAAAAGGACCAACCAAAAAGGAAATAAGTAAGTTTTTAGATTTTTCCCTTCATATTCCAACAATGACTCCTTTACTACATTTTGATGGTCTTGGAGAAGTAACTATCAAAAAGATAAGACACTTGAACTAACTTGAAATGATAATATAATTCATAGATGTTATACAGACATAGATTCTTCCAGTGCATATTTCACTTCCCTTTTGCGACTCACTGTTAATGAAGCTGTGTTATGTGTGAGCCGGCCTGTCTCAGATCCAGCGGTGGGGATCGGACTGTTAAATGCGCTAAGCACTTCTGAATCTGATGTTTAATATATGACGCCAATGTGTGGAATCAACAGCAGAGCGCAGAGAGGAGCTGCGACAAGCACCAGCACTCACACGGAAATAAACAAGCTCAGAGCCCTAGTCCAATACAAGAAGAACAAGAAGGTCTCTCTAAAGGGGACGGAATGTGCTTTTCGGGGTTTTCAAGTATGTTTCTACATGATTTGTGCTGTTTCTTATGTTTTATCATTTTAAAGGTGCACAGGCAACATTTCTGGTGGGGTGTGTGGCACATGTTATAATTTGGCTTGTTCCATCATAAGACATTAAACTTCTAAGCCTTAAATCTGTCCAGTATTGATATCATTATGTGCGCTCTAATGAAAAAAATAATAATAATAATAAATAGTGCAGGCAATTAAAGAAATTCATATAATTAATTACAGGATTTGTAATTAATTAATCTAATTAATCGCATTTTAAGAGTGTGTGAGAGAGAGATTGTGAGTGAGCGAGCGAGCAAACCCACTTTGCGATTGAGTTTGTCAGTTTTTCTGCAGTCGCTTTGCTCATTCGTTTCCCAAATTCTGCGAGGGTGGTATGGTGGTTTGGTGGTTGGGTGAAGTGCGCACTATCACCAGCAATGATGGAACTTGTCCGGGTGTGTTTATTGCTCAAATCAGTGTTTCCCAACCTTTTTTGTCTTGTGTACCCCCTGAGCCTTTTTGTCATACCTCGAGTACCCCCTCACTCATACGTGTTGATAATTCTCCAAAAGTAGAACGTGACACAACGGATTATTAAATGAAAATCATTTTATTTCATCTCCTTAATTTGAAAATGTAATTCTTAGGCATTTTCTCTCTTTTCTTTAACTCAAATTTACTCAAATTAGAATTTAAAAATTCCAAAACATCTCCCCCTGCACCTGGCAGCAACATTGCTGAGTACCCCCTGCAATGTGCCCTGCAATGTACCCTAGGGGTACTTGTACCCCTGGTTGGAAAACACTGGCTCAAATGATCCATCAGGCTGGAGCAGTTTTGGTGATCGGAAAATTCTTTTTGACAAAAGCTACAAATCATCATGTTCTTGTTGATCGTCCCGTCTTCGTTCTTTTTATAAATAAACTTGCTGTTCAAAGGCCCTGGCAGCGATTTGCTCGCCGCACGCCATATTTAAAATGCGCATTGAATTGCCGCTCATAATTAATTGCGTTAATTTTTATAACGCGTTAAATTGCCGTGTAATTAATTAATCTAAGTAACGCATTAAACTGACAGCCCTTAAAGAAAACATGTTTTAATGGTGCACTTTTTGGTTGAAGTTTCTATGTTGTTTCCATGGAGATGGAGTCATTGCTCTGCCTGGAATATTCCACAGTGTGACATTAAACAGTTCTACTTTACATTTATCCAATTGCAGGTGGTTTTACAGCTCAAAAATACCAGGAAAAACAGGAATTCTGACTGTGAGCGGGGTTGCCTCTCCACAGATCTGACCTGTAGCTTGGTCAGGTTAGGTCTCCATGAAGATACAAAGGTTTAATGCCACACTGTGAAACATTCCAAACATATGGAATAACATCTCCATGGAAAAAAGCATTTGATGTGCCCTTCACAGTGTTGTATAGTAACAAAGTAATAATACTTCACTACTGTACTTAAGTACATTTTGGGAGACTTTGTACTTTACTTGAGTTTTTAAAAAAATGATAACTTTTACTTTTACTTCACTACATTTCTGAATTTAATTGCATACTTTTACTCTACTACATTTTCAATGTGCCGTTTAGTTACTTGTTACAAAAAAAAACATCTACTGACTGCAAGGAAGTCAGGACGTGCCTGGGCTTGTTCGCTACTTGCGCATGACAATCAGCCTACACCTGTTGGATTTATGCAGCTAGTTTAATCAATCAACATCCCTGATGGAAGAGGAGACAGCATCCACGTCGGCTACAAATGAAGGGGGACCTGACGATGAGCATCCCTGGCCGTACTTAAACACAATGTTCTCTTACGCTGATATGAAGGATTCGTCCTATCGAATGAAGTGCCTCTTGTGCCTTCCAAGAAACGTGGAAAACCTATCTTACAGAAACTCCCCGTCCAACCTCAAGAAACACATCTAGACAGTTCTAGATTAATGTAATTGTTAGCGTATATATTCCAATTTCAATAACCATAGCATGGACATTCTAGACACCGTTGTGAAACCTTGAGCATAACATATAGAAATGAACTTTGTGTGACATTGTTTCGGTTACACAAAGCGTATTTGATGATGTTGGAGCCAACAGGCTACCTAGCTTTTTCGGCTCAAGGGAAGGCATAGCTGTAGGCTAAGTGTAACGAATGAGAAAGAGCACACGAGTTCAAAAGGACAAAAAATAACATTAACATGTGCCTACTTTTAAAAATTTAAACAAGCGCTGTATGTTTGTGCGATCTAAGTAACAAAGCAAGGGTTAGCTTCAGACTGCCTTTGCTTGATACTTTTACTTGTACTTTTAATTACATTACTTGAGTACATTTATTTTTTACATTACTTGTCATACTTAAGTACAAGAAGTTCCAGATACTTTAAGACTTTTACTCAAGTAACATTTCAGTCAGTGACTTCGACTTTTACCAAAGTCATTTTTGGGAGGGGTACCTATACTTTTACTTGAGTTTGATTTTCCAGTACTTTATACAACACTGGCCCTTCATCTGAAAAGTTACGCAATGCACCTTTAAAAATATGCTTTCTTACAATGATCCGAGTCAAGTCTCCAAGGATCTGAGCTGTAATTTGACCTGGTGCTTGTCTTCATGGAGATAGATAAGTTTAAAGCTACATGCTGTTTAAAAATTCTCTGTGATACAAAACATCTCCATGGAGACAAATGAGGTGGCAGATAATCCAACAGAAAAGATCCATGGTTCCATGTATTGAGGGAAATAATGCTAAAAATAAAAATAGAACCATTTGATACTGATACAATTATTATAAAAATGATTATTATTTCTGCGAAACCACCAAACAACATTCAAACTAACAAAACTGCTCTGTTAAAAGTTGAATCCATTTCCCTCGGCCTAATAAACTTCTAATAATCTTTCAGTTTTATATTTTCCTTTCTTCTCTTTCCAAATCGCAAATTGCTCTTTCCTCCCCACGAGATCACAAGCTGCATCTGTGAAAATGTGAAAATTGTGCTGTTTTGTAGCGCGAATCGCCCCCAAAACGCACCTCACACTCTTCTCCACCCAGTGTTGAAGTCATATCCATCTGGAACATCAGAACCAGCTTTCCCCTCAGTACCGCGTAGGCATATTTTAAAGTTTGATCATTTTGTGACCATTTTAATTACCGTGAACAAATGGAGAGGTCGGCTGTGTCAACTCCTTTTTTTCCCTTATCTGTTTTTATTCTATTATAAATGATTAGCCCAGCTCAATCACTCCAGATTTTGCAACATGGGGTGTGCAATTAAAATTTTGCTATTTTAAGCAGTAATAAAAACATCCATGTGCAGTTTAAGCTAGTTGGAATCTACAACTTTTCTTGTCTCCATGGAGATGTTATTGGTTTTTCTGTAATCTTCCAGAGTATGGCATTACACTTATTTATTTTGCAAGTATTCAACAACATAGGTTTTATTGCTCAAAAATACTGCTTGCTGCTAAAGTGGTCGCCTCTCCGCAGAGCTGGTGACAACTCCTGTTTACTGGTTTAAATTGATAAGTTTAATGCCACACTCTGGAACATTTCAGGACGATAATATCTTTTAAGGCTACATTTACACATAGCTGGGTATGTTGAGAAACAAACATTTCTCTCCCTCAGTTTTCCATAATAACATGGTGCACATAGCATTGTTTTCAAAAAGGTTTTCGTTTACCAACCCGCATGAATACGCCATCATAACTACGCCAAGCCTATGGGCGGCAGTGTAGGAAGAAGAACGCTCTGCAAGCCAGTCAGAATCACATAAAACTCTGTTTATTTCACTTTACACGCAAAAGCAAAACCGTATTTTTCCAGACTTTCAGACTTTTTCCGTGACTTTCAGCTTTTTTTTATGACGGGACACTTTCATCCCTGAGAAGGTACAAATGAAGGGAAATGTTTTTTAAAAATACCAGTGTACGCAGTAGTCGAGTTGTAAAATGAAACCAGGGGGGATGGTGATGGTGAAAGGAACCCATATCATTCAGTAATTCAATAATACACAGGATATATGTTATCACACACGTACACACACACACACACACACCTTAGTCCTGGTTTAGTCTTGGTTTAGTCCTGGTTTAGTTCTGGTTTAGTCCTGGCTTAGTCCTGGTTTAGTCCTGGTTTAGACCTGGTTTAGACCTGGTTTAGTCCTGGCTTAGTCTTGGTTTGGACCTGGTTTAGTTTTGGTTTAGACCTGGTTTAGTCTTGGTTTAGTACTGGTTTAGACCTGGTTTAGTCTTGGTTTATTCCTGGTTTAGTGCCGAAATAGATGCAGAAATAATCTGATAATATGACTCACCCATAAGAATGCGGTCAGATCCATTCTAACAGTTTGCCGTGTTGTCTTTAATAATCCGGAGCTCCGGAGAAAAGGACATAATCCCGAACGTATCCCGTGTCCCGAGGCGAGAGTTCCTTCTTACGTAGCATTAACGTAGGAAGTTAAGGATTCTTCTTCTCTTGGAAATGCCGCATAAATATCAGGCGGCTCGCTCACAGCTGATCGGCGAACAGGTGCAAACACAACAGCGGCGTAATTATGCTGCAACATGATTGGAAGCTGGAGCGCAGTTCGGCCTTTGATTGGCTCTTGGGCACTGGCCATTTTGACTTAAAAACGGCGAAATTTGCCAAATGTTTAGGGATTTTCATGCCTGATTGATAAAATGTCATAAGGGATGGAAGTAGAAAAGTTCACTTTTAAATATAAGAACTTTTAATTTAGATACTTACACATTTCAGTAATATCGCTATTAGACCAGTGCTGATATACAACTGACATTAACTTACACATATTTAGATCACCATGTTACTGTACTTTTATTGTTTATTTGTTGAAACTGAAACTCCCTTTGCTAAGTCACTCCCCTTCAGAGCGCGAAGTGACAGCTTTCATCTTGCTAATGAAGCCACTGTACTTCACTTCTGGTTTGTGAAGTTGTAGTGTCTTGTTTTGTACAGTATTGCGTGTTTGTATATTTATGGAGAATTGTCGTGCTTGTGGGCGAAGCATTGGACAGAATGTTACAACTACCCATAAGGATGATAACAGGAGAAGTTCAATTTGTCAACTGGACCAAGTTTGTTTGGTTGAAAACGTTTCGCCGCTCATCCGAGAGGCTTCGTCAGCTCTAATAAGAATACTGGTAAGACACTTGCTTATATCTTGCTGTAGGGAGGAGCTACCTAGCTAACTACTTTCCGGAACTATCTCATTGGTTTCGGTCTTTTGTTTCTCTGGCGTCTAGCTTAACGATCCCTATTCATCCCTACACGCCTGCTTTTTCACACCTCTGGCCCTGACCTGGCTAACCCTATTGTTTCCCTGTTAGTTTGATCTAGGCTTAATAATGGAATTGTAGATGGGATGCAAATTATATCTTACGCCACCATTTCTGTTCAGAGAAGGATTCTCTTTTTTGACAAAAATAGCCTCTTTAACTCCCCTCTCAAACCAATTCTTTTCCCTGGCTAAGATCTGAACCTCACTGTCCTCAAAAGAATGTCCCGTGGCTTCTAGGTGAAGATATACGGCAGAGGACGGTCCACTCTGGCACGCCCGTCTGTGTTGGTACATCCTCTTGTGGAGTGGCTGCTTGGTTTCTCCAATATAGCGCTCACTGCAGTCTTCACTACACTGAATGGAGTAGACCACATTGCTTTGTTTGTGGCTCGGTGTTTTGTCCTTTGGGTGGACGAGTTTTTGTCTTAAAGTGTTTGTGGGTTTGAAATAAACTGGGATTTCATATTGTCTGAAAATCCTCTGTAGTTTTTCCGACACGCCGGCCAGGTACGGAATCGCTACCCCTTTCCTCCTGGGTTCGGATTCTCTATTATCTTGTTTCTTGCCCTTGTCTCTCTTGGTTTTGTTAACAGCCCATTTGGGATAACCACAAACAGAGAGGGCTTCCTGCACATGTTGTTCTTCTTTTTCCTTACCCTCTGTGCTTGTGGGAACCACTTGGGCCCTGTGTTGTAATGTCCGAAACCAATGAGATAGTTCCGGAAAGTAGTTAGCTAGGTAGCTCCTCCCTACAGCAAGATATAAGCAAGTGTCTTACCAGTATTCTTATTAGAGCTGACGAAGCCTCTCGGATGAGCGGCGAAACGTTTTCAACCAAACAAACTTGGTCCAGTTGACAAATTGAACTTCTCCTGTTATCATGGATTCTACCTGGACGACTGAGGGACTTTTCACGTACCCATAAGGATGGTTCGAAAAGGGCCCGGGAGAGATCGCAAGATTACTCAAACATGCATGGATGACATCTACATCCTCTTCAGGCATGTTTTGATGAGGTAACATCAACATGAACGTTAATGTGAGCTCCCCTACCCTGTTTAGCCCCCCCCCCATGGTTAAAAGTTGTGAAATGTCTAAACTGAGCATTTGCGATCCTTTTCTGCGTTACAAAAAATAGGAGCTCAAACGGGCGAGTTTGAACAAGGCACCTTGTTGACGTCAGATCGAAAAAAGAAATGCAAATGCAGTTCCACCCCCGTCTGTCTGTACTCAGCGTCTCTGTAAATCACGCCCAGAGAGTTTGGACTGCGAATGCGCTAGGCAATGCGAAATGCGTTTTTTTATTTGCCTGGAGGCACGTCCGAGTGTTTCTAGGCTCGGAAGTCCTTTATCTGAGCCTCTGGACCTTTGAACAGCAGTGGTTTAATTTTATTTTATGTGGAAATGTGTTTATTTTTCAATGGAACACTTCAACTCTCTCCCCCCGTGCAAAAACAAGGAAATGGATCAGAGAGCGCAGAGAGCGGAGCGTTTAGCCACGCCCCCACCTTCTAGTATTGGACAGCTTTTTTCTCCTCATTTGCATTCAAGCAACAAGGCCCATTATGACCTGTTCTGAGTGAGAAAAATTACTCTTTCTCAGCTTATCTCTGTTTCTCATGCACTGAGTGTTGATTTTGAAGAAGGATTCATTTACAGTATTAGGGAACCATTAAGGAGCCATATAAAAGCATCAAGAAGTACCATGTCATGGGATCTTTAAATTAGAATATAATTCGAACTGCATTGGTCCCATTGTCCCAGTTGAAACATGTTTTTTTTTGCATTGTACAGTTGGACAGGGCAACGCAACATCCTGCAACAGCCTGTGGAAAGTCTGACATCTGCCTCGCTCAGGTAATAATAACAGGAGCTCTGAGCCATTAGCAGCCAACAACAACTCCTCAGCTCCTAAATACGATTAAAGGATTGACAAATGGGTCATTACTGTAGCTGACAAACAGAAGGGGAGAGGTGGAGGAGGAGCCAAGGTGATCATTTACATTGGAGATCAGATGCATACAAAATATACAGAGCAGGCACTGCAAAAACGTCTAGGCAAGTTGCAATACGAAATTCATTTGAGCAGTATTAACACCTGTGAAATACTCTACTTCCACCTTATTTAATCCTACCTGTGCCTTTGTATTTTATTATATTTTATTACATATTTTTTATTATATTGTTTACTTTTTTCCCTTGTATTATTATTGCATGTTATTAGTACTTCTCGACTATCTTAGCGAGTCAACGGTTCCTCTGATCCTAAGAATTGCATTGCATCGTTGACCTTGTGTTGATCCTGCATATGACAAATAAACAATCTTGAATTTTGAAAGTTAAGATGACTTGAATTAAGAAAGCTGTATCCTGATTTGTCATGATACAACTGATCATGATGAGTAAATTTCACTTGACAAGTAAAATGATCTTCTAATGGAACAACACTTTTTGAACTTATAGGTCCTATGTTACACAATATTTATTCTTGTGAGCTTTATGCCATGTTAAAATTCCGTTACCCCCTCAAAAACATACCTGGGGTTGTTTTATTTCATTCACACATGTTTGAGTAATCCTTTATTATCTATTCTCTTCTTCTCTCTACATCTCAAAGCTCAAAATGCTCTGTTCCACCTTGTGATGTCATGTGGTGGTAGTTTTCAAGTTAAGTTTCTTAAGTTAAGAATCTTTAGTTCAGTAAAGATTGGAAATTCCAGGGCTGAAATGATCCAAATGATTCTAGTGAAGGCCCATGGAGGTTAAAAATACAATGGAGCACGTCCTGCAAGTCTTGTAAAAGGAAAGTCCCCAGAAGCTACCTTAGTTTATAAAAGGGGCCCAGAAGATGTGCATGTTGAATGTCATGCCTTTTTGGTTGAACATACTGTAATTTGTGAGTCCGCTTTCTCCCAAATGAGAATCAGTAAGACTAGGGTTAGTTCCAGCATGACCGATGAGCATCTTGAGACTCGTTACCATCCTCTTCATCCTCTTCCTTGTGTCAAATATCTCATTAAGGTAAATAAAACACATGGGCATTAGATAAACAAGCATTTAGATAAACATCCCATTTCTAAAAGTATTAAAGGATAATTAACGTTTTTTATCATCTGAGCCTTATTTCGGTAATAAAACAAGTTGTTTTACTCACCCAAAGCATTTTCATGTCATTTGGAACATTTCCGGCGATGTTTTAGTTTAGCGATCTCCGTAACGTGAGTTCTCGGGGCAAATGTTTGCGGTCTCCAAATAACACAAACTTTAGCACTTTTCAAATCATAGAAGCTCAATGTCTTAGTCTACACTTTCGTTTAAGTCATAAGTGGCCTGTAATCTGAGATTTAGCCATAATTTCGAGTAAAGGTCTTACGCAAAGCTGTAAGACCTTTGGACCATTGTGTTTGCAGTACCCACTTCAGTCAGGACGATTTTTTACCATGCAGCAAAGGAAAAGAAAGAAGGCCAGCGGATTCAGCGCACGATTCTGAGAAGTAATGCGAACCCGATGGCTGTTCTTTGCCCTGCTCCTAAAACTGTCTCCGCACTGGCCTCATCTACTCGAAATTATGGATAAATCTCTGATCACAGGCCACTTTTGACTCAAACGAAAGTGTAGATTAAAGGAAAAGTAACGTTATTTTACAATCTGAGCCTTCTTTCGGTAATAAAACAAGTCGTTTGACTCACCCATAGCACGTTCGTGTCATTTGGAGCTGTTTGGTGAAAGTTATGTTGTAGCGTATCCGTTAACATGAGTATTCGGGGCATTACTTTGCGGTCTCCAAATAACACAAACTTGAGCACTTTTCAAATCATAGAAGCCCGATGTCTTAATGTAAGATTTCGTTTGAAGCAAAAGTGGCCTGTAATCCGAGATTTAGCCATAGTTTCGAGTAGATGAGGACGCCAGTGCGCATGCGCGGACTGTGCTCTCAGCTCCCGGGACCCAAACATGAAACGCAAAGCTGTAAACTATGGATAAATCTCGGATTACAGGCCACTTTTGCTTCAAACGAAATCGTAGACTAAAGACATTGAGCTTCTATGATTTGAAAAGTGCTAAAGTTTGTGTTATTTGGAGACAAACATATGCCCCGAGAACTCACGTTAACGGATATCGCTAATCTAAAACATGTCCGGAAGTGCTCCATATGACACCAAAGTGCTATGGGTGAGTAAAACAAATTGTTTTATTACCGAAATAAGGCTCAGATTGTAAAAAAAAGTGAATTCTCCTTTAATTGGGACTACTAAAAGATCATATATTTTGCATCAGTGGGTTATAGTTCTTTTGTCCCATCTATCCATCCATCCATCTTCTTCCGCTTTTTCCATTTCTGGGTCGCGGGGGCGGCAGATCTTTTGTCTCACCATATAAAATAAAAAACAAATGGAGCTGAGTTTTGTTTCTCCCAAAATATAGTGCAGAGTATAGTGCAGTGCATGTAGGTCATCGTCCTCGCAAGAGTTTGAAACTCTTTATGGCATCATCCAAAGATGTTTTTAAAGTTTGTACCACTGAACTGGGCTTATTTTGAGCACTCAAACTTTCCACACCAACATTCATGTTTTGGAGAAAACATTTATTTAATACAACCATTTAATTAATCCAATTTTAATTGTTTTTGTTCTTTTCCACAAAAGATTTATTTTGTTATTAAAAAGTAAAATATGAAAGCTATGCCCCTCCTTTCAAGCCCCAGCATGTATTTTATTGTTGTTACCAAAAATAGACCAAAATAAAAGCATGTCTTTCCCATTTTGGTTGTTTATTACACTGAAAAAACTGACTCTTATTTGACCTGGACGAGAAAATGTTATTCCTTTGGCTATAATCTTCCACAGTATGGCATAAAGCATATCTGTATCCATGGAGAATGTTGTGGTTAATGGATGGTTTTATTTTCCATGGAATCATGCAGTGGATATTGCTCCTCCAGAAAGTTACATACTACCACTTAAAGTTCTAGAAATTGGGATATTGAATGATACTTGTCAACTAAACATATTCAGAATTCAATCAAATAAAATTTCCCTTTTTATGGACGTTATTTTGAGCACTTTTTACCGTTCAAAAGAATAAACGAATATTCAGTTTCTGAGATTCTATAACTCTCTAGAACAGGGGTGTCAAACATGCGGCCTGGGGGCCAGATCTGGCCATCTAAGACCTTTAATCTGGCCCTCGGCTGATTTTCTATTAAAATATTTTAATTATATTTGAATTTTCTATTAAAATATTGGTAATTTTCTGCGCCTCTTTTCTGCGTAGTTTAGCATAGCAGCGTCTCCAGCGTCTCTGTGCGTGGCCCCTCCCACCAGAGCAGCACAAATGAAGACTTGCCTCTTTCCAAACGCTCTAAAAGGACCATCGTTTTGACTGTTGACCATGACACCCTCATTAGCAAAATGTCAAAAATGAGAAAAGTGGATGCCGAGTGCAGGATTTTCCAAGAAAAATTTACTAATTCCTATTTGTTCACGGAGGTGAATGGGAAACCTGTATGCTTGTGTTGAAATTGTTGAATTGCAATTTTTTCTTTTAGTTTCAGGTTGTTCATAATATTATAATATTTTGTAAAAGAAAGAGTTCATCCAATAAAACAGACTTCAGTAATAGATTTGCGTTTCTTTGCACAAATATTTGGACTTATTGCTGTTTTTGGGGTATATATGCCATGAGTTTTCTCATCCAGCCCCTTTGGGGTAGGTTGGATACGGCCCCCGGACCAAACTGAGTTTGATACTTCTGTTCTAGAACTTCCTCTCAGTAGTTTCATATGCTCTTTTATTGCATTTTCAAAATATTTGTTTGTCAAGTAATAATTTACAAAGCAATTCAGTTACTTATTGTGACTATGTTGGGTGGGGAGGTGATATGTAAGAGTGCGTGTGTGTGTTTAAATTTGTGATTTGTGTTTCAGTTTTGTGTTGTATTTCACTTTGTCACTGCAGTCTGCTGTTACAGGTACTATACTGCTGACTCTTATGAGCTTTTTGTCATGTTATAATGTTGTTACCTCATCAAAAAACAGACCTGGGGTTGTGTTTTCCTTCATGCACTCATGAAATCTTTCAGTCTATCTACCTATCTCTAAAGTGCAAAATGATCTATTCCACCTTGTGATGCCATGGTGTTAGTTTTCAAGTTAGCATCTACCTTTTACATTTATTTCAGTACAGACTTGAAATTCCAGGGCTCAAATTGACATTACAAGGTGGAATAGAGTGTTTCCAGCCCAAATATGCAGGATCCATGTGTTAAACATGTGTGAATGAAACAAAACACAACTCCACCTGTTTGTGATGAGGAAGCAACATTAAAACACATCAGAAAATAGCGTAATATAGGCCATATAACTTGTTGATCTTAAGCACTCCCTCAAAAGAAATGATTCATCAGCTGGTTTTATTCCTCTTAATAAACAAAACATCACACAGATTAATTACTGGCCTTAATTTTCATTATCGAAAAGCCATAGCCATATATCCTGTACATAAGCCCCACTCCATCCATGGCTTTTTTATAGCATATTGAACACACTACGTTTTACGTTACTTTAGTTAAGCTGAGAGCCACATAGTGCTGCCGACAACGTAATGGCCTGTTTGTGAACTAACAGTGTAAGTAATAAAACCATACGCAGTGAAAGGATTTTGCAGGAAGGTATAAGAAAAACTGTGCCTCTTTGTCGTAAAAAAACAACAACAAAAAAAAAACAAAAAAACACCAGAGCTATAAACAGAAGAGCCCCGGTATCACCCATGGGAGACACACTCATCTGTTCCAACTTTACAATGGATTGAATGCGGACAACAAGATAAATACTGCCTTTGAACGCCGCACTGAGAGCACTCATGTCACTGCAAACCCGGCAAAGCACGGATAACCTTGTCAGTGTAGAATGGCAGGTACAAAATACATAGGACATGGTGCAGGATAGAAACCCCTTTAAATAAAACAGGAGCATCGATTCAGCACTTGTGTCTAATGAAATATTTACACCCCATGATTCACCTGGGCCTCTAGATAAAAATTAGAGGGCCAAATGGAGAAAGCAACAATATATTTTGGTTTGGTGCAATTGGCTCAAGATGTGTTAAAGGTAGTGGTGAAAGGTACTAAAGTAAAAGTAGAATACTTAAAGGACCTACAGTATATTACACAACTTTTACTTTTGTGAGCTTTATGCCATGATGTAATGTTGTTACCTCCTCAAAAACATACTTGGAGTTGTGTTTTGTTTCATTCAGACATGTTTTATTGTTAGTCTGTCTACATCTCCAAGCCCAAAATGCTCAGCTCCACCTTGTGATGTCATGAAGTGGTAGTTTTCATGCTAACAGCTAACATTTGTTCAGTAGAAATGGGAAATTCCAGGGCAGAAGTCAACCAAATGGTTCTAGTGAAGATGAATGGAGTTTAAAAACACAGTGCAGCACGTCCTGTATAACATGACATCACAAGGTGGAACAGAGTGTTTTTCTCAGCCTAAATATGCAAGATTTGTGCATTAAAACATGTGTGAATGAAATGAAACAGAACTCCAGGTATGTTTTTGAGGAGGAAACCACATTATAAAGTAGAGCAGAAAATGGTGTAATATGGGCCCTTTAATACAGTGTTAGAATGGGAAACTGCAGACTGTGGTGGGAACATAGTGATTGAAGCTCTCACTCATATTGCATAATGTCATGGCAATTTAAATAACAGGGGAGAAAACTATTCGCTCCAATGATGGTATGAGTTAGTATGAGGTTACAATTTGAATAAAGCAGGTTTAAGAGTATCATTTCATTGATTTGTACCTCAAATTTGGGTTGGTATTTCACATTTCATAACTAAAAATAAAGGAATAATTGATGAGACTGCAGTGATCCGAAAGGCTCTTGATTTACCGGTCAATCTATGTCCCTACCCTCACCTATGGTCATGACCGAAAGGACAAGATCGTGGATACAATTGGCCGAAATAAGCTTCCTCCTGGGTGCTCCCTTAGAGATAGGATGAGGAGCTCAATCACACGGGAGGAGCTCAGAGTAAAGCTGTTGCTCCTCCACATTGAGAGGAGCATCTGATGTGGCTCGGGCATCTGTTCTGGATGCCTCCTGGACGCCTCCCTCGGGAGGTGTTCTGGGCATGTCCCACCGGGAGGAGGCCCTGGGGAAGACCCAGGACACGCTGGAGGGGCTATGTCTCTTGGCTGGCCTGGGAACGCCTTGGGGTCCCCCCGGAGGAGCTGGAGGAAGTGTCTGGGGTGAATGAAGCCAGGGAGTCCCTGCTTAGACTGTTGCCCTGGCGATCCAGTCCCGGATAAGCAGAAGAAAAGGATGGATGGATTATTAGACTACAGATTTGACGGATATCAGTCTGGTCACCCTCTGTCGCATTTTGAGCCAGATTTAAATGTGATCGTCCAATCAGATTTGTTTATTTTATGATACACTGCATGACACACTGACACATGTGAAACAAAGCAGCTCATTGGTCGTCATTTATCATTTATAAACAAAATCATTCTCTGACATCAATGGTGAAAAACATACTTAAAAAACTCAACCTCCAGCACTGTTATAGGACTTAACTTACGTATTTAAGCGCTCGGCGATCTTGTGCCACACCATGTCTCTCGCCTTGGTTATTGCAAATGTGTTGTAGAGTTCCAAAAGCAACTTCTGTTCTGATGCGCTGAAATAATCAGCCCGAATCTTCAACATGATTGCGTTTTCGACAGTCGCTTGTTCAGGGCTTCTTACCTTCCCCGTGCACGCGTCTAGGCCCGGCCTGCTTAGGCCTGACTGAACTTAGCGCTGCTGAGGCGCAGCTGAAATGCGTTAGTGGAACGGCTTCAGGCTTTAGTCTAAGTTGCGGCTAAGTCAGGCAAGGACTTAGCACTTAGTCGCCGCTATGTTTAGCGACGTTCGTGGAATACCCCTCTGGTCCCTGACTGCCTAATCCACCTGTCCATCACGCCCATCTGAAAACTGCAGAGATTCACCACACTGACATCTTCGCAAACTATTGGAGAAGTCTGTATACTTGATCCAAGGCAAGTAGAACTGTATAGTTCTACATATTGGCGATCTGGGTCCCATTAAAAGCAACTGAGAATAGATGGAACAATAAGTCAACATTAAGCACAGACATCTTTCCTGTCCACAAAGGCTAAAACAAAACAGTCTGTATTTCTTTTAAAATAAGCCATCGGAGTCACCATGATTTTTATTTTATTTTTTTATTTTTTTTTGGCTCATTTGGTGAGCTTCACTTTTGGATTCCCCATAAACCATATGCTGCCCTGTGACTGGTCGATCACTTTGACCTACAGGTGGTCAAATCCCAAACACAACAGCAGGAGTCGAGTTTGCGGAGTCGAAGCAAATAAGATAAAAGGTCTTAAAATTCACAAAACCTGATTATCCTCTACTAAAACGTCTACAAACATTTAAGTTTGTAGAGTTTTTATTGCCTTTTTATTATCTCAAATCCAATTGCTTTACACACACAGAAAACAAACATTCACAAAATCACGCTACTTTACTTCTAACCACGGACCTCGCTCAGAATCTGGAGATAGATCCTCAGGTAACCTCTACCTTCAGACATCAGACAGGATGATAGATGATCTGGAGGACGGTCAGATGAGATCCTTGATTGGTCTGTGCTTAACAATGCATGAGTTGTTTCTCCTTGACCTTGTGTTGTGAAAGTCTAGACTCGTTTTGTTGATACTTTGCGGCGGCATGCGCTGGGAGTGTTCTACGTGTGCCTTTATTGGCGCACATTAGCAAACACTGTCAAAAAGTTTAAAGACATCTGAAAACTCAAGGAACAAAAAAAACCCAGCACATTTTCAGGAACTTGTTGGATGATGCTAGCTGGCTTGTGTATTATGTGTGTATTTTTGTGTTTTATTATGTGTGAGAGACTTATTTAAGTCATCTCAGCTGTTGTAGTTCCAGCTAAGTCACCTCTTTATGGTCAGATTATGTTAAAATAAAGCTCAAATTAAACTCTAACTTGCGTAAAAGCGTTTCTAACAGAGTAGTGCTTTCAGTTGGTTTCAATATTGATGATCAGCTGCAAACTATCAATTGGATTCAACAAAAGTAGTGCCACTGCAGTGACTGTGAGTGAGTGAGCGGAAGTGCGTCTCCGGGCAGATGCAGATAAGAATAGATGGAGTTGAATGTGACAAGATGGAGGACTGAATATGGGTTTATTAAATGTTAAAGTGGAGTGAGGTGGCACACGAGCCATCTGAGGGCACAGATAAGAACAGACAGCTGTGAGCTACTTTCGAGAACTTTCTCTGCTTAAAAAGCCCATATTACGCTATTTTCTGATCTGTTATAATGTTTCCTCATCAAAAAACATACCCGGAGTTGTGTTTTGTTTCATTCACACATGTTTAACGCACAAACCCTTGCATGTTTAGGCTGAGTTCTTCTCTCAAGCTTGAAACACACTTGCGATGTGGCAATACAGGAAGTGCCCCACTGTGTTTTTAAACTCCATATATCTTCACCATAATCATTTGGATCATTTCAGCTATGGATTTGCTAATCACTACTGAACAAAAAGCAAAAGGTAGCTGTTAACTTAAAAATTACTAGTACATAAACATCACAAGGTGGAACAGAACAAGAAGAAGAAGAAGAAGAAGAAGAAGAAGAAGAAGAAGAAGAAGAAGAAGAAGAAGAAGAAGAAGAAGAAGAAGAAGAAGAAGAAGAAGACAGACTAATAAGAGGAGGAGGAGAAGGAGAAGAAGAAGAAGAAGAAGAAGAAGAAGAATTCTTGTTATTAGGAGCAGTGGGCAGCACATTACTGCGCCCAGGGACCATCTCCATTATCTTCTTGCTTTGGTTTTTAGGATTTTACCTGGTGCATGTTTTGGGTTGATGGGGGAAACCGGAGTGCCCGGAGGAAACCCACCTAGACACGGGGAGAACATGCAAACTCCACACAGAATAATAATGCATGTTACTCAAATGTGAATGAACCAAAAGTCCAGGTATGTTCTGAGGAGGTATCAAGGTTCTAACATGGATTAACGCTCTCAAGAGTCCATTTTGCTTAATAAAGGATGTGTGTAGAATCCCTCAGTCGTCCAGGTAGAATCCATGGCAAAAGGAGAAATTCAATTTGTCAACTGGGCAAAAGTTTATTTGGTCGAACACGTTTCGCAGCTCATCCAAGCTGTTTCTTCACTTCTGGTCAGATGCTGGTAGACATTTGCCTATATCTGCCTGAAGGGAGGAGCTAGTTACAATGAAATTATGAAATTAAGAAAACAGTAGGTCTAGCCAGGTCAGATCCAGAGGTTTGAAATCACCCATTATGGCCCTGAATGTTTCTGTTAACAAGACCCCACACTCCACTCCCACTGCATATTTAATAGGCTTGCCTAACTGAAAACAAATAGGTGTGGTAGTCTCAGAGTAATTTCACTGTAGTTAACTCCTCCCTTCAGGCAGATATAGGCAGTGTCCACCAGTGTCGGACCAGAACTGAAGAAACAGCTTGGATTTGACCAAATAAACTTTTGTCCAGTTGACAAATTGAATTCCTCCTTTTGCCCTTAATAAAGGATATTATAAAGGATATTTAAAAAAGATGAAAACTAAAATTGGTGATTGTGATCAATACGAGTGTACTTGGTCCTGTTTAGGTGTTTGATTTTCAACAAAAAAGATGAGTACAGGAAAAACAACCAATTCATTTCACATAATCCAACACTCCCTCGTGTTCATTCCCTTAAGTATTTCCTCTGAAGGTATTCTGCCACATTTGGTGTAATAAATCTGCAGCATCTCAAATGTCCATAGCTGGCTTCACAGTCTCTGCGGATACAGGAAAAACAAACAGCTCATTTCACCAAATCCAGTCCCTTATTCCCTTACTATTTAAAACATTGTTTCCTTGTAAATAGTTGTTTTCGCATGAATCTCCATGTAGTTTGGGTCAGATAGTTTTACAAGATTTTTTTAGTCGGCTAATTGGCTGGCAGGCCATTTCTTTAGGCAACCAAGAATTTCTTTAGTCGTCTACAGGCATAAGTCTCAGTTTAAACAAAGGGGGAAAGGGCTCTCAACCATGACACAGTTCTACACCAGGGAGGCAGAGATTTGCATAAAAATTCATTCATTGTACACCAGGACTCAAGATATAATTCTTCATTAGAGTTAAGAGTCATTTAGTAGTTTCACCTGATTATTGACTGTGTTGAAACTATGAAAAATGTAATTTGAACGATTACTTTTATAACAATTTACAGTTGTCCAAAGTTCTTCCTCACTTTCCTTATGAATTCTAAGTATCCCGATTATTCACCATGATGAGTTTTTTAAGCACAACTTTCAGAGGCCATAACAGACTGTATGACTGTATCCTATCCTGTATCCTGTAACCTATCTACCTCCTTGGGGACAAGCAGATGACGCCACCAGGGCAGTACAGGGTCAGATTTGTCGGGAGTAAGAATACATGTTTTTCCAGGTATTTTTTTTCTTTTGTTATCCCAACCTCTCTCTCCTCCGGCATTGTAAATATACTGTAAGCCTCTCTCTGTCAGTCAGCGGTGAGCGGCAGCAGACCTCGCCATAACAAAAGAACAAAACAAATACATAAACACAAGTAGGTCAGCCTCTGTTTGACTCGAGGCTACAGCTCAGTTCTTTGGATGTGTGTGGGAGAGGGTCAGCTAAATGTGGAATCACTCACCTGCCCTTTATTTTTTTTTAATTATTGTTATTGTTTTGTTCACTGGACTAAAGAAGTTTGATAAATTCACTCATTTCGCTACAGCTTGGTTCTTTTTCTTTGCCACTTGGGTCGTTATTGATTTGTTTGTGTGTAGGTAGATCGCACATTCATTTCGTTGAGGTTAACAGATTTGTAATTTATAATTAACTTGTTGACATGTTGCATTTCCTAAGTTATTGTCTAATCTAAAGTTTGTGAAAGTAGAACGTAAAATGAAAGTCTCAAGATTAATTTGAATTTTGACTCAATTTCACTATGTCAATAACAATTAGTAAGTAAAGAGTAAAGATTCACTATGTAACATTTCTGGACAACTTTGTGTCTTCTTGTCTCCATGGAGATGTTATTGCTTTGCCTATAATGCCCCACTGTACAGCATTAAACATATCTTGCATTTGCTTAATCGCACACGCTTATATTGCTAAAATTACCTTGAAAAATCTGTATTCTTACAGTGACCAGGGTCTTCTCTTTCTTTTATAAAATATTATAATATTATGAACAACCTGAAATTTTAAGAAAATTTGCGTGTGTGTGAAGCGATTTTTTTTAACTATTTGACTCAAACCTGAATTTAATTAGATGCATATCTGAGTGATATGAACACAGGGAAAATAATCAAGCAATTTATTTAAATAATCAGCAATTTATTTTTAATACAAAATAACAAAATTAACAGAATAAAAGAAATATCTGTCCTGCTTAACTTAATGCTGTATAAATTAATATAAACAGGGATGAAAGTGACCAGCCCCCGGACCCCCCTAGCTTTTCGGTGAAAGTCACCGAAAAGATAGGGGGGTCCGGGGGCATGCCCCCCCCCCCCGGAAAATTTTTGAACTAGAGATGCTCTAAGATGCAATCTGGGGTCATTTCAGCCACTTTGCACTACCTTCTCACAAAATGTGACTTGCACTGGATGGAATCAGCTCCGGATGCATAGTCTGGACAGTAGCTATTGACAGCCAGACTCGAGCACATTTCTAAATGATCATCAGTCATGGTGGAACAGTACTTGGACTTAATGATCTTCATGTGGAAAAAGGCTGACTCACATAAATAAGTTTTCATAAATCTATCTCCATTTTATCGGATAAATGTTAATTTTAATCTTAAAATAAGCTAAGCAAACTGTACTGCACTTAAACACTCTGTGCCCTGTTTTTGGACCCTCACCCACAGTTTGAGAACCCCCCCCCCCCTTTTTTTTTTTTTTTAACCTGTTTTTTCAACTTCCTACCTGGAGTCACATTCTCTTACTGGTTTTGCAGTGGTATTTACCTCTGCACATTTACCAAATGCACTGTCACTCTTCCCCGCGTATAGCGTACACAGGCTCCTCCTGTGTGAAAAGGAGGACGTGAAGCGAACATGTGACGTGTAGCGAACATGCTGCGCGCACGCCGCGGCTCCAGACGAGCGCGCAGGCTGCAGTGAGGGGGCGAGTGAGGGGTTTTTTTACGCTGAAAATGGCGCGGTGCATAACTAACTCTTCTGAGCCACACAGACCGATTTTCTGGGCACAGAAGCGCTGTGCGTAACTAAATTTCAGCGTGAGAAATACCATGTGTGGCGTGTGAGCGTGTGAACACGTTGAATTGCGTGTGTCACACTCTCAATGCGTGAGACTTGAGAGCCCTGCTGATGAGGATGTCACGGTCAACAGTCAAAACCATCGTCCTTTAAGAGCGTTTGGAAAGAGGCGAGTCTTCATTTGTGCTGCTCTGGTGGGAGGGGCCACGTACAGAGGCGCTGGAGATGCTGCTATGCTAAGCAGAAAAGAGGCGCAGAAAAGCAACGCAGAAAATTACCAATATTTTAATAAAAACTCAGCCAAGGTCCAGATTAAAGGTCTTGGGGGGCCGGATCCGCATGTTTGACACCCCTGCACTAGAGGATAATTTTACTTGTCAAGTGAAAGCAACTCAAATCATGCTACAAATGTCTTAACTCAAGTCATATTAACATGGCTAGATTTGAGTTTTTGCAGCATGTAGCCCGGTTCAGCACTCCCACCCACAGTCTCTTATTGGTTTTCTCAGCGATCGATTTGCTGCTTCCTCTCTCATCGCCTCTCTTCCAGCTCGGTGAGGGCCTGAGGGGGGAGGGCTATGCTTCAGGTTGGGGTGTGGATGGGGGGGGTGGATGGGCGGTGAAGAGGTGGGAGAGGGCCATCGGTCAGACCTGGCTAAGAGTCAAGTGCCTGGGGTCTATTTACGGAGACAGGCTATGCAGAGGGCTCGATGGCTCGCTCTGCAGCAGAATAAAGTATGTTTAGTACACGATAGATGGATACTACTGCATCCATAAAAGTACTCCAGCAGCTGCCGGACATAATGGGCTACTCTATATCCTCCTCTGGGCAGTTTCGAGCGGTGAAAATGTGCTGTTTGGGGGCTCCTATTGGCAAATTATCGGCGTGATTATATTTTTAAAGGTCTGTCACCTGCTTGATGTCATTGCTCTGCCTGGAATGTTCCACAATATAACATTAAACAACTCTATCTTACATTTATTCAACTACCTGTGGTGTTATAACTAAAAAATGTCTAGAAAAACAAGCATTCTGACTGTGAGTGGGGTTTCCTCTCCACAGGTCTGACCTGTAACTTGGTCTGATTTGGACTCCATGAGGATAGAAAGGTTTAATACCATACTCTGAAGCATTCTAGACAAAGCAATAACATCTCCATGGGGAAAAGCATTTGATGGACCCTCCACAAGAAAAGTTACACATTGTGCCTTTAACTTAATGAGACTGTACCCAATTCATGTCAAAAAGTACAATGAGTCTTGCCCCAGTACAGATACATTGTAAATATATTGTAATTTAAGGATAAGAATGAGATTGCAGAGTGATTTTATTGTTCATGAGGGACGTTAGTGCTGTTAGCATACTGATTGATCTTAGCACCATAATGATAAAATATGAATCTAGCCTCTGGAAGACATCATGACCTTTAATTTCAATACATATACAGGGGGTCCTCGGGTTACGACGTTGATCCGTTCTTAAGACGCGTCGTAACCCGAATTTCATCGTAAGCCGGATTTTGCCTTTGATCTTCCAACCAAAGCACCAATAACCTTTCCATCTCAATAATTAGACCACTACGCCGCTTGGTTATCACTGCCGCTTTCATAGGAGCAGATCAGAGCCCACATCAGGTACTTCCGCCCACATTGGGCACGCACACGAGGCTGTCTTCTCCCTACAACCACAACAGAGCGTATTCTTCCGCCGTGCGCCGCGCGCCGTTTGCATTTGTTTACGTCGCTTACCACGCTAAACCGCGTAAGACGGAATGACGCGTAATATATCCTTTTTTTTTTTAAAATGGGGGCGCGTTCGTAACCACGAAACGTCGTAACCCGAGACCGTCGTAACCCGAGGACCCCCTGTATTCATTTTTTTTATTTAGTTGTTTATTAAAGACCTACTGAAGCATGTTTTTATTGAACTGAAAAACTACTATTTTGGCCTGGAAATGAGCCTTCTCTTGTTTGTCTCCATGGAAATGTTGTTCCTTTGACTGTAATAATCCACAATATGGCATTAAAACATAATCTATCCCAATGGACAATGTTCCAAAGTATGGTTTTAACTTTCCATTGAATCATGCAGGTGATGTACCACCACCATAAAGTTACACGGTGGTGCTTTATAGGTGCACTGTGTAACTTTTCTCCATGGAGATGTTGTTGATTTGTCTGGAATGTCCCGGTATGGCAAAACAAACAAACAAAAAACAAAAATCCATCCATCTTATCTATCCAAAAATCCATCCATATCCATCTTCCATTTGCTCCATTTACTCAATACCATTGTTTTTTATATTCAAAACTTGCATTATTACTGTGAGTGGGCTCGCCTCTCCACAGGTCTGACATGTAACTTAGCCCTGTGGCATCACCTACTGTTGCCATAGACATAAATAAGCGTAACGGCATACTGCGGAACATTCCAGGCAACACCTCCACGGAGAAAAGCCCAACACCAATAGTTACACAGTTTTGGGGTGGGTGGGGGGGTAGTATTACTGTGTGTGTTTCGGAAAACTCAAAAGTGGACACGATTCTGTGAGTGAATATTACCAATTGCACCTTTTGCCTGTAGCGTCGCTGGATTGAACGAGTCAAAAGTCAATAACAGAATCCTCAGCCTTCCCTACTTCTCCTCTGGAACATTCGTCTTTCCGCTGTTTTTCCATTCCCCCTGAAAGACTCAAAACGGCCCCACTGCAGGTGAAATAGTCGACTGAAACACAATCATTTTCTATTGTCATGACGACCCACTCTTTATAGGGCTGTTATTAAACCCAGACCTGCACCACGTGTTGACTTTTTGATAAAGTACAGACGATTTGACAAAGTACATGATTGAGGGTCATAACTTCATCTTCAAAGTCGCTGACTGCACTCTGTTAAAGATGCATTATGTAACTTTTCTGGCGTGAGGTCAGCTACCAGCTCTGTCTCCTTAGGGATATCATTGCTTTGACAGAAATGGTCTGTATATCATCATATATCATCATATATCTTCCATTTATTTATTAATTACCTCTTTATTGCTCACCTCTCCATAGATATGACATGTAACTTGATCTGGAATGTTAAAAGAAGAGCAAAAGTTATTTTTTTGTTTTTTTTTAATTAAGGATGTGACTTGTAACGGCTTTATTTCCATGGCGATATTAATGCTTTGTCTGGAACGTTCCACTGTATCACATTAAATATCTTGCTTTTTTAAATTAACTTCTGCAATGTAATTTGACCACCTGCTTGTCACCATGGAGATAAGTATAAGGTTCCAGTAACATCTCTATGGAGACGAGGAAGTGGCCACCTGAAAAGTTACACAGTGCAACTTTAAAATGACTTGAATTCAGAATAGTGATTTTAATAGTCATGAGTTTAAAAAGTGGATTGCATTTTGTTTTTTTTTAAACAGGACTAAATCTTTAAAATAATAATAATAATAATAATAATAATAATACATTTTATTTATTAGGTGCCTTTCTGGACACTCAAGGTCGCCTTACAACAAGTATAAGTTAAAATACAAACAGTTAAAAACAAACAGTTAAACAATTAAAAAAAATTAAACAGTAAAACATTTAAAAGGACAGTGCAGTTATAGTTGGAGTGAAAAGGCCAGTCTGAACAGATGAGTTTTGAGTTTGGTTTTGAAGTTTGGGAGTGTGTCAGTGTTGCGGAGGTCAGGAGGGAGAGAGTGCTGAACGCCCTGCTCCCCATAGTAACCAGACGGGCAGAGGTGACAGAGAGCTGGAGAGAGGAGGAGGAGCGCAGAGAGTGAGCAGGTGTGGCAATATGGAGGAGGTCAGAGAGATATGGAGGTGCAAGGCTGTGGAAGACTTTGAATGTGTGGAGCAGGATTTTGTATTGAATGCGGTGGAGCCAGTGGAGCTGTTGTAGGATGGGTGTGATGTGGTTGATGGAGGGTGTATGTGTGATAATGCGAGCGGCTGAATTCTGAACCAGTTGAAGTTTATGGAGAGTTTTTTGCGGGAGACCAAACAGGAGAGAGTTGCAGTAATCCAGGCGGGAAGTGACGAGGCTGTGTATGAGTATGGCAGCGAACTAAGGACTAAGGGAGGGCCGGAGACGATGTATGTTGCGAAGGTGGAAATAGGCGGAGCGGGTGATGTTGTTTATGTGAGAAGTGAAGGAGACGGTGCTATCGAGGATGACACCCAGACTCTTAACCTGAGGGGAGTGAGAGATTGTGAATTGAGAAATGATTGATCTTGCTTAGGGTGGATTTGGTGCCTACAAGAAGTTCCGTTTTATTGCTATTGAGCTGCTGCTGTTACTCCCATCCTCAAAAAAACTGGCTCAGATCCCAGTGACCTCAATAATTTCCGTCCCATCTCCAACCTTCCATTCATCTCAAAAATTCTTGAAAAAACAGTTTCTTCCCAACTCCACATCATCTGTCTTCTAATAACCTGTATGAACATTTTCAATCTAGCTTCCATCCCCTCCATAGCACTGAAACGGCCCTTCTCAAAATCACAAATAATCTTTTCCTTTCTGCTGACTCTGGTTTACTATCCATTCTCCTTCTGCTTGATCTTTAGTCTGGTTAACACCTGACCATATCACAAGTGAGATATGGGTCTGGAAACTCGCTTCGAAAAATCCCGTAGCGGAGGTGTGGTTAGCGATTGCCAACGGCCGTTTATTGGGCGTTATGAATGTCTATCATTGAGCGTATACGTAAGTCCATAGCCAATCATGTCAGTTGTCAGTTCAAACTACAAGCTTCCGTTTGTCATGTGGTACGCGTCACCGTCTTGCCACACCTCCCCCGCTCTCTGATTGGGGCCCTAAATCTGGGACTCTCGCTTGGACGAGTTTCCAGGCCGCCTTCCAGTTCGAAACGAACGGAAGCGGCCTGGGAATTCCCAGGCTACTTGATCTTAGTTCAGCCTTTGACACCATTTCTCATTCCATCCTCCTCAATAGACTTTCTTCTATCAGCATCTCTGCCACAGTCCTCACCTGGTTTCGTTCCTATCTTTCTGACCGCACTCAGTTCATTGAACTAAAATCCTTCACATCTCATTCTGCCCCCATCTCCACAGGTGTTCCCCAGGGTTCTGTCCTCGGTCCCCTCCTTTTCATCATCTATCTTCTCCCCCTCGACCATATTTTCCGGAAACACCACATCCACTTCCACTGCTAAGCGGATGACACCCAGCTCTACCTCTCCACCAAGCCAAACTCCACACTCCCACCATCAGCCCTTGTCACCTGTATCAATGAAGTCAAATCCTGATTCACCTCCAATTTTCTCAAACTCACTAGCAATAAAATAAATGTGATCTCTTCAAATTGAAGAATGTTCTAAATTCTATAAATATTTTAATATCATAAGTAAATGCCTTTGGCAGTGAAACAACCTCTCTTGTAGTTTGTGGCTCCACTCTGCAACAAAATAAAGTTTAGTACGATAATGATAGATAATTCTGCATCCATAAAAGCCTCCAGGAGCTGTCCCATAATGCCTTACCTCTCTGCGGCTGTTTCTGGTTTTATTTGTATCAATGGAAAAAATGTTGTTTTGATGGAACCCTTTCGGCAAAATTAGAGTGATTGTGATTTTATTTTTTACTAACTAAAAGGTGCATTGTGCAACTTTTCTGGTTGAGGGTCCTTCTAAGGCTACGTTAACACTGCAGTGTGAAGTGACCCAAATCCGATTTTATTGCCTCTATGTGACCTGGATCTGATCTTTTAATGACAGTCTGAATGACACAGATCCGATTTTTTCAAATGCGACCCAGTCTAACGTGGTCTGAAGCAATAGCTGAACTTCTTTGTCTGACCACACAATTTTTTTTTTTTGCTACCAGTAGCCATGTTTGGTTTGAGCTTTTCATGGTGCAGATGAGAAGAAGGAAGATTCTACACATGTGCGCGGACATAGTAATAATGTAACACAGCACCACCTAGCCGCCTGACATGCATACCCAATCAAATTTCACACACTTTTGCATCACCGCATGCACGCAGATTTCCTCCCGAAAACACTCGTCTAAACTCGGAATAAAAAGTGAAGACGCAACGCCCCTTTTGCGTCTTCTGTTCAGACCGTCATCATAAACGTAGCCTTAAAAGAGGCTATACGTGCAATTGATTCTTTGCAATATTCCCTGGGCGTGTGATGCTAACTGTAGGTACTGCTCTGTCTGAAGTTCTGTTACTCAAGTTAGACTTTAATCTGAGCATTGTTTTAACACATTCTGACCAGAAAGAGCTGATTTAGTTGGAGCTACAACAGCTTTTGGTTGAAAATCACACTGCTAAACAGGACCATGACCGCTCGTATTGATCACAGGCTCCTGAAAATGTGCTGTTTAAATCCATTTTATATTTTTATTTTAGTAGTTTTCAGACAATTTTAAACCTTTTTGGACAGTTTTTGGTAATTTGTTCATTTCAAATTCATTTTAAAACGACATAATACTAATGTTTACACTTAAGAAGATTTCAGAAATCAATATTTGGTGCAATAACCCTTATTTTTAATCACAGCTTTCATGCGTCTTGGCATGCTCTCCACAAGTCTTTCACATTGTTCTTGGGTGACTTTATTCCACTCCTGATGCAAGAACTGAAGTCGCTCAGCTTTGTGTTTGTGTTGGAATTCAACAGACGCTGGAATGGAATGGCTGTAATACATGTAGAGATGCTGATTTCACAAAAAAAGCAGTGGTCTCTTTATTTTTTTCCAGAGCTGTATTCCAATAAAAGTGATTCTGTGGAGAGGCAAAAGTAAAAGTAATTTAAGTTTAAATATTAGATTTTTACAGTGAAAGAACTTTCTGCTTCTAACTTCCTTTCATCCGTAGTTTCTGTTCAGTTTACACCTCATGGACTTTGAGTTGACGCCTCTGATCCGCTTAAAGGAGTTGTCAGAGAATGATTCAGAAGGCTGTGGTATAATATCTGTGTGTGTGTGTGTTAGGTGATGTATTAAAGGTGAATGGTGTAATATTTTTAGTGGAGGGTCTGCCACCTATTTGTCTCCATGGAGATGTTATTGCTTTGTCTAGAATGCTCCACGGCATAGATTAAACCTATCTATCACTAGGGAGACAAGCAGGTTACGGCATTTCTCTACATTACAGTTCAGATCTGTGGAGAGTCGCCCTTATTCACATTAGGAATTACTGTATTCTTGAGGAATAGAAACACCCATAAGGAGTAAATGCTCAGTGGAGATGTTTAAAGTCATAAGATGGAACATTCCAGGCAATTCCAGGCAATGCAATAACATGTGGCCATACCTGCTTGTCAAAGCCTGATCCCGTCAGATCTCAGAAGCTCAGCAAGGCAGGGCCTGGTTAGTACTTGGATGGGAGACCGCTGGGAATTCCAGGTGCCACAGTGGGGCGCCAGTCGTTGTGTCCTTAGGCAAGACACTTCACCCACATTGCCTAGTATGAAAGTGGAGTGTGCGTGAGTGTTGGTGGTGGTCGGAGGGTCCCATGGCGCAGATTGGCAGCCTTGCTTCTGTCAGTCTGCCCCAGGGCAGCTGTGGCTACAAAAGTAGCTTACCACCACCAAGTGTGGAGTGAATGAACAATGAACTGTAAAGCGCTTTGGGTGTCATGAAAGGCGCTATATAAATGCTATGAATTATTATTATTATTAATAATAACATCTCCATGGAGACAAGCAGGCATAGCGGATCCTCCACAAGAAAAGTTGCGCAGTGCACCTTTAAGACCCACTTTGGCTACGTTCAGACGACAGGGCTTAATGCTCAATTCTGACTTTTTTGTGAAATCTGTTTTTTTTTTTTTTTTTCTGCGAGGTCGTTCACATTTCCAATTAAATGTGACTCCAGTGTGAACTCCAAAAGTGTCTCGCATGCATATTGAAGGACGAAATGAGTGTGCTCAGTGTTTACAGAAGTCGCCTAAACATGGACACTAGCATTGAGCGCCCAGAGATTTTAAAGTTACTGTCGTACCAGAGCCAGAACATATACAACTTATTTGTTTCAATGAGGAGATTGAGAAGGTGAAGGACAAGGTTTTTGGCCATGGCGTTTTGTGGGTTCCTCTTCAGTAACGCAGTTATCCAGCAATTCTATCGGCTCAATGCTGGGTTTGTCTCCTAAAATACGGTCCAGTTCTGTTCAGTTTCCACCTAATTCAGTGCACAATAGTGACGTTTGTTGCTTGTTGATGACATGCCCTATTCGGACGGGATTAGTTTTATGGGGTGACATGGGGTGAAGTAATAATTACCAAGGAATTTAGTCCTGTCTGAACGCGCCATGTCCGTAAACATAACGGAGTATGTCTGTGAAATTTACAGCGAGTTTCACCTTCTGTAAAACGGTCTGGAGAAATTACCATAGGTAATATTAGTCCCGTGCGAATGCGACCCTCGGTAAAGATGTATGTAATATTTCGTCACATCCTGTATCCATGGACTGTATTTCAAATGTGGTCAGTAAGCTTAAGCCTTCTTCCTGCCCAACTGACCCTATCCCGTCACATCTTTATAAGGAAGCTTGGACAACTGTTGGCTGCAGTGTTTTAAAAATTGTTAACAGCAGCCTTGTTTCTGGTGTTGTGCCCACATTCTGTAAAGAAGCTGTGGTTGTTCCCCTCTTAAAAAAACCCAGCCTTGACACGTCCGTAGTCGCCAATTATAGACCAATCTCCAAGCTTCCTTTTGTGGCCAAAATTCTGGAGAAATGTGTCCTCCTGCAGCTCCAGTCTTTTCTAGAAGCACATGGCACTTTTGACATCTTCCAATCAGGCTATAAGGCATTACACAGCACAGAGTCTGCACTTTTAAAGGTTTTTAATGACCTGTTTTTAGTGACTGATTCTGGTGACTCTGCCATTTTAGTGCTTTTAGACTTGACTGCTGCCTTTGACACAGTGGACCATGCAACTCTTTTAAATCGGTTGGACAACTATGTTGGTGTCAGGGGGACTGCACTTGAGTGGTTCAGGTCCTTCCTCAGTGGGAGATGCTGCTCAGTCAGACTGGGGGACTCCACCTCGTCCACTGCTCCTCTTAACTGTGGAGTCCCCCAGGGTTCCATTCTCGCGCCTATTCTGTTCGCTTTGTACCTTCTCCCACTGAGTGAAATTTTTAAAAAACACAATATTCAATATCACTTTTATGCAGATGACTGCCAAATTTACCTGCCACTCAAAAAACGTTCTTCCGGTCCCCTGACACCTCTCCTTGCTTGTCTGAGTGACGTCAAGGCTTGGCTGGCCCACAATTTCTTAAGTCTCAATGAGGGTAAAACTGAAGTTGTGTTGTTTGGTAAAATTGACCCCCTCTTGGACTTGGGCCCACTTAAACAACAAGTCAAATCTTCTGTTACCAACCTTGGCGTCACTATTGACAATGATTTTAAGCTTGATAAGCACGTGAATGCGGTCGTCAAATCTGGCTTTTATCATTTAAGGCTTTTATCCAAAATCAAATCCTTTTTATCTTTTAAATCTTTCGAACAAGTCGTGCACGCTTTTATCTCTTCTCGTTTAGACTACTGTAATGCACTTTTCTCTGGCATTAGCCACCACGCACTTTCTCGTCTACAGCTAGTCCAAAACTCCGCTGCGCGCCTTTTAACCGGTACCAAAAAACAAGAGCACATAACTCCGATTTTAGCATCTTTGCACTGGCTCCCCGTTCGTTTTAGAGTTGATTTTAAAATTTTATTGTTTGTTTTTAAAGCTTTGAATGGACTGGCCCCGGATTACATCTCGGACCTCATCCAGATTTACACCCCCGCCCGCGCTCTGAGGTCCGAGGGCCAGCTCCAACTCGTGGTTCCTAAGACGAGACTTAAAACCAGAGGAGACAGAGCCTTTTCTGTAGCTGGACCAAAGCTGTGGAACGCTCTGCCTCCTCACATCAAAACAGCTCCCACTGTGGAGTGTTTTAAGTCTCGTCTTAAGACCCACTTTTATTCTCTGGCTTTTAATCCCGCATGAGTTGTGTGGTCCTCTGTGTTTTTATTGTTTTTAGTGATTGTATTATTAGCACTTTATTTATTGCTATTTTAGTAATGTTATTAAGTTCTATTAATTTTATGTGCAGCACTTTGGAAACTGTCTCTGTTTATAAAATGTGCTATAGAAATAAAGTTGGATTGGATTGGATTGGATCCGTTTAAAGAAATAATTTACCGCAATTTTCAAACATGGACGAGCTTGAAGCGCTTTGTTTTGCTGGTTAGCAAAATGATCTACCGGTACTCTCAAACGAACGCACACATCGACCAATGAAAAAGCCCAAGAGGTATAAATCAGTCATCAGAGGCATGAAACTTCTGCTTGTTTTAAGTAATGTATGCTCTATTAGTCCTGATTATGGGCGATAATTTGCATAGTTTGCTAATATTTCACATAGGCTAATCATGACTTCTCTATCTTCAGCTGATGCTTTTACAGCGACGAATATGTGACGGCAGAGCGTAAACAAACTCCTCCCATGTCAAATAAATACAGTATTACGGACATTTCTTGTCCTGTGTGAATGGAGTCATTTATATTACAGAGGTCCTGTGATAAACGGACATTACTCTACATCCCCCTGTAAAACTAATCCCGTCCCAATAGTGCTTAGGTCAGATGAATGTGACCTGGCCGTTCAGACTGAAGACACATGCCAAAAGATCGGATATGTATCGGTTTTAGGACCACATATCCAAGTGGCCTGGGTCGCATTTGAAAAAATCGGATCTGTGTTGTTCAGACTGTCATTAAAAGATCAGATACAGGTCACATAGGGGTGGCTGGGGTGACTGGCTGCAGTCTGAACATAGCCTTTTATTCTCCGGCTCTATGTACAACACTTTGGAAACTGTGTGTGAAACGTGTGTGTGTATGTTGGTATGTGTGTGTGTTTGTGTGTTTCATGAAGAAGAGAATTGTTCATGATTATAGGTGAGAACTCCAGCCGATTGCATTTTATCCCTCACTCCCACTCAACATTGTTTTTTTTTCACACTGTTTTTTTAGTTGTGTTGTGTTTTTGTAGTGTGCTCTTAACAACACAAGATTTGCACATCATTTGCATACAGCAAAGCGAGAAATTATACAGCCATATGGAAATGTCGTATTTTTGCACATTAGTAACACTTGGGTGTTTCGGATTAACAAACACATTAGCAAAAGAAAATATATGAAATGTTTTTATTTGGAATACTCTCTCGGATGCGATGTGCTGTGGTTTAAACAGCGGAATGCACAAGGATTGTGTTGGGAGAGCTCTCTGAAGGGGAAGTGGAGAGCAAAAGGAGGGGAGAGTTAGGGGCCGTTTAGACGAGGACGATTGCGACTGAAAACGACAAAATATTCTATCGGAAGTGTCTTTCGTTTACACGGCGGCGGCGCTGTCGGGCTCTGAAACCGCAAAAATCTGAAGACTCCTTCCAGAGTGTGGAATTCTGAAGACGGCCCGGGTCGCGTCTCCGTCTAAACGGCAAGAAGTGCAAAACATGTTCACGTCGCATACACATGACGTCACACTGGATGCGCCAAGCCGGTCAAAACAATAACAAACATGTCTGACTACCTTGATACCACGGATGTTCAAGTTGTGCTAGCAGCTCTAGTCAACAGCTAGTCATTTCAGCAATTGTATAAAATGTATACGGATACCATAGGTGAACAGAGACGGATAAAATAAACTTTTGCGCATGCTCGCTTTTGCGCATGCTCGCTGACATTCCGCTGCTCTATCACAGTGCCACCTAGCGGCCTGGCATGCATATTCAATCGAATTCGCCCACTTTTGCATCTTCGTATAAACAAACAGTTCCTGTTGAAGAGAGACACCACTTTTGCGTCTTCTGTTTTGATCGTCGCCGTATAAACGTAGCCTTAAAGTTAAAGTGTCAAAAACGTATAAAACATATGACTTTTTCAAAACAATAAAAGGAAACATGGCGATCTAAATATACAGCTCTGGAAAAAAATAAGAGACCACTGCAAAATGATCAGCTTTTCTGATTTTACTACTTATGGGTATGTGTTTGGGCAAAAGGAACATTTTTGTTTGAGTCTATAAACTATTGACAACATTTCCCCCAAATTCCAAATAAAAATATTATCGTTTAGAGCATTTATTTGCAGAAAATGACAAATGACAAAAAGTTTTCAAACCTCAAACAATGCAAAGAAACAAGATCAAATTAATTTAAAACAACATAATACTAATGTTTACACTTAAAGGGATAGTGCGGTTTTTTGATGTGAATCTGTATGGCTTCCCCTTCAACAGTGTGAGATTAACAGTGACTTACCGATGGCAGCGTCATCTGGGCCCAGTTCTGCTCCGGTTCCGTAGCTCGCGAACGTAGTTCCGGTACGTTAGCCAGGACAGTTAATAAAGCTTGCTTTTCTTCTCAAAACAGTATTTGTCCCAGAAGTGATATATTTGCATCATAAACAGTTGTCCGCTAAAAATTCAGCAGCCTAATTCGCATTGGGGTTATTTTCTCTCAAGTCGTATCACTGCGCGCAGATTAGCTTATTAGCCTGTTCACTTGTAAGCGGATGTTTACAAGTGAACAGAACTGGGCCCAGATGACGCTGCCATCGGTAAATCAGTGTTAATCTCACGACACTGTTGAAGGGGAAGCCATACAGATTAACATAAAAAAACAACAAAAAAACGCACTATCCCTTTAAGACAGAACAATTGGGGGCTGTGACTGACCGACACCAAAAACAGGTGACAGAAGATAATGATGAAGTAGAAATTGTAGTGTACCTGGTTTGTTTGTTTGTTTAATATTAATTTTTATAAAAAAAAAAAAAAATCATCCATCCATCCATCCATCCATCTATCTTCTTCCGCTTTTCCATTTCTGGGTCACGGGGGCAGCAGTCCAAACAGATCTGCTGCCCAGAACACAATCCACCACCCCCCTGAATCCTCCCGCAGGTGGTGTGTTCACAGGAGGACGGCCCACGTCACAAATGGCCTTGATGCACTTCTGTCATGGGGGCTACCAGTGTCCGCGGACACTGGGGGCAAGGTGGGCTTAAGTGTCTTGCCCAAGGACACAACGGCAGCACTCAACTGTGGGAGCTGGGATCACACGCGGTCAACGCGGGATAAATAAAATGTTGCTAGGTAAAACCACAGGACCAGAAAATCATGAACTGCTTTTTCCCCCTCGACTTTTGAGGTCGTTCATCTTAAACCCCCAAACAAACCAAACCGTGTTCCTTAAAACGTCCAGACATATTTCTCATATTTCTCTCTGCAGATCATTTTCAGATGTTGCCTTCTTCGCAGTGATGTAATTTATGTCTGGGTCATTGCAACGCCCCGTTAAGTCCTCACCACAGATCCCCCGCCCCCCGCTGTGTGATGGAGGAGGATGAGAAGGACAAAGTCTCCGAAGTGGCTCAATAAGGGAAGGATTATCCAGGCCCACTATTAGCCAAAGCCTTGATGGTGCTAAGCTAATATGCTACAGTTAGATAAACACTAATGCGGCTAAATCTGTTCTGTAGTTTGGACGACCGCAGAGCTAAGGACATGAAATATGGGTCATGTGGCATCATTTGTATGCTGGAGTTATCTTTATTTTGACTTTTCAGAATAATTTATCATCGGGTGCATTGTAGTTTTTTTTGTTGTTTTTACTGCCAGAAACCAGAGCACCTGAAGGACACTCCAAGACATAGGGAGAACATGCAAAGTTCACACAGACAGACCCCATGTGATCAGGGAGTAACACCTGGGACCTTCTTGCTTTAAAGCAAGTTTTTTAGCCATATCGCCTCTCTGGAGTCTAATTAAAGGTGCAATATGGGACTTTTCTGGGAGAGGGTGCACCACTTGTTTATCTTCACAGTATGACATAAAGCATACCTATCTACATGGAGACAAGAAGGTAATGCCCCCACTCCAAGTTATCCAGACTTTACACCAGGAGCGTCAGCGACACATAACGTCGGCAGAGCTCTGTGGATTCTCATGTTTAAACACTAAGCTTTTTACATTGTTTTTATATTACATTGTTGATTGGATGAATTATGTTTTAAATCACAAAACAGAATTTGACAACAAGAGAAACGGTGCTTTGCAACGATAAAAAGACTTGTTCTTGTAAAGTTGATGTCTGAAGTGTTTTATATTTATCCTCCACAGCTGTAAACTTTCTGTATTTCTGTATTCTGTATTCCCTGAGCTCCTGGATGCTGCGCACGGTGTTTACACAACTGTAGTGTTTTTGGAGAACGTATTTGGAAAGGGCATCGAAGTTTATTTTGACACTGAGTGCTTATGTCCTGTCTTGCCCCTGCTAAAAAGCCTGGAAACGCGCCGTTGATGCTGCAAAATTAGAATTCCAACCTATTTTGAGCAGCGCGTAGCGTAATGACAGCTGTTGGACACACGTATGACTCTGCTGGTGTAAATTGTCCGACCGGTTCAAATGGAAAGTGATACCAGCGTGTGCTTCTCGTGTACTGTGCTGGTCGAATCTGCGGAGAGGCAAGCCCGTTCACTGTAAGAATACATCATTTTCTAGGTATTTTTCTAGCAGTAAAATCACTTGCAATTGAATAAATGTAAGATCAAATTTAATGCCATACAAAGGAACATTTCAGGGCGACAGTAGCTCAGTTGGTAGATTGTCCACACATCTGAAGGTTTGCAGTTAGAATCCCACTCTCGACCTAAACACCTCCAGCTTGTGTCTGACCCACAGGTTGGAGGTGTGATTCCAGCTCCCTGATTGCTGGCTGTTGTTGTGTCCTTGGGCAAGACACTTAACCCACCTCACCTGCGTATACTGGTGTGTATGGGTGAATGGTCCCTTGATGTAAGGCACTTTGAATGTCTTGAACGTGGAAAAGAGCTATACAAATTTGACCATTTCAGACATATAACATCTCCACGGAGACGAGCAGTTGGCAAAGCCTCCACCAGAAAAGTTTCATACTGCACCTGTAATATTTGGACAGTTACTATGACGTCATTTGGGTATTTTTCCCTTACCTCTGATGATGATGATGATGATGAGACTATTTTACGCGATACTAAATAACCAATAATCACCTCTCTTTGGTTCTCAGGTGCACGATTCGTCAAACCCGTGCAGACTCTGACACGCCATGCTCACGGGTCAGATGTATAATGAGCGGGTCTAAGTAGGATCTTTAGAGCTAGCACGCCCCAGTGGCATTCTGCTACGCTTTAATTGATTCCTCAAATTGCGGAGTCACACAATGGCCGATCAGATTAAAATGTCTTTCGCATCCTCCCATTAATCAACTTCAGAGCATGACAAACTCTGTACCTCAAGTAACCTCCGAGCTATTACTAAAACAGAACCAGACTGTCCCTGCACCACATTGGGAAATTAAATACAGAAGAGCTTTGTGTTACTGGCTATTACTTCAGAATTATGTTTTGCTATTAGTGCGAGTCTAAATAATTCAGGAAGGATGAATGAGTTTTAAAGTGGATGAGCTAAATGATGCTGTGAGTTATTTAGTTTTGCTTGACACACTTTTTATTATGTGTTTTTATTAATATGAAGTTACTCAAAAGCTACTCAAGCATGCATTGTTTGAAAAGTATTTTCTGTGTGTGGATAAATCTTGGATTTTAATATAATTGCATTTGCCAAAAGCAAGCTATAAACCATAAAAGGTTTGGTGGTTCGGTTCCTTGAGACAAGCAGGTGGCAGACTTCTAGTAGTGCACATTTAAGAAAAGGTGGCTTGAGTGATTACCCTCTAACCCAAAGGTCCACATTTCCATTAAGCCAGTGCATACTTTTATTGTGTTCTTGAGCAAGACCCCAACATATGCCTGCTTATGTTTGAATTATAATAATAATGATAAATTAGTCTTATATTGCACTTTTCCAGACACTCCAAGTCGCTTTACAATTTGGTGCATCATTCATTCACTCTGTACCCGGTGGTTAGTAAGCTACCATTGCAGCCACAGCTGCCTTGGAGCAGAGTGATGAACGCGAGGCTTCCAATCTGCGCCATCTGCCATTTTAACCACCACCAACCACCACCAACATACCACTTTCATATTTGGCAATGTGGGTGAAGTGCCTTGCCTAAAAACACAACAACACTTTTTGACATTTGCGCCCCACTTGATTTTCTCTGCGGTCTCCCTCTCAAGTACTGACCAGGCCTAGCCCAGCTTAGCTTCTGAGATCAGACGAGATCAGGCATTGACAAGGAAGTTTACCATGGATGGGATCAGAGAGTGATTGGAGGTGCAGAAGAAAGTTATCACCAATAGGAATGGAAATTGAAAACTACATGAATCCAGGATAAAAGGAGAAGTTCAATTTGTCAACTGGACAAAGTTTGTTTGGTTGAAAACGTTTCGCCGCTCATCCGAGAGGCTTCGTCAGCTCTGGTCCTCATGCTGGTTAGACCCTGTTTATATCTAGCTGCAAGGGAGGAGCTACCTACCCTGAACAAAGCTCTGAACCTATCCCAGCTACTCTCTTTTGTTTTACGAATTCCTCTGGCGTCTAGTATTCGCATATCTATAAGCCCTAGGCGGCGCTCACTACACTGAAATAGCTCTGAAACTATCAACTAATCTGTCTCTTTGTATTTCAAATTTCTCTGGCGTCCAATTCCCTATTCAAGACAACGACCCTCTCCACCCCTCTGCAATGGCTTGTCTGTCCTAATGTTTCTTTGTCTGTTTTTGACTTTGGTTTGAGAATCGAATTATAGATGGGAGACAAGTTGTGTCTAACTCCCCCATTTCTGTTTAACGACGGATTCTCTTTTTTGACAAAAATAGCCTCTTTAACTCCCCTCTCAAACCAATTCTTTTCCCTGGCTAAGATCTGAACCTCACTGTCCTCAAAAGAATGGCTCGTGGCTTCTAGGTGAAGATGTACGGCAGATGACGGTCCACTCTGGCACGCCCGTCTGTGTTGGTACATCCTCTTGTGAAGCGGCTGCTTGGTTTCCCCAATATAGCGCTCACTGCAGTCTTCACTACACTGAATGGAGTAGACCACATTGCTTTGTTTGTGGCTCGGTGTTTTGTCCTTTGGGTGGACGAGTTTTTGTCTTAAAGTGTTTGTGGGTTTGAAATAAATTTGGAATTTCATATTGTCTGAAAATCCTCTGTAGTTTTTCCGAAACGCCGGCCAGGTACGGAATCGGTAATAAAACATCATGTACTGTACACGCATCTACATGAATCCAGCTTTGAGCATCTTGAAAATCGCTATAAGACTCCTGCATTAGCATTTGCACCATATTTTTTTGTATCTTAAAGGAATATTAACGTTTTTACAATCTGAACCTTATTTCGGTAATAAAACAACGTCATGTACTCACCCATTGTACTTTGGTGTCTGTGATTTTATAGTTTAGCAATATCCGTTAACGTGAGTGCTCGGGGCAGGTGATTGCAGTCACCAAATAACACAAACTTTATCACTTTTCAAATTGCAGAAGCTCAATCTCTTAGTCTACACTCGTTTGAGTCTGCCCCGAGCATTCACGTTAACGGATATCGCTAAACTACAAAATCTCCGGAAATGCTCCAAATGACACCAAAGTACAATGGGTGTACAGTACATGATGTTGTTTTATTACCGAAATAAGGTTCAGATTGTAAAAAAAAAACGTTAATATTCCTTTAAATTTGTTGGAAATTACATGATGTAATACCTCATTAGTCCAGGATTGGTTAAATGTAGTGAAGGTTTCAAGTTTTAAACCTTGGCTACATCTTTAATTTACAATTTGATGTCTACACTGCTGCACCGTTGTGAGTTAGAACCTGCGGAGTCAAATCTCTTATCCAATATGCATCAGAACTCTTAACCTCTGTTGCTCATCACTATGGCGATGGCTTCAAACTGGGGCTAAAGTACAACGTTAAAGAATGAGCACCAGATTGCAAAAGACCATATTTGGAGGCCATGAAATAGTCCAGAGAAAGAAAGCTGTTTGTGTAGCCATGAGCATAAACAAAAGGCTAATATTTCGGTGGATAGGAAGCTGAGAAAGGGCTTGGTGGTTGCAGTGAAAGGAAGAGAGGAGATGCAACATTTAAACGCACTACGGGGCAACAGAAAAAGGCTGGAATAGAAAGAGAAAGACAGAGGGGGAGAGAGAAAGAGAGGATGTGAGGCGATTGCAGCTGAAAGGTGCAAGTACTCTGAGGGTAGTTTTGGACAAGAAAGCAGATAAGAGTAGAGAGGGATGAGAGGGAGAGGAGAGATGAGAGGAGAGGCAGAGGTGTTCCTGACAACACCTGAGGCCCACAGAGGATGGAGAGAATAAGCAAAGAATGTGTATCAACTAGCAGCTGTTATATAATTCAGCGAAGAGGAGAGGAGAGAAGAGAGTGCAGAGGAGGTTTGAAATGCTGTCTTTATTTAGAATCAGGTAAATTAAAGGGCCCATATGACACAATTTTATTTTCTCATCTATGTTATAATGTGGTTTCCTCATCAAAAACACACCCGGAGTTGTGTTTTGTTTCAATCACTCAACATTAACCCCGCTCTCCGTCTTACTTGCAAGATGTAAGATTTATTAGGACATAAATTGTTTCGGCACTAGGTCTTCATCAGGCAAAATAGCGTGAGAGCTCAGGTGGCATCTTAAATAGGGTGTGGCAAGCACCCAAGGGTGACAGATGTACCCAAAACAACATACCGTATTGGCCCGAATATAAGACGACCCTGATTATAAGACGACCCCCTCTTTTTCAAGACTCAAGTTTGAAAAAAGACTTTTTGAACACCAAATTTAATTTTTATACAGAAAATAATTACAGTACATCTGAAACAAATGATTATAACAATATATTCGAGAGAAAAAAAACATGTTATTTTACCTCATTCAAATCATGCAAAAACTGTCTATCACATCTTAATATCTGAACATTTAAATATGTAAACTAAAGTACAATCACATTTGTAAATGAATGGCTTCTGGTTTTTGAAATGTAAATAAACCAATCTACTGTGATAAAACAACAAAATTGCAATAATTGCATTAACCATCAAAGTGAAGTCTAAGTGAGCTGCGATCTGACGAGATGGGAGGGAGCAGAGGACAGACTGGTGTGTGTGTCTGAATCCTCAACTCCGCCCCCGCCCCTCTCTGCCTGTTTCTCTGTCTCTTTCTCTGAACGGGGAAAGAGAGAAAACGGCACAATTATTTTTTCCCCCTCCCGCGATCTTGGAGCCTCTGATCACCAAAAAAACCTCGCTAGATTTGTCGGTAGTCGCTTTTGTCTAATTTTCTCGCTAGGGGGGTCCAGAAAGTAGCTAAAAATAGCGACAAAGTCGCTACGTTGGCAACACTGCGCGCTAGCAGCATTCGCTTTAAAGATATCTGGCGCCATCTAGCGTTGGAATGGCTAGACCTCGAATCTAAGACGACCCCCACTTTTTCAGTGTTCTTTCAATGGAAAAAACATCGTCTTATATTCGGGCCAATACGGGTAATTCAAAATCCAAAGGCAATCAACACATATACAGTGTAATAATAATAGTAATAATAATTGGAAAATAATAAGAGTAATAATACTGAATACATATAGTTCTTGTAAATATCTTGTAAAAATAAGAGACCACTGCAAAATTATCAGTTTTTTCTGATTTTACTACTTAAATGTATGTGTTTGGGCAAAAGGAACATTTTTGTTTGAGTCTATAAACTACTGACAACATTTCCCCCAAATTCCAAATAAAAATATTATCGTTTACAGCATTTATTTGCAGAAAATGACAAATGGTCAAAATATCAAACAAGATACATGTTTTCAGACCTCAAACAATCCAAAGAAACAAGATCAAATTCATTTTAAAACAACATAATACTAATGTTTACACTTAAGAAGAGTTCAAAAACCAGTATTTGGTGCAATAATCCTTATTTTTAATCACAGCTTTCATGCGTCTTGGCATGCTCTCCACAAGTCTTTCACATTGTTCTTGGGTGACTTTATTCCACTCCTGGTGCAAGAACTGAAGTAGCTCAGCTTTGTGTTTGTGTTGGAATTCAACAGACGCTGGAATGGCTGTAATACATCTAGAAATGTTGATTTCAGAAAGAAATGCAGTGGTCTCTTTTTTTTTTTTCCAGAGCTGTATGTTACTGCTTTGTCTGGAATGTTTGACGGTATGGCATTAAACATTTCTATCTTCATGGAGACCAAACCAAACAGTTACATGTCAGATCTGTGGAGAGGCAACCCTGCTCACAGTCAGAATTATTTTTTTAAAGTTATTTTTGATTTCTAAAACCACCTGTGACTGAATAAATGTAAAGTAGAGCTGTTTAATGTCATACTGTGGAAAATTCCAGGCAGAGTAATGACATATCCATAGAAACAAGCAGTTGAAGGAAACCAAAAAGTTACACAATGCACCTTTAAATGAGTTCTTTTGGAGGGAGAATAGTTTTGTAAAAATGCAAACGGTTTTCATTTCCATTTTGAGTGTGCTTTGCTGGACTTGATCATCAGTAGTTCTTAAGGACGTATTAAAGAGAGCGCCATTCAGCTGAAAAGTGTTTGGAGGTGCTGCAGGGAGCTGTTGCAAACAAGGTTAAAGAGTCACCATTAAATCTCCACTTCATGAATATAAGAATAAGTCTAACTGTGATATATTTGGTGTTCTGCTCAAGTGATAGGGCTCACTCGTCATGGGGAGAAGTTGTTTGAGAAGATACTTTCTTGTGGAGGGTGCGTCAAATGCTTTTCTCCATGAAGATGCTTTTTATTGCTTTGTCTGGAATGTTTCACAGTGTGGCATTAAACCTTTCTATCTTCAGTGGCCAAGTTACAGGTCAGATCTGTGAAGAGGCAACCCCGCTCACGGTCAGAATCAATGTTTTCGATGTATTTTGAAGCTATAAAACCACCTGTAATTGAATAAATGTAAGGTAGAGCTGTTTAATGTCACACTGTGGAACATTTCAGACTGAGCTATGACATATCCATAGAAACAAACAACCAAAAGTTACATAGTGCACCTTTAAGCCATGTTATAACGTTGTTACCTCCTCAAAAACATATCTAGAGTTGTGTTTTGTTTCATTCACACATGTTTGAGTAATCCTTTATTATTAGTCTGTCTACATCTCCAAAGTTCAAAATGCTCTGTTCCACCTTGTGATGTCATGTAGTGGTAGTTTTCAAGTTTCAGTTGCTCAGTTGGTAGAGCGTTTGTCCACTGATCTAAAGATTGGCAGTTCGAATCCCGCTCTTGACATAAAACACAACAAACATCATTGGCTGAGCGGTGAGACACACACAGGTTGGCGGTACGATTCCAGCTCCCACAGATGAATGTTGCCGTCGTGTCCTTGGGCAAGACACTCAACCCTTACACTGGTGTGTGAATGGGTGAGTGGTTCCTTGTTGTAAAGCGCTTTGGATGCCTTGAAGGTGGAAAAGCGCTATATAAAGATGTGATCATTTACCATAATCTATATTTTACCTTTAGTTCAGATTGGTCTTTCCAGGTCTGAAATTATTTTAGTGAAGGTGTAGATCAGAAAATAATTTATTACAGGCCCTTTATTGTCATGGAGTTCACTCATAATGGGGATAAGTTACATATTTGAGGATTAAAGTTTTGCAAATTGTCCACTAGGTGTCCCTCAGGGATCAATTCTGGGACCGATTTTATTTTCTCTATTTATTAATGATTTACCAGATGTTTTAAGGATGTGGACATACAGTTATATGCAGATGATGCAGTGATTTATACAAGCGCAAAATCATCAGAAGAAGCAGCTCAAATTCTTTCTTTGGCTCTAAGACATATTCAGAGTTGGCTTACCAAATCTTGCCTTCTCTTGAATACACAGAAAACAGTTTGTATGATGTTTTCCAAAAAAGCTACAAGCATCAGACGTTCTAACGTGTTTTTTGGAGATCATGAACTGCAACTGGTAACAGAATTCAAATATTTAGGGGTCCTGTTAGATTCCACACTTTCCTTCAAAAAACATGTTAAAATGATATCTCGCACAATTAAGTATAATATTTCCAATTTTAATCAAATTACAAGATCTTTAACAGATAAAGCTGCCATGATGTTTTTGCACTGTATGATTTTTTCCCATGTAAGCTATTGTATAACAAGCTGGTCTCTGACAGGGGTGACCATTCTAAAACCAATAGAAGGGCTATATAAAAAGCCTTGAAAATTATGGACAAAAAACCATTCACCTTTCACCACTGTAACATCTTTTTAAAATATAATCTCTTGAGTTTTGAAAACTTCATAAAATTTAAAAATGCATGTCTCATATACAAGAGCTTACATGGGCTGGCACCACCACCTCTAAATGAATACATTAAGCACAGGAGCACTTTATTAAGAACTACCAGAGCAATAAGTAGAGGCGACTGTGAGATTTCAGGGAGAAAAACTACTTTTGGTCAAAATGTTCTATCATATAAAGGCTGTGGCCAGTGGAACAGTCTGCCCACCTTTGTAAGAGAGGCACCTACTTTCACACAATGTTTAAAAGTTACCTAAAGGAATGGCTAAGATCAACTCAAACATGTGAGCACAATCTATAAGAACAGGAACTTTAGGGAGGTGCAATACATTCAGCACTTTAGGGCAGGTGCAATGAACTCAGCACTTTAGGGCAGGTGCAGTGCGCTCAGCACTTTAGGGCAGGTGCAGTGCGCTCAGCACTTTGGAACTGGTGCAGTGCACTCAGCACTTCAGGACTTATGCAATACATTCAGCACTCAGCACTTTAGGACTTGTGCAATACATTTAGCACTTAGTACTTTAGGACTTGTGCAATATGAACTGTGTAACCCTCCCGAATTGATGTTTTTTGATTATTTTTGATTGTGAATCGCTCCTGTGTGTAATCTGTGTGTGTAATGTTTTTGTTTTTCTTTTTTTCCCCTTGTTTTATTGTATGTGAGACCTTTTAATTGGCACCATCAACCTGTCCAGGGACAACAGATGGAAATTAGCCTGTGGCTATAATCTGGCATAATTACATATATATATTATATGTCTATTAATGTGCACTGTCCCTTTCAAATAAAAAAAAATAAATAAAGTTTATGTTAATTACCTGGATCTCAAACTGTGCTATTGCCATGGCAGTCTTCATTACCGAGATCTGCTTTAGACATAATTAAGTGCTATACATAATTAAGTACTTTTAATCTAGCTGAAGGGTTCCCAAAGTCCTGGTCTGACCCTGTTTTGTCCTGGTTTAAGTTACACACTGCACCTTTAATCGAGGTGGGTTTAAAGGTACATGTAATTGCATTTCGGGTGAAGGCTGCATCAGATGTTTTTGTCCATGGAGATGTTATTGCTTTGTCTGAAATATTTCACAGTGTGGCATTAGAACTTTCTATCTTCATGGAGACCAATGGCCAAGTTACAGGTCAGATCTGTGGAGAGGCAACCCTGCTCACACTCAGAATATTTTCTAGGTATTTTTAAGCTATAGAACCACATGTAATTGAATAAATGTAAGATAGAGCTGTTTAATGTAATACTGTGGATATATCCATAGAAACAAGCAGGTGATGGACCCAAATAAAAAAGTACACAGTGCACATTTAAGTTAGGTTTCAATTAATAATAAAAATCCATACCTTTTTGGGGCTATTGTGTCAGTAATTTTCAGAGAGTAAATATATTTTGAAGTCATACGTCTTTAAACGCTGAAGTTAGTCCTTTCTGATCTTCATTTATTACATTATGTTGGACTGGACAAGGACACAACTGACAGAGATTATATTTCAATCAATCTGATGTGTGAAACAACCCCCTGGGACTATTCCAAACGCTGTTTCTCTTTCATGTTTCAACATCAGACTGTTGTGAGAGGGACTACATGGCTGAAATATGTTCTTCACTCATGGTTTGGATATGGGACCTGGTTACACTAAACCATAAATAACTTAAGTCTTTCCTCATGTTCTGTCAAGGCTAATTAGATGTATTTATTCAAAAGGTGATCTGTTAAAGTGGTAATGGTAATGCAAAATACTGATTGCCGCCTGGATCAGGGTCTCTTGTTGTGTCCTCATGAAAGACACTTCACTTACCTTGGCCAGTATAGTATTGTGAGAGTGCTGGTCATTGTTGGAAGGGCTGATGGTGCAGATAATGATGATGATGCTTGTTTTTTGGTCAAACCTCCTTGTCAAAACCTGATCTTGTTTTCAGAAGCTAAGCAGGGCTGGGCCTGGTTAGTACTTGCCTATTGGTGTGTGTGTGTGTGTTGGTGGTAGTCGGAGGGGCCAATGACACAGATTAGCAGCCTCACTTCCATCAGTTTGCCCCAGGGCAGCTGTGGCTACAATAAAAGCTTACCGCCACAGAGTGTGGAGTGAGTGAATAATGTACCCAATTGCAAACCGTCTTTGACTGTCCAAAAAGGCGCTATATCCTCCTGGGACCCGAAGAAAAAAAGTGTATCTAAATTATTATTACTATTATTTAAATGTTCTATTTGGAGGTAAATGAACACGTTAGCATTTATATTTTGTTAATTTTATTTGTATTCATAATGCTGTAACGTGTCCTCTGTAATGGACGTTAATAATGTTAAATCCATGTCAAGTTAACAACCTGACGACCAACGTCTCTGACAAGCTTCTACAGTCACCTCAAAAAGTTTTTAGATTCCCTTTTAATTTCTTATTTATTTATTTATGTATTTTTATATATATTTTTTAATGTACTATTTATTTATTTGTTTACTTATTTATGCATGTTTATTTGTTATTTTTTTTATTTTTTTTTTATTATTTATTTACTATGTATGTATTTTATTATTATTATTATTATTATTATTATTATTATTATTATAATTATTATTATTATTATTATTATTATTATTATTATTATTATTATTATTATTATAATTATTATATTTAAATGTATTTATTTTTTCCTCAATGTGCACTATAAAGGACACAAATGAATGGGCCGGGTCTCAGGAGAATATGTATCTGAATCATTATTATTATTGTTGTTATTGTTTATTCATTCTTGAAACATTTTGGCCAACTCTTGTTCCACCCTAAACCCTAAACACCCTCTCATCTGTCTCTCCTTTAGCCTGTGAGCTGATGAACCGTGGCATCCTGGCCCTGGTGAGCTCCATCGGCTGCATGTCGGCTGGCAGTCTGCAGACTTTAGCAGACGCCATGCACATCCCTCACCTGTTCATCCAGCGCTCTCCAGGGGGCTCTCCTCGCTCCGCCTGCCCGCCCACCAGCCGCCTCCCCGGGGCGGATGACTACACGCTCATGGTCCGCCCTCCGGTCTATCTCAATGAGGTCATCATGCAGGTGGTGTCAGAGTACAGCTGGCAGAAGTTTGTGCTCTTCTACGACTCTGATTTTGGTAAGATTATTGAACTATTATTATTTTTATTTTTATTTTTTTCACACATTATTTAAAGGAAAAGTAACGTTTTTTTAAAAACAATTTGAGCCTTATTTCGGTAATAAAACAAGTTGTTTTACTCACCCATATCACTTTGGTGTCATATGGAACATTTCCGGAGATGTTTTAGATTAGCGTTAGGCTAACGCCGTTAGCCTAGCACGACTTATAGCCATAGCTCGGGGCATTCCCCGAGCATGTAATATGCCCCGTGCGGGCTCCAAATAACACAAACTTTAGCACTTTTCAAATCATAGAAGCTCGATGTCTTTAGTCTACGATTTCGTTTGGTCAAAAGTGGCCTGTAATCCGAGATTTAGCCATAGTTTCAAGTAGATGAGGACACCAGTGCGCATGCGTGGAGTGTGCTCTCAGCTCCCGGGACCCAAACATGGAACGCATAGCTGTAAACTATGGATAAATTTCGGATTACAGGCCACTTTTGATTCAAACGAAATCGTAGAGTAAGACATCGAGCTTCTATGATTTGAAAAGTGCTAAAGTTTGTGTTATTTGGAGCCCGCACGGGGCATATTACATGCTCGGGGAATGCCCCGAGCTATGGCTATAAGTCGCGCTAGGCTAACGGCGTTAGCCTAACGCTAATCTAAAACATCTCCGGAAATGCTCCATATGACACCAAAGTGATATGGGTGAGTAAAACAACTTGTTTCATTACCGAAATAAGGCTCAAATTGTAAAAAACTTTACTTTTCCTTTAAAGGTGCGGTACGTGACTTCTGTTTTTGTCAGTAAAATGTGAAAAGCAGAACAAATTTTTCAACTAGTTGCAGCAGTGCTAATTATTCACCTTGATAAATTTATAAGCCCTTTTCACAGCTTTCAGATAACAAACATTTCCATGCTAAAGAAGCACATCCTATTTTGTCGTAAATAAAACACTCTTAAAGGGACAGTGTGTAGGATTCGTGGCGCATAGGTGGTTACTAGCTATTCCACTTCCTCTTTTGGCTATGGCAGACCTCGAGGGTCACCCGGACGCGACGTAGCGCCGAAATCTCGCGTGCCCGCGCACGAACCGCGCACCGCTGTATACATAAAGCGCGGTCCCCCGTTCACTTTTTTTTTTCTTTTCGCATGAAAACACACAATCCCGATCATGATTCATGACAATCTACACATCAAATGAAACCTTACAGTCTCCTCTTTTTGACTATGCAATTCATTTCCCTGCAAAACAATCACTCCCCGAGCACATGGGGCTTTTATACGGAAAAGCACAAAACTTAGCTTACTTAGCTTACCTTTGAAGGCTTTGCACAGGTCAAACTCTGTATTTCATCATAAACTTGGTCTCAATCTGTCCATAAGGATCCAGCGAATAAAATCCAGTAAAACAATTTAGTCCAAAATACGTGTTGTATCCATTACGATGTGTGATCCGGCAGCATGCTTCTTTACACAGGCTCCCCCTTCCCCCCTCCCCTTCCCCTTCTCTCCTTCTGTCCTTCACTCCCAAACGCAGCGCGGCTAAGCAGCTGTTAGCAGGAGCCGAGGCGAAGGATGAGCCCAAATGTCCTTCTGTGGCTCTCGTATTCAAAATGGCTGCCTCTATATGGGGAAGATCCCCCTTTTATGTGACTATATCTAAGTCCAAAAGAATACTTTGATTTCATGATGGAAGTGAAAAGGCTAGGAAAACAATGTATTTTTGAATGGGTATCTTCAATTTCAGTAATTAACAGGTAAAAATCTTACACACTGTCCCTTTAAACTATGAAAGCAGACATCAATTTCATCTTGTTTCTAGGAGCTACTCTTGATCAAATATTTGTACTCAGGCAAAACAGATTTAAATTTTACTTTATATTTTTACGTGTTTTCGCTGCTTAACTGTGTATATAGTGTTTTAATAGCATTATCGACTATCATCCCTAATCATTTTTAACTATTTTAGTGCTTTTTTTAAGGTACATTTGGGCAAACAGATACATTCTGGTCAAAACGTCTAAATCTTAAGTGTGTGCTGGCTCCATTGGTCACTGCAATATCAAGTACTACGTGACATCACACAGGACTGCCCTGATTAGCCAGATGTTTCTGACTACAAACACCTGGCTGTGCAGGCGGAGTTTGAAATGTGGATACCTGTCAGACCAGGGGTGTCAAACTCAATTTGGTCCGGGGGCCGTATCCAACCTACTTTGATCCCAGAAAACTCAAGGCATATTATACCCCAAAAATAGCAATAAGTCCAAATATTTGTCCAAAGAAATGCAAATAATATTACAAACAGCAATGATTTGTTTATCTTCTGTCTTCTCAATTCTCTATTCAAGTTATTGTATTGTTTGAAATGCTGTGTCTCGTAGTGGTGTTTAAGATTATATTCCTTGAGCACCGCCGCTTGTTACAAACACCAAGCACACAGGTTTCCCATTCACCTGCGTGAACAAATAGGAATTAGTCATTTTTTCTTGGAAAATCCTGCACTCGGCGTCCACTTTTCTTATTTTTAACATTTTGCTGATGAGGGTGTGACGGTCAACAGTCAAAACCATCGTCCATTAAGAGCGTTTGGAAAGAGACAAGTCTTCATTTGTGCTGCTCTGGTGGGAGGGGGCATGCACAGGGGCGCTGGAGACGCTGCTATACTAAGCTGCACAGAAAATTACCAATATTTTAAAGGTCCCATGGCATGAAATGTTCACTTTCTGAGGTTTTTGAATGTTAATGTGAGCTCCCCTACCCTGTTTAGCCCCCCCCCCCCCATGGTTAAAAGTTGTGAAATGTCTAAACTGAGCATTTGTGATCCTTTTCTGCGTTACAAAAAATCGGAGCTCAAACGGGCGAGTTTGAACAAGGCACCTTATTGACGTCAGATCGAAAAAAGAAATGCAAATGCAGTTCCACCCCCGTCTGTCTGTACTCAGCGTCTCTGTAAATCACGCCCAGAGAGTTTGGACTGTGAATGCGCTAGGCAATGCGAAATGCGTTTTTTTATTTGCCTGGAGGCACGTCCGAGTGTTTCTAGGCTCGGAAGTCCTTTATCTGAGCCTCTGGACCTTTGAACAGCAGTGGTTTAATTTTATTTTCTGTGGAAATGTGTTTATTTTTCAATGGAACGCTTCAAATCTCTCCCCCGTGCAAAAACAAAGAAATGGATCAGCTGTCGGCTCTGAGCTCTGAGCGGAGAGTTTGGCCACGCCCCCACCCTCTTATTGGCCATCTGTTTTCTCCTCATTTGCATTCAAGCAACAACGCCCAGAATAAAGAGTTTGAGAGAGATATTTATCACTCTTTCTCATCTTATCTCTGTTTCTCATGCACTGAGTGTTGATTTTGAAGAAGGATTCATTTACAGTATTAGGGAACCATTAAGGAGCCATATAAAAGCATCAAGAAGTACCATGTCATGGGATCTTTAATAGAAAATTAAAATATAATTAAAATGTTTTAATAGAAAAATCAGCCGAGGGCCAGATTAAAGGCCTTGGAGGGCTGGATCTTGTTTCTTGTATCCAGAGCCCTCCCCCTTTTTTCTTTAGTCCTCCAGGTACTACCCAGTTTCGCAGCTCTATTTGAAATGTGGTTAAGGGAGGAGTTTATGTGTCTAGTCCCACGTTAATTAGCCCCTTTAATGGCTTATCGAACTTTGCAGAGGGTACAAATCACGCACTACAAGTCACGCACTTTCCCACTCCCACCCGTACATACAAGTCTTCTCACCTCTCCTCTGCCATGACATAATACTGAGTTTATTTTACCTCAATATAGTTTTTCCTTTCAAATGCAGGGCCCGGTATATTTCACAAGCTAAAAAAGTCTTGTGTATGGACACTCATACTTGTTGTCCCCATGTAACCTCCCCAGACTCTTGTTTCTGTGCGCTCCATTAGGTCTAACATTAGCCCCAAACACTTGTGCAGAGGACTCTTACTTAGCAGGGACATTACTCTGCATGTTCCATAAAGTCAAGCAAAATGCACACTTTATGGAATTATTGCCTCATTATCCCACAAATCCATTTACTTTCGGACATCCTGCAACTTCAGCTGCTCTGAAATAATAGTTATTACAAAGTATTCTTAGTTGAAGTGATCCTCCAGCTCAGCACTACCTGAAGGTGTGGAGAACAGTGTATACTCAGCCCAGAGGTCAGAATAGGTCCACTGCGTGCAGACTGCATCAAGTATAAAAGATTTAATTGTGTGATCATCAGGAAGTGCACATTATGTTACTTGTTTTAAGTTCCGCATTGGTGTCTGCATGAGGGCTGTGATAAAACTGTGGTGAATATTAAGGATGCTCGAAATGCATAAAGTAAGAGACCACTGCAAAAGGTCCTAAAATGTGCAGTTTTTTCATGTTTTTAAGACCGTAAAATCAGGTACAGCACTTTTTATGTTTTTTATTATAGCCATAGCTGCCCTGGGGCTAACTACCAGAAACGTTACTTCAAATAAGTACCACCATTTACACAATGTCTTATTTGTTATTTTAGCTTAGGTTGTGTTTAGTATTTTAGTATCTTTAGTGTCGTTAAACATGACCTATGCTTTTTCAGATACACAAAACCATAATTTAAGTCACTTGTCATATATTTTGTTCATTGTAACCCTAATAATAAAAAGGTACCACTGACCTCCTGTTAAAATGGCATAATTAAGACTACGTTCAGACTGCAGGGCTTAAAGCTCAATTTGGATTTTTTTGTGAAATCCCATTTTTTTGAGAGCGTTCACATTTCCAATTAAATGCGACTTGTATGTGATCTCCAGTGTGAACTTTAAACGCCTCAAAAGTGTCCCGCATGTGCCTTGGAGGACACGACGACGTCACATGCAGTGAGCGTACTCAGTGTTTATGGAAGTCGCCTAAACATGGACACTAGCATTGAGCGCCTGGAGATATTAAAGTTGCTGTCGTATCAGAGCCTGAGCATGTACAACTTATTTGTTTTAAGGAAGAGATTGAGAAGGACAAGGTTTTTGGCCTTGGCGTTTTGTGGGGCAGTGGCAGCAATGTCCGTAGAAAGGAACGTGTTGGTGCTGAGAGTGGTGGGACTGCCATGTGCTTCGCCGCTTCACTGACACGGAGTTCATACACAATTTTTGTATGACGAGAAGAACGTTTGTGTACATTTGTGAGCGCCTACTTGTACCACTCTCGCTTGTTGATGACGTGTAAGTTGGATCAATGCGATCTGGCCGTTCAGACTGAAGTGGCATGTCAAAAGATCGGATATGTATCGGTTTTAGGACCACATATCCAATGGCCTGGGTCACATTTGAAAAAATCGGATCTGTGTCGTTCAGACTGTCATTAAAAGATCAGATACAGGTCGCATAGAGGCAAAAAAAAAATCAGATTTGGGTCACTTTAGGCTGTAGTCTGAACGTAGAAGCCCCTAGTGGCATTTCATTGTAGCATGCGGCACGTTTTCATTTACGTCTTGATGTTTTTGAAGAAGAAGTCTTCTCGTAATGTAAAGGTGCTGGACAGTGCTGTTACATGCAGTGGACCTCTGAGTACGCACCAGCTTCTCTTCTGTTCACGACACCTCAGTCGTAGTTTACATGCATATGAAAAATCGGTTCAAAGGTGTATTGATGGACCTTCCCTGAGAAAAGTTACATAGTGCACCTTTTAGTTGGAAGAGGCCATTTACACTGCCTGACAAAAGTATTAGGACGATTATGTATTTCTGAACTCTGGACGAAACTTCTGGTTCCAACAAGATAATGACCCAAAGCATTCCAAACTGTGTAAGGGTCATTTGGAGACGTGTGAACAGCGTCATCAACTGCAGGTTATGACATGGCCGCCCCATAGTCATAGTCATAGTCATAGTTTGCTTTATTGTCGAAAACAATCATGTACATGTACATAGAGTGAATTCGAAATCGTTTCCTCACTAACCAGGCAGGACAGTGACAGAGTGGGCTAGGGGAGGGGCCGCTGCGCATGCGCGCGCCACCGACTGGGAGATGCAGAGTAGAAAAGATACAATACAATCAGTGACAATTTTACAACATGTAATGACAGAAAAACAATTGGAGATATAACATACAGTGATCTTTTTCTTTGGCAACATAAGGAAGGGGTGTGGGGGGATCAGATTGGAAATCAATGAAATTGACTGAACCGAGAGCAGAGATCAGACCTTTCTAAAAGACGGGGAACATTTTACTCAATCGTGTCAGTGTCAGTGTGCCAAACAGTGTGTGCCATGTTTATGTAGAGTCCATGATAACAAACCACATCTGTGGCCTTGGAGTGTTCTTGCAGGGAGGCGAAGTCAAAACACAGATAACTGTTGGAGACAGATTTTCACAGGGAGACATAATTTGCAAAGGGATTAATTTAGTATGATGAAATACATTTTTAGAGACCCAGGTGAAGAATTTAGATTGAGCTTGGGTTTTGCCAGACCCCCATCTTCACATCGCCATGAAGATTCATGAGAGATCTCATTAGTTCCTCTTGGCGCACAGACTGCGCTGCGTTGGCTTTACACAGTTCTGTAACCATGCCCGTGATGATATCCAAACATCGAGATGTTTCCTTTGGTTGAAATCCTTCCAAAAGGTCCTCAACCTGTCCCACTTTCTGATGTAATCCTTTCACGAGATCTCCAACGCCTTCACAATGGCTCGAAATTGCTGCAGACAGCTTGGGGGACTCTTTACTTGCTGCCAGCTTACAAATTTTGCGATAGATCATGGACAATCCCAGGCCAATTACCCAGGCCAATGTCCAGCTATCAGAAATCCAAATACGTAAATATCCTCCATATCCTCCAGGTACATTGGTGCCAAACATACGACTTGCCACGCACGATATGAGTCCCTCACATATCCAGCAGCAAAAGTACCATCCGGACACACCGCTTCTCCCGGAGTGGCACTCCTCCATGAATAAAGAGTATCAATCGTGCTGAGGGTCCAGCTGATCACATCCATATTTTAGGAATTTGGAAAATCTGCTCCAAAAAGCGAGAAAATGACGAAAAACAAGAGAGGCACGCAGACAACGGAGCAATAGATAAGGAGAGGAAAAGAAAACACGTCCGCTCTCTCTCACGGTCAGAACAGAATAGCCCCAGTCTCCTGACCTGTCACCATCGAAAAAGTGTGGGATTATTCGGATATTAAAGTGCGCTCTAGGAGTCCGACTAACGTTAAAGACCTGTGAAAATGTCTTCAGGATGAGTGGAAAACTATAGATGATGGATATCTTGAAAAATTGTTGGACAGAATGCCTCGAATTTGTAAAGTTGTGATTAAGGCCAAAGGTGGTTATTTTGATGAAAAAGCTATTTAACTTGATATTGTTACATTTTTGCAATAATATGCCTTTACACATGATGAAATTTGCTTTAATATATCGACAAATTGATTCGTTGTCATTACCAATACGTCTTGTTATCATTATGAAAGTTCAGAAATACGCAATCGTCCTATTACTTTTGTCAGGCAGTGTATCTGCTTTTCCCGCCGTGCATCTAAACCTACTGAGTGTTCCTCTATGGACAGTTAAGTGTTGTTAGAATAATGTCAGATGAGTGGTGTGGCGACATCAGCACGTACACAGGACCAGGGTCATGTCTCTTGTATTGGGCCTTTCTCACTTGATTTACACCTTATTGCATTAATGGAGCCGGGCTTTTCGCACCCCAGTCAATTAACACAATGAATGTGTTGTATGCATCGATCTCCAATGAGACGGAGTGCTATAATTGTTTTGAGTGCGTTGAGACACACTCCTGCAGGGCTCCGAGGCCTTTTATCTTTTATCACGGTGCTGAGTGGGCCATATACAACTGCTCTAACTATGACTTTACATGGAGCCGGACAGGGAGCTTTGAATGGCAGCCAAATGTGCTCTAAGTTAGAATAAATGAAAGAAAGAACTCTCAGTGACTAACTAACTGACTAAATGGTCAACTTGCTGGCAAAGTAGCTAACTATCTAGCCAACTAAGGTCGTTTTCACACCAGGAAAGTCCGATAGTTCACTTGCTTTGGTCCGGCCAAAATGTTTTATTTTATTTTATTTTTTATTTTGGTGTTGTGCACTTTCACACTGCAGTTTTTTCCCAAGTGGACCAACATCTATAAACAAAACCACGTGTGCTGAGGTCGCTCAGCCATTGGACAGAAATGAGCCGTGTCAAAACGCTGTGACCAAACGCGGAAGGAGGAGAATAATGGCATTACGTGCTGTTTTCAATCTAGCCTTAGCGATATGGTTTGCTCCGTTTTTACAGTTCGCCCAAATGTTTGAGCAGCATCGTGAGGTTTACACTATTTTACAATCAATTTCCAAACGACGAAGACACAGGGCAAGACGGCTAGGGAGGACAGCGCTCATGATCGCGCATCTAGTTCTGACTCTTGCTCTTCACGCAAAACGTAAGTAAGCCTCGTAAGTTTTGTTTAGTTTAGTTTCGTCAGCCTCGGTTTCCCATAATGCTCGACATACGACAGGAGCTTGTTAAGTACAAAAAGCCAACTTGTGTCGGATCGAGTCCGGTCTGCATTCTCACCTCAAACGAATCGCACCAGGACTCGAATGGAACTGTGCCGAGACCGAGCTTTTTAGGTGGTCTCGGTTCGCTTGTTTGCTCCAGATCGAAATTTTTGGTTTTTCTTCACACCAGCCCAAAAGGTCCCAATCAAAGGAGCAAACGAACTCTGGTTCATTTTAAACAAACCAAACAAGGCAGGTGTGAAAACGACCTTAGTAACTTACTACCTAACAAGCCAGCCGACCAGCTAACGAACTGACTAACAAGTCTGCCATTGCCCGATTTGGAACCTTACCCAACGGTGGTTTTCAGATTCTAGAATATAATGATGTCGTACTCCCAGATGGGGGAAAGAGCCAGTTTTCCCTATTGATTACATTGTACTTTACCATGAAAAATCCCAAATATGGAGGCTGATCATTTCTATTATTGACTATACCCAAGATCATGCTATATTACAACATAAATACAGCGCTGGAAAAAAATAAGAAACCACTGCAAAATCAGTTTTTCTGATTTTACGACTTATATTTATGTGTTTGGGCAAAAGGAACATTTTTGTTTGAGTCTATAAACTACTGACAACATTTCCTCCAAATTCCAAATAAAAATATTATCGTCTAGAGCATTCATTTGCAGAAAATGACAAATGGTCAAAATAAATAAAAAAAAATACATGTTTTCAGACCTGAAACAATGCAAAGAAACAAGATCAAAGTCATTTTAAAACAACATAATACTAATGTTTACACTTACAAAGAGAAATCAATATTTGGTGCAATAACCTTTATTTTCAATCACAGTGTTCATGCATCTTGGCGTGCTCTCCACAAGTCTTTCACATTGTTCTTGGGTGACTTTATTCCACTCCTGGTGCAAGAACTGAAGTAGCTCAGCTTTGTGTTTGTGTTGGAATTCAACAGACGCTGGAATGGAATGGCTGTAATACATGTAGAGATGCTGATTTGAGAAAAAAAAATCCAGTGGTCTCTTTTTTTTTTTTTTCCCAGAGCTGTATATTAATCTTAGCTGTCCCACATTTTTATCAAATAATATTGGCCTACAGAATGCTGCAACGTCATCTGAAAAGTCTGCAGTTTGCTAAAATGTGCCTGCCCAGATACTTTGGTACAGACTCTGAAGTTGCTATAGTTACCATATTGGACAAGTGTCATTTTTGGACTACAAACGGTTTCACTGATAAATACTTTCTTCATAAAAATGGTGTATTTAAACAAAAAGACAAAAAGAGCTGAGTAAAGTCTGACTTCATAAATAAAACTGCTCACTGTGATGATAAAGATGAAACGTAAAAGTATTCGTATCGTACGTGTGGCTACAGCTGGCACAACGACTGTTTTTTTTTTTCTTCATTTCTTGCTTTGTTCGAAAGAGTGAAATCAAAATGGTGCTAAATTGGACCAGTGCCAAATCGGATCACAATGACACTAATTGAGTGACTGAGTAACAACAGCTAACTGACGAACAAACTAATTAACAAAATGAGGCACTTAATCAGGGTGAAAAGTGGCTCTGTGCAGACCTACCGTGAGGTACGTGGTTCCTTATTTTGAAAGGGCATTGTGTCGTTAGGCAAGACACTTCAGCCTCCCACGACCTGAATTATATTTATTTATGATTCCACGCTAGGGCATTACATGGATGGATGGAGAGATGGAGGGGGAGATGGATAGAGGATAGAAAGATAAATGATGGGGTGAAAGAGAGATTTAAAGAGAGAGATGGAGGTTACATGGAGAGATGGAGGGTTGAGGGAGGAATGTATAGAGGATAGAGAGATGGAGAGATAGAGAACAAAGAAATGGACAGCTAGAGGATGGAGAGATAGAGGACAAAGAGATGGAGAGATAGAGGATGGAGGGATGGACATTGTACTTCAGTGGCCAGTGGTGTTTTTTTACATTTCCTGCCCCTGAGCTCTGTGGAGAGATTGAGATAGAAGACAAAAAGTTAGAGAGACAGAGGCTGGAGGGATGGATAGAGGATGGAAAGATAGAAGACAGAGATGAAAGGATAGACACATTTTTGTCCATTTTACTTCGGTGGTCAGTGGTGTGTTTTTATTTTTCCACATCCTGCACCTGAACTCTGTGGAGAGATGGAGATAGAAGACAAAAAGATGGAGAGATAGAGGATGGAGGGATGGATAGAAGATAGAGGATGGAGAGATAGAAGACAGAGAGATGAAGGGATAGATGCATATTTTTGTCCATTCTACTTCAGTGGTCAGTGGTGTGGGTTATTTATTTTATTTTATTTTTTTACACGTCCTGCACCTGAGCTCTGTGGAGAGGTGGAGATAGAAGACAAAAAGATGGAGAGACAGAGCATGGAGAGATCAAGGACAGAGAGATGGAAGGATAGACGCATTTTTGTCCATTCTACTTCAGTGGTCAGTGGTGTGTTTTTTGGGTTTGTTTTTTTTACACATCCTGCACCTGAGCTCTGTGGAGAGATAGAAGACAAAAGGTTAGAGAGATAGAGGATGGAAGGATGGATAGAAGATAGAGGATGGAGAGATAGAAGACAGAGGGATGTGGTCTTTTTCCACGTCCTGTCCCTGAGCTCTGAGGACTTCACTGGGCTTCGGTTTGCCCCTGTCTCCCACAAACAGCTCTTCAAACAGACATCAGGGTTCACTGAGAGAGGGAGGAAGAGAGGAGGGATGGAGAGTAAGAGAGAGACAGGGAGACAGAAAGGAAGAGACAGAGAAAGAAAAAAGGAGTGAGAGAAAATGAATAAAGAGCTTCTAAGGGGGTGAGAGTGGGAGTGGATGAGACAGCATATGAAAGAGTGAGAGAGAGAGAGAGAAAAGAGGGGAGAAATCGGAAGGGTGAAAGAGAGAGGAAGTGAAAGAGATGGCAAGAGGAAAGAAAGAGAGCGATACAGAGAGAGGAGAGGGACATATGGAGAGAGAGGAGTGGAGAGAGAAAGAAATACAGGGGTGGACGGAAGCAAAGGGAGAAATGGAGAGAGAGAGAGGTAAAGATAGAAATAGATAAAGAGAGAGAGGTGGGCAGGAAGAAAGAGAAAAAAGCAGAGGTAGAGACAGAAAAGAGATAAGGAAGATAAAAAGAGAGAGAGAGATAGGTCAGAACAGTAGAGAGGTGAGAAAGCAGAGAGAGAGAGAGAGAGGTGGGGTAGAAATGGAGAGAGGAAAAGATGGAGAATAGAGAGAAAAAGAGAGATTAAAGCATACACACACAGCGAGAGAGAGAGAGAGAGAGATGTGATGTGAGAACAGAAAAAGAGAGAAAGTAAGAGATGGAGAATAGAGAACGAAAAAAGAGATGAAAGCACAGAAAGAGAGAGAGAGAGGTGAGAAAGCAGAAAAAGAGGTGAAAAAGCAGAAAATAGAGAGAGGTGAGAAAGCAGGAAAAAGAGAGCGAGAGAGGTGAGAAAGCAGAAAAAGAGAGAGGTGAGAAAGCAGAAAGAGAGAGAGAGAGGTGTTGAGAAAGCAGAAGAGAGAGAGAGAGAGAGAGAGAGAGAGAGGTGGAGAGAAAGCAGAAAAGAGAGAGAGAGGGGCGAGAAAGCAGAAAGAGGGAGAGAGAGAGAGAGAGAGAGAGAGAGAGAGAAAGGTGAGAAGCAGAAGAGAGAGAGAGAGGTGGAGAGAAAGCAGAAAGAGAGAAAGGTGAGAAAGCAGAAGAGAGAGAGAGGTGGAGAGAAAGCAGAAAGAGAGAGAGAGATAGAGAGAAAGTTGAGAAAGCAGAAGAGAGAGAGAGGTGGAGAGAAAGTAGAAAGAGAGAGAGAAAGGTGAGAAAGGAGAAGAGAGAGAGAGAGAGAGGTGGAGAGAAAGCAGAAAGAGAGAGAGAGAGGTGAGAAAGTAGAAAAAGAGGTAGCGATAGAGCGCGCCCTTTAAAGACGGTGGCGTTCCCAGTGGCCCTGTCCAGACAAGGAGACTTGTTCCGAACAGACAGAAGAGTGTGTCCTCCCAAATGAGCCTGTACCTCCGCCTCGGCTCGCTCCTATTTTCAGCTCTACTGGTGCGGCCCACACAGACACATGTACTCACTCTTATGCCTCTCTTCTCTTGTCCTTCATCTTTCTGTCGGCTCTGCTCCCTCCATCATCAGTACTTCACTTTTCTTTAAGTTTGAGCTACAGATATTCTCAGATTAACGGGACTGTATCAGATTTGTTCTCTTGAAATTGTGGAAAAACATGATTAGTTTATTTTAAAGTTTGCAGAGTTCAAGTTAAAGTTATTCCTCACTTACCTAATGCACAACATTACACAACTTTCGGAGGCAACAACTACCATTCTAACAGCGCACTTTTCGGGAGAACATTAGAAAAAAAACTGCTACTGTATATCTGTACTGGGGTAAACAAATTTTGCTTGACTGCACCCATCCTTCCGTGCTGCTGGGGCAACTTGTCAGGATAATGATAATAAATGCATCTGTAAAGTTCACTCGTCACCTGGCCCACCTGCTAGGTATTCGGTACAGACTCTGCACGGTCTCGTACTCGCGGCCCAAGATGTGTGGCATGTGCCCAAATGCCAGACCGCTCAGTCCGTCACTTGTGGCATGTCTGTTTATACGAATCTTCTCGCCCAAAAGAAAAAAGAGCACACTCGGTAAAAGACGCCTGCACCAAGGCAGAGCGGCGCAAGGACGAAGAGGCAAGGTCAGAGGAACTGTGAAATACACGCGTCACTATTAATGCATGTGAGAAAAGGTTAATTCCAGTCTGAGAAAAGCGTATAATGTGTGTGGTGAGGCGTTTACAGCCTTAAAAAATGTATAATAATTGTTAAATATAAAGTTGTCCTACTTCGCGGATTTCGCTTATCACGGGTTATTTTTAGAACGTAACCCCGTGATAAACGAGAGACCACTGTATTATCTATTACATAAGGGTGAGTTGTTATACAGTTGTAGGGAGTATTATGACAAATGTCTCCAGCTCACAGCCGATCACGTGAGCAGCTTTGTGGATGAGTTTGTCAGTCCGTCCAATGTCCCTTTTACTGGTGCTGCTCCTCCAGCAGACCAGTCTTGATCAGAACTGCCTGCTGATTGCGTGTATTACTACTACTTTGTTAACATACTTTATTGCACATGGAAAATGGTCATATTTTTATATAGCGCTTTATATCAAGGAACCATCACACATCACACACGCTTTCACACACCAGTGTACACAAACATTAAAGATCCCATGACATGGTACTTCTTGATGCTTTTATATGGCTCCTTAATGGTTCCCTAATACTGTAAATTAATCCTTCTTCAAAATCAACATTCAGTGCATGAGAAACAGAGATAAGATGAGAAAGAGTCATAAATATCTCTCTCAAACTCTTTATTCTGGGCGTTGTTGCTTGAATGCAAATGAGGAGAAAAAAGCTTGCCAATAGTAGAAGTAGTAGAGGGTGGGGGCGTGGCCAAACGCTCCGGTCTCCGCTGTCAGCCCACAGCTGATCCATTTCCTTGTTTTTGCACAGGGGGAGAGAGTTGAAGCGTTCCATTGAAAAATAAACACATTTCCACATAAAATAAAATTAAACCACTGCTGTTCAAAGGTCCAGAGGCTGAGATAAAGGACTTCCGAGCCTAGAAACACTCGGACGTGCCTCCAGGCAAATAAAAAAACGCATTTCGCATTGCCTAGCGCATTCGCAGTCCAAACTCTCTGGGCGTGATTTACAGAGACGCTGAGTACAGACAGACGGGGGTGGAACTGCATTTGCATTTCTTTTTTCGAACTGACGTCAATAAGGTGCCTTGTTCAAACTCGCCCGTTTGAGCTCCGATTTTTTGTAACGCAGAAAAGGATCGCAAATGCTCAGTTTAGACATTTCACAACTTTTAACCATGGGGGGGGGCCCTAAACAGGGTAGGGGAGCTCACATTAACGTTCAAAAACCTCAGAAAGTGAAAATTTCATGCCATGGGACCTTTAAGGACACAAGGACACAACAACAGCATTCATCTGTGAGCTACTGTAGTCCCACATAGGTAAATTTGTTCACTACATTTGACCCACACTGCAGTGCTACTGGGGCACCCTGTCAGAAGTAGTAAGTGACCACAGCTGCGTCGCATTACTCTGTCTTACCTCTTCCCCTACTCCTTTATCTACGTCTTTGTCTTGCCCCTCGATACCGAGCTGAGAGGGCTCAGGGTACGAATGTTCCCCTAAGAAATGGGACACCACTCGATTACCGTTTGCGTCATCATCCCTTGCCATGTCAAGGATTATCGGGTACCTCAGCTAGACAAAAAATAGCTTGTTTATACATGAAAGTTTGATGAAAACGATAACGTCGGCTAAACAGACACAGCAACAACAGTTCACTAAATGTAATGTAGAACATAAGTGTCATAATTGTAAACCATGCTAAACTGTTCATCGATAATTACAACTGCTGAAAATACATTTATGAGACTTGTTGGCTGGTTGATGTGACGCTGCCATCCTGATCCCAAAACCTGCCTGAGCTTGTAGGTGTACCCCTTTGTTTCAAGTGTAGTCGAAAGCTTACTTTATTTCAAGGGGTATGTAGCCCTCGGTCGTGGCCCGAGCCCTTGATCAAAATTAGAATCGGGACATCCCTTGCCTTCACATGAACGCGCAAAACCAAGGGGTAGGGGTAAGACGAAGGGGTAAAACAGAGGAATGGGACACCACGACTTAACTCTAATCTACCTCCTAACCAGCCTTCTCTGCATGTTTTTGAAGCAAGAAACATGGGACCTTCTTGGACAATAGGCTTGTATACTCAGTATCGAAACTACAAACATAGGGCAAAGTTGTACCTTTTCTTGACTGTATAACTCTACTATATACTCCAAACGTGCAATATTTTTTCCATACTCTCCTAATTACTGTTTTCATTATTATTACTTATTTTATTACAGTGGTACCTCACCTTACGAAATTAATTCGTTCCAGAAGTGGTTTCGTAACGTGAAAAATTCGTAAGTTGAGTAGCTATTTCAATGGAAAAAGCCTGATTCGTTCCAAGGCCCCGATCCAAGTTTTTTTTTTATAGTGTAACTTTTTTTATAGTGTAACAATGTGTTCTGCGTCCTGATTGGTTTCTCAGACTGGACTAGACCAGGTGGATTAAAGCGCCGCGTGCGGGTCTATTTCCTGGTTTCTCACGAGTCACAGCTGAGGCGAGCAGAGAGGAGGAGACCGCACACAGTGTGAGCGCGGCTCCTCCTGGTTTAGTCCAGGTTTAGTCCTGGTTTAGTCCAGACCACCGCGGCTCCTCTAGACCTCCTCTAGACCTGGTCAGGTCTAGAGGAGGACCTGGTCAGGTCTAGAGGAGGTCTAGACCACCGCGGCTCTTGCATGGCTCTCGCTCACATGCGCTCAGACTGCCTGCGGTCTCCTCCTTGCTGCTCGCCGCAGCTGTGACTCGTGAGAAACCAGGAAATAGACCCGCACGCGGCGCTTTAATCCACCTGGTCTAGTCCTGGTTTAATCCAGGTTTAGTCCTGGTCCAGTCCAGGTTTAGACCTTGGTCTAGTCCTGCTGTCAGCTCTGCGCCGGGTCATGCTGCGCACACGTGTCCGCGCAGTCTTCTCCCCCCTCCCGCTTCCCCCCACACTTCAATATTGATACGTTTTGTTGAAAATCTATGAAAGTTTGAGTGTTTAAACAGAGACAAATGTGAGAAAAGTTTAAATCCAGTCTGAGAAAAGTGTATAATGTGTGTGGCTGAGCGCGCATTATTTGAATTTTTGAGATTTCGCGTTTCGTAACTTGAATTTTCTTTCGTATCTAGAGACAAAAATTTACCGTGAAGGCGTTTCGTAACTTGACATTTTCGTTTGTTGGGTCATTCGTAAGGTGAGGTACCACTGTATTACTTATTTAATTTTATTCTTGCCTGCATGCACTTTCTTTCTTGTTCAAACTGTCTCTGCCTGGAGCTACTGTGGCAAGTAAATTTCTCCTATGTGAGATTAATAAAGTCTTATCTCATCTTATCTTCTGAATAGATCTATATTGGTTTGGACCAACGTCGGACGTCAGACCACTTCATAACATTGACCGTCATGGTGCTATTGAAATCAGAATTGAATCAAAATCATGACAAAACAAATATATGCTGAGAGACTGGAAACGTTTTGAATCAGACTATTCGCTTCTGAATCATAATGAGATCCTGATATACAGACAAACAGATAGAACAGATTCCACCTTTATTGTATGTATAGATTTCTCTCCTAGATTTTCCCCTGAGCTTTAAAATCTTGGTTATAAGAGAAAAAAAAAACAGCTCCTGCTTTTATCTAACCTTATGTAACAATTGCATTAGTGCTTGTGTGGAGAAAGTGACATTTAAACAGATAAAAGGAGGTTCAGTGCAGGAGGCTGGTGACAGCGCCGTGTAATTAATGTGCTGCTCTCCACAGCCTGACATCCAACCTGCGCTGGTTTCATCTGCTCACAGCTACACAACTCAAAACTACACAACACAATACAATATAACACAAGACAACACCACAGAGAGAGGTTTGAAATAAGACTGTTTATGGATTCTGTAGATAAGAATAGACTGATTCAGCTTTTTCAGTTCTGATACCAATTCTGATACTATAGCTTTATGTCGCCTGCTTGTTTCTATGGATAAATCATTGCTCTGCCTGGAATGTTCCACAGTATGACATTAAGCAGCCCTGTCTTACATTTATGCCATTACATGTGGTTTTGTATGAGTGAAAAGTCCCTCAGTCGTCCAGGTAGAATCCATGATAAAAGGAGAAGTTCAATTTGTCAACTGGACAAAGTTTGTTTGGTTGAAAACGTTTCGCCGCTCATCCGAGAGGCTTCGTCAGCTCTGGTTATTGTGCTGGTTAGACACTGCTTATATCTAGCTGCCGGGAGGCACTCCCTACACTGAAAAAGGATCGTTTTCAGAGCTTTTTCAGTGTAGGGAGTGCCTCCCGGCAGCTAGATATAAGCAGTGTCTAACCAGCACAATAACCAGAGCTGACGAAGCCTCTCGGATGAGCGGCGAAACGTTTTCAACCAAACAAACTTTGTCCAGTTGACAAATTGAACTTCTCCTTTTATCATGTGGTTTTGTAGTTTATTGTAGCTCACAAATACCTAGAAAAACACGCATTCTGACTGTGAGCGGGGTGGCCTCTCCGCAGATCTGACCTGTAACTTGGTCTGCTTTGGGCTCCGTGAAGATGGGAAGGTTTAATGCCATACTGTGAAACATCTCAGACAAAGGGATAACATCTCTATGGAGAAAAGGATTTGATGGACTTTCCACCAGAAAAGTTTCACAGTTCACCATGATCTCAACCAATACGAGTGCAAAGACAAAAAATTGACTTCATTTTCATAAGAACAAAACATATTGTATGATAAAATGTGTTCTGTAGCTGTTATTCATCTCTTAAGTATCTATAGAACAACTTTGGATTAAAAGCTCAAACATCATAAGACTTTCTGGACCAACTACGACCAATAGTCTTATTACATCAATGTACAGTATTATCCAACCAGGATATTGAGAGAACTGATATTTTGGAGCCGATATAATGTATGATTCAGGAAATTTTCAGGGATTGGTGCTGATGTTCTATACCAGTATCTGTATCGGTGCATCTCTAAGAAGCCAGAATTGTCTTTATAAGGAATGGTACTTCATATTGTTATTTGTTGTTAACACCATTGATATCACAGTTAACAATTTAAAACAAGATATTGTTAGAGACAGAGCGGCAGTAGCTCAGTTCGTAGAGCATTTTGTCCGCTGATCCAGGGGTTGGCAGTTCGAATCCCGCTCTCGACAATCGTTGGTTGAGCTCCGAAGCCGCCACACATGAGTGCTGCCGTTGTGTCCTTGGGCAAGACACTTAACCCCACCTCGCCCCCAGTGTCTGTGCACACCGGAAGAGATCCCATGACACAAAAATACATCAAGGCCCGTTGCATCAAGCAGCGGGGGGCCATCCTCCCGTGGACCCACCACCAGCGGGGGGATTCATGTGACCTGGGCAGTGGATCTGTCTGGACCGTTGCCTCCGCGACCTGAAATATGTAGAAAGCGGAAGAAAATGGATGGATGGATATTGTTACAGAAATTCCATTTCTATGCTATGGTGACAGCTCCCACTGCCAGCTCAGTCATTGTTTTCTTTAGCCCTATTCGGACGGGATTAGTTTTATGGGGTGACATGGGGTGAAGTAATAATTACCAGGGAATTTAGTCCTGTCTGAACGCGCCATGTCCGTAAACATAACGGAGTATGTCTGTGAAATTTACAGCGAGTTTCACCTTCTGTAAAACGGTCTGGAGGAATTACCATAGGTAATATTAATCCCGTGCGAATGCGACTCTCGGTAAAGATGTATGTAATATTTCGTCACATCCGTTTAAAGAAATAATTTACTGCAATTTTCAAACACGGAGGAGCTTGAAGCGCTTTGTTTTGCCGGCAAACAAAATGATCTACCGGTGCTCTCAAACAAACGCACACATCGACCAATGAAAAAGACCAAGAGGTATAAATAAGTCGTCAGAGGCATGAAACTTCTGCTTGTTTTAGGTCATGTATGCTCTATTAGTCCTGATTATGGGCAATAATTTGCATAGTTCGCTAATATTACACATAGGCTAATCATGACGTGCACGGCAACGAATACGTGACGGCAGAGCGTAAACAAACTCCTCCCATGTCAAATGAATATTACGGACATTTCTTGTCCTGTGTGAATGGGGTCATTTATATTACAGAGGTCCTGTGATAAACCGACATTACTCTACATCCCCCTGTAAAACTAATCCCGTCCGAATAGGGCATAAGTTATAGATACCTACAACTTATACTTAAGTACAGTACTTTTACTTCATGATTTTCCACCACTGTTTTTTGCTGATAGTAAATAAATTTATCCAGAACTCCAGCTTCATGAATCTTCTCTTCAACACTCCGGCTACTACAATTTATTCTACACGCATATCTTATCTCCAAAATCCTCAAAATGACACCTATTACAGATAAAGATAGAATACAGGAAGTAGAACTGCATGACTGGGGAAAATGTTATATTTGGTACGGTATTTGACAAAACAACACAACAGTGAGAGGTCTCAAAATAAGACTTTTTTTTTATAGATGCTGATGTTACTGTTGGCAGAGCTGTGTTTATGTAAGAGGAATGTTATTTTAGTGTTGGTTATTTTAGTGTTGGTATTTGCCAAAATGGAAAAATGTTGTATAGTATTTGCAATTCATGAAGAAAAAAGACAAAAACAATGGAGCTAACCAGAGTATGCTAATAGAAGCTACAGGACGCAAGAGGAAAGATTATGATGACACTTCACACCTTAGCGTAGTTCAATAGACATACTTTTAAAGGGATATGCCACCCCCAGGTCAAATTTGGGCATCTCCCCACAGTCCAGAGACTAAAACAAGTGATGAAAAGCGTTTTCCTGGTCACCCAGCCATTGTCCGAGTCTGTCAGCACTGACCGCCGCGCGCAGCTGCTGCTCCTCCGCGTTAGACTGGAGGCTAACGTCGCCAGAGAAAGATTTCGGCCAAAAGGAATTCATTTGCTCGATGCTTTTCCCAATTACTTTCTGTGTAGTGCGCATTCATATCGAGTGCAAATAAATGTGCAAATCAACACGGAGAACTTGCCATGGTCATTTTGGGTGGGAACTATTTTTCAGTGCGGAAAAAGAAAGCCGAAGCACACAGCACGCAGCGTAACAGGGGAACTCCCTTCCTGGTGCGTAAACAGGGATTCCCCTGTCCGCGTGGTGCGTGCTTCGTCTGTCTTTTTCCGCACTGAAAAATAGTTCCCACCCAAAATGACCAAGGCAAGTTCTCCGTGTTGATTTGCACATTTATTTGCACTCGATATGAATGCGCACTACACAGAAAGTAATTGGGAAACGCATCGAGCAAATTAATTCCTTTTGGCCGAAATCTTTCTCTGGCGCCGTTGCCTCCAGTCTAACGCGGAGGAGCAGCAGCTGCTCGCGGCGGTCAGTGCTAACAGACTCGGACAATGGCTGGGTGACCAGGAAAACGCTTTTCATCACTTGTTTTAGTCTCTGGACTGTGGGGAGATGCCCAAATTTGACCTGGGGGTGGCATATCCCTTTAACAACTAGGATGTAGACTTAGGCTGCGTCCCATTTCTCTGTCTGCCATGAAGCTGTGAGCGACTCTTATGGATAGCTGCAGGTCGAGTACAGAGTAGCAGATTTATTTATTTTTTTCATTTTTTTCTGACCGGATCCGACTCGTATCGCTGTTTAAGAAAATAAAATTGGAGAATGAAGTGCAGCGGGTGTATGCTGGGGCCGGTGAACATTGTTGATCAATAGCAGTACGGTGTCTTGAAGTTAAAGTTTAAGTGATTAAAAATTATGCAAACATAGACGAATTATTCCAAATACAACTTTAAGAAAGGTAAATGAGAACAAAACAACTCTAACTCTGAAAAGTCCATTTTGCATAACAAGCTGCTTTAAGGGATAAGAAAAGTTTCAACAGAATTAAAAATGATCAGCAATAAAATATGAACTGAAATACAAAAATACGCTTAACCATAAAGTACGGTAGAAGTAGAGGCAGTTTGGCTCATATTTAAAGTTGCGCTCTGTGATCCTGGCTCCGGAGAACGCCCAATTAGTTTACACTCCACTTATTCTTTTGACATTTCCAGATATTGGCAAAGATGATCAATGGCTCGGGCCTTGCAAATGTCAGTGTTCTCTGCAACACTGGGCCTGGACTTCCACACAGAGTCCTCACTCCCCTGCTGTAGTTACACTGTGACAAAAGGATGATAAAGAATGTTTTATAGATACAGAAAATTACTTGAATTCTGATTGTTAGGTGTGACTTTTACTGGACCTTGATTATAAGTGACTAATAGTAGATTCACTATGTAACTTTTCGGTTGGGGGTCCGTCACCTGCATGTTTCTATGGATATGTCATTGCTCTGTTTTGTCTGGAATGTTCCACAGTATGACATTAAATGGCTCTACCTTACATTTATTCAATTAGAGGTGGAAAAAAGCTGGAAAAAACAGGCATTCTGACTGTGAGCGGGGTCGCCACTCCACAGATCTGACGTGCAACTTGGTCTGGTTTGGTCTTGATGCTGATAGAAAACTTTACTGCCATACTGTGAAACGTTCCAGACAAAGCAAGAACATTTTACGGAGAAAGGCATTTTACAGGCACTTTCCCTGAAAAGTTACACGATGCGCATTTATGGTAGGTATGGAGCCTTGGAAGTGTCATAAGGCGTGCGCACGAGTTATAAAGCATGGGAACGACTTAAAAGGCGTGCACACGAGTTAGAAACCATGGGAACGACTTAAAAGGCGTGCACACGAGCTAGAAACCGTGGGAACGACTTAAAAGGCGTGCGCACGAGTTAGAAACCATGGGAACGACTTAAAAGGCGTGCGCACGAGTTAGAAACCATGGGAACGACTTATAAGGCGTGCGCATGGGTTATAACTCGCTTTGCGTTATAGCGTGCGCTCGAGTAGTTAAAAGTGAGGGGACGAGTTACAAATCATTCCCTCGCTTTCATTTCTGCAATATATCACAGCTCGGACAACACGCAACTGCTGCCTTCGATTCATCACTCTCTGTTAAGTTTCGTTTTCGTCACACTCTCTTAAAGGCAAAGTAACGTTATTTTACAATCTGAGCCTTCTTTCGGTAATAAAACAAGTCGTTTGACTCACCCATATCACATTCGTGTCATTTGGAGCTGTTTGAAGAAAGTTATGTTGTAGCGTAACCATTAGCATTTGTTTTCGGGGCATTACTTTGCGGTGTCCAAATAACACAAACTTTAGCACTTTTCAAATCATAGAAGCCCGATGTCTTAATGTAAGAAATCGTTTGAAGCAAAAGTGGCCTGTAATCCGAGATTTATCCATAGTTTTCAGCTTTGCGTTTCATGTTTGGGGCCCAGGAGCAGTCCGCGCATGCGCACTGGCGTCCTCATCTACTCGAAACTATGGCTAAATCTCGGATTACAGGCCACTTTTGCTTCAAACGATTTCTTACATTAAGACATCGGGCTTCTATGATTTGAAAAGTGCTAAAGTTTGTGTTATTTGGACACCGCAAAGTAATGCCCCGAGCAAATGATACAGCACCATGTTAACGGATACGGGATCATTACTAGAACAGAACGGCTCAACATAAGTTCTGTGATACTGCTCCAATTGACAGAAAAATGCTATGGGTGAGTAAAACTACTTGTTTTATTGCCGAAAGAAGGCTCAGATTGTAAAAAAACGTTAATTTGCCTTTAAGTTTCGTTTTCGTCACACTTCTTGTTACTAAGGCTACTCAGATTCATATCTGGTCTTCAACTGCCATCTACTGGTCACAAAGTGCAACAGCACCACATTAAAGCCAAAATAAAAGACACGGCTCATAAAAGACTGATGAGAATAAGGGAACAACAAAAAGACAAGACAATGGGGGGTACACTACAAAAGCATTACTTTTTGCTGTAACGCAGTAATGTAAGGCATTACATGGGGGCCTTATAAGTCGTTCCCACGCTTTATAACTCGTGCGCACGCCTCATAAGTTTTTCCCACGCTTTATAACTCGTGCACATGCCTTATAAGTCGTTCCCACGCTTTATAACTCGTGCATAAACCTTATAAGTCATTCCCAGGCTTTATAACTCGTGCGCACGCCTCATAAGTTTTCCCACGCTTTATAACTCGTGCGTATACCTTATAAGTTTTCCCACGCTTTATAACTCGTGCGTATACCTTATAAGTTTTCCCACGCTTTATAACTCGTGCGTATACCTTATAAGTTTTCCCACGCTTTATAACTCGTGCGTATACCTTATAAGTTTCCCCACGCTTTATAACTCGTGCGTATACCTTATAAGTTTCCCCACGCTTTATAACTCGTGCGTATACCTTATAAGTTTTCCCACGCTTTATAACTCGTGCGTATACCTTATAAGTTGTTCCCACGCTTTGTTATTATTTATTCACCTCTATGACACTTCCAAGGCTCCGTATGTTGGTCTAGTCAATATTAAAAATATGTATACATACAAATAAAAAATAAAATAAATAAAAAATAAAATAAATAAAAAATAATCAAACAATATATCAATGTTAAATAAAAGATTAAGAGTACAGTCTAAGTGGACCACAAAAATATAAGGTTATAAAACTGCTATGTACAATACCTCAGTACTACAGTATACAGAACAACTGTCAATGTAATGTTCTTGGATGTTGTAGAGTTCCTGACACTTCTTCTCTCAAACATAAAACCCTCTGTTCCACCTTGTGATGTCATATGTTAATACAGGAAGTGCTCGTCTGTACTCGATATACTTTCACTGGAATCAATTGAATCATGTCAGCCTTGGAATTGTCAACCTCTACTGAACAAAAGGTAAAAGGTAGCTGTTAATCTGGAGCTTCATGACATCACAAGGTAGAACAGAGCATTTTGTACTTTGGAGATGTAGACAGACTAGTAATAAAGGATTGTGAATGAAACAAAACCCAACTCCAGGTATGTTTTTGATGAGGAGACCACATTATAACGCCGTATGTGTCTTATACTGTAGCTCACAAGAGTTAATTTGACGTAATATAGGACCTTTAACGTGTTTTCAGAATCGCATGATTAATGGTGAACAGTAGCTGATTAAATGAGCGTTTTACACTCACTTACATTTCAGCGTGACCTTACCCCTGTAGAATACCTGAGCGCCGTGGTGCCCTTTATGTCTCCAGTGTTTTTTACGTGCAGAACATGTATTATCATAACCATAACCTCCAGTTATGGTATATTATGTCAAATTAAGAGGATTAGTCTGAAATCTCTTAAACTCTACAGCCTGCTTCTAACCCTGTATGTTTATTAATACGGAAATCTCCAATGACGCCCACTTTGTCATTAGCAGCAGATCGTATAAAACTCACAATGGTGCCTCATTTATACTCTTCACATCTGAAAATGTAAAGCAGTTATTTTAAGCTAAGTGAGAAGTGATTATAAAGTGTTGTCTTCTTTGGATTTTAATGAGAGATATCAAAAGAGTGACAGCAAAAAGCGTGACCTGGAAAAGATACTGTAAAGATAATGCAATTGAGGATTAATGTATAGTTGTTCTACTCTGATCCTACGCTAGGGTTGTTAAAAGTATCAAATACGATACTGAAACTAGTATTGAAACAAGATATTCATTTGAGCAGGTATCGATACTAGAAAAGTCCCATTCACAGTACCGAAATAAACCTTTCTTGAATAGTTTTAGAATGATCTTGAGCTGTATCAGAACAAGTATAAGAGCACATACTAGACGAGTATACACCCATGGACCACTGAGGGAGTACACAGATATAAAACCAGATGGGAATATATAAAAGTATTATGATTTAAAGTTGAAAATCACTAAAATAAAGAGAACAAAGAGGGTTTATTCTGATTGTGGTATCGGAATTGGTATTGAGAATTGATAGTTTGGCATTTTTGTATCGTAACACGCTAAGAAGGGTCAAACGAGTTCCGATGAAGAAGTCGTGTACCTCCTTTTACTCTCTGTGGTCATGTTCAAATGTTGGTGAAGGTCTGAGAGTGTGGGGGAGAGAGGGAGAAGTGAAAGAAGAAAGGAGGAATTGAGAAATGGAGGGAGAGAGGATTGAGAGAAATAAGGGATTGAGAGACAGGGGAAAGGGGGTGGGAGGGGATAGAGTGAATAGAGAAAGACAGAGAAGGGGGCATTAGAAAGGGAGAGATTCACACCTCTCCCTTTTGAGAGATGACAGAGAAAGGAGGAAAGGAGAAAGAGAGAAGAGGGAGAGAAGAGAGAGACTGTGCTATATTTTATTGTAAGATTCCACTGGTCTACAAACTTTTGGACTCGATCTGCTTCTGAGATAAAAGTGGCTAAATCTCATTTATATTGATCAGATGAACTGAAAATCAATTGATAACTGTGCTGGTTAGCTAATGTATTCAAGATATTTAATGATATTGTTTTACATCAAAATCACATCTGTTTATACAATAGATTTAGGCATTTTTGCTTGAAAATAATATTTATATTTTGAAAATATTTAACTTGCACTTCTTTATCCGTCAAGAAATAAACAAGACATCAGGTGCACACAATTTCGAGGCATCTCTGTAATGTGAAATCAAAAAATATTTGATGTTAAAACATATTGACATATTGAAATGAATGTATTGGAATGTGCAGACAGGCTTTCAGATACCATAGCCAATCAGCACTTCTGACTTACTTTTTCTTTATTAGTTTAGTTTATTTGATTTATTTGACAGGGACAATAGAAGCATTAATCAAAAAAAATAAAAATAAAAAAAGATAAGATGCTTTGTACCAGACTTTATTTAGCTCTCGGAACTAATTTCCATCTGCAGTCCCTGAGACAAACAACATCACAAACAATGAACATAAAGCATAAAAACACAATATTTACAGTGGCGGTGATACATTTCATCAATTACAAAAAAATAAATAATTAAAACTCTTTTCCCAATACCTGTACCCCCTTCTTATGTCTAGTCTGTAATGCTGACATGTCTGCACTCTTAGAAATGGTTGTTTAAAGCTTTTTTTAAGCATTTGCATAATTTTAGCTCAGTTGAAAGTTTGTTCCATTCTGAGATTGTTTTAAATGACAATGCAGATTGTCCTAGTGATGTTTTCCGTTTTGGTATTGCACATTGGCCACTGACCGTTGACCTGGTTCTTCTGACCATCTGGATAAACTTTTTCAATGGTGGTGGTGCCACATTATTGATCATCTTGAATAATAACCTTAGATTGGCCAGTTTAATTGTATTATCAAAGTTGAGCATTTTAGCAGTTGAGCATTAGTGACCTAAACCAAGAAGAATTTCACTACTTTTGTTCCGGTTTAACATGTATACTCTTTTTTTTTTTTTTTTTTTTCTTAAAGCTTAAAAGTAAAGTATTAAAAAAGAGACTGAGAGGAGAGAGAGAAGAGATAGGGGAGAGTGAGTAAGAGAAGAGAAAGAGAGAAGAAAGCGGGAAGGAGAGGAGCAGAGCCTTCTCGTGGTGAAACCTGCACTTCAGAATCCATGATTTCGTGTCTCCAGCTCTGCCCGTGGTCCACCAGAGTAGACCCATGTGCTCCTTTCACTTACAAACTCCTGCTCGGGCTTCCTGGGGTTTGATATTTTCTCACTTTAGCCTGTGGGAATGTTTGAACCTGTGGATGGCTTCAGTCTCACGTCTCTCACTAAAAACATCCATATTTCACAAAGCACAGTCTTTTGAGATCTCCAGCTGTAACATGTCCTGGGGCTGGGACAGAGAGCCAGAGGAAGAGTGGAAAACACCCAGCTACATAACCAGGGCTGGAGAGCAGGAGTCTGTGGTGTTTTTTTTTTCAACATTGTTATAAAGGTGCACTATGTAACTTCCTGGTTGGAGTGCCTTCATCTTCTTGTTTCTACAGATCTCTGCCTGGATTGTTCCACAGTGGGACATTAAGGGGGGAGCAGTGAGAAAAAAGAGGGACCTCTGAGAAGGAAGAAAGAGGCCGAGAAGGAAGAAAGAGAAGAGAGTGAGAGAGAAGTGAAGGAGAGAGATGGAGTAAGAGAAGAGAGGGGAAAAGAGAAGGAGATGAGGAGAAAGCAAGGAAGAGGAATGGTTTAGTCCTAGTTTGGAGCTGGTCCTGATGAAGTCCTGGTTTAGTCCTGTTGCATTGCTCTGTTTTAGAAGTGAAGTGAACTTTATTGATCTCACACTGGAGAAATTCTTCTCTGCATTTTAACCCATCCTATATATATATATATATTAGGAGCAGTGGGCGACACATTCCTGCGCCCGGGGACCATCTCCATGATCTTCTTGCTTCGGTTTGGTCAGGACCTAAGCTGGAGTTTTTTTACCTATGGAGCATGTTTTGGGTTGGTGGGGGAAACCGGAGTGCCCAGAGGAAAACCCACCCAGACACGGGGAGAACATGCAAACTCCACACAGAAAGGCCCAGGCGACCCGGGGATCGAACCCAGACCATGCATGCAAACTCCACACAGAACACACAAAGGCCTGGGCGACCCAGGAATCGAACCCGGAACCTTCTTGCTGTGAAGAGCGCTAGCCACTCAGCTACCATGCCGCCTTTAGACCTGGTTTAGTCCTGATTCAGATCTTGTTTAGTCCTGGTTCAGATCTCGTTTAGTCCTGATTCAGATCTCGTTTTGTCCTGGTTCAAATCTCGTTTTGTCCTGGTTCAGATCTCGTTTTGTCCTGGTTCAAATCTCGTTTTGTCCTGGTTCAGATCTCGTTTTGTCCTGGTTCAAATCTCGTTTTGTCCTGGTTCAGATCTCGTTTTGTCCTGGTTCAAATCTCGTTTTGTCCTGGTTCAGATCTCGTTTAGTCCTGGTTCAGATCTCATGTTGTCCTGGTTGAGATCTCTTTTAGTCCTGGTTCAGATCCCGTTTAGTCCTGGTTCAGATCTCGTTTAGTCCTGATTCTGATCTCGTCTAGTCCTGGTTCAGATCTCGTTTTGTCCTGGTTCAGATCTCGTTTAGTCCTGGTTCAGATCTCATGTTGTCCTGGTTGAGATCTCTTTTAGTCCTGGTTCAGATCCCGTTTAGTCCTGGTTCAGATCTCTTTTAGTCCTGGTTCAGATCCCGTTTAGTCCTGGTTCAGATCTCTTTTAGTCCTGGTTCAGATCTCGTTTTGTCCTAGTTCAGATCTCGTTTAGTCCTGGTTCAGATCTCGTTTTGTCCTGGTTCAGATCTCGTTTTGTCCTAGTTCAGATCTCGTTTAGTCCTGGTTCAGATCTCGTTTTGTCCTGGTTCAGATCTCGTTTTGTCCTGGTTTACTTCTTCCGCCTGTGATGTTTACTGTGAAAAGTTTAACTACTACTACTTATATTCCCTTATAGACCACATCATAGTGGAACTCATATTTCTAACTCCTTCTACCGTTTGTGTGAGCCCGTACGATTGGGTCGTATGGCATTTCGAGGAAGGAAGTTGATGCTGTCGCACACTTGACCCACTGATCCGTAGAAAATTAATTTTGTCAGGGCAGATTAAGCAGAGGCACAAACTGGTATTATCACACGGAGATGAGGTGATTAGTATAAAAAGAGCAAGCGTCACTCGCGGAGAAGGTACGAGAATGGAGCTGTTTGACTGCAACAGAAAACCCGTTTCACCGTCACAACGCTTAAAACGCATAATGTCAGGTGACATTTCACATTTCAATACAATATAGGCCTCGTTAACTTAAATTATGTATGTTTAAAGGTGCATTGTGTATCTCTTCTTGTGGAGGGTTCATCAAATGCTTTTCTCCATGGAAATGTTATTGCTTTGTCTGGAATGTTTCACAGTGTGGCATTAAACTTTTCTATTTACACGGAGACCAAACCAGACCACGTTACAGGTCAGATCTGTGGAGAGGTCACCCCGCACACAGTCAGAATACCTGTTTTCTAGCTGTTTTTGAGCTGTAAATGTAAAGTAGAGCTCTTTAATGTCATACTGTGGAACATTCCAGGCTTTAATAGTTTTATTGTAGTTAAAGGCACTGTATCTGATTGATTTTGATTTATTTTTGTTCATGTATTTGAGCTAAATGTGTCTTGATATATGATATAAGCAGCTCTTTAGCTCAAAATCATCTATAACAGGGGTGTCAAACTCATTTTGGTCCGGGGGCCGTATCCAACCTGCTTTGATCCCAAACGGGCCAGAGCAGAAAACATGGCATGGCATACATACCCCAAAAATAGCAATAAGTCCAAATATTTGTCCAGAGAAACACAAATCTATTACAGACTGCTGTTTCTTCAGTCCCAGCAATAATTTGTTTTTCTTCTGTCTTAATTCTTCGTTCAAGTTACCGTATTGTTCAAAATACCGTGTCTCATAGTGGTGTTTAAGATTATATTCCTTGAGCAACGCCACTTGTTGCAAACACCAAGCGTACAGGTTTCCCATTCACCTCCGTGAACAAATCCTGCACTCGGCGTCCACTTTTCTCATTTTTAACATTTTGCTGATGAGGGTGTCACGGTCAACAGTCAAAACGATGGTCCTTTAAGAGCGTTTGGAAAGAGGCGAGTCTTTATCTGTGCTGCTCTGGTGGGACGGGCCACGCACAGAGGCACTGGAGATGCTGCTGTGCTAAGCTGCGCACAAAAGAGCTGTCCTGGGCTGTCCTCTGGACCGTGTAGAGGAGGTGGCTGAGAGGAGGGTACTGGCCAAATTCATGTCCATTAAGGACGACACCTCTCACCCTCTGCACCGGACTGTAGAGGAGCTGAGCAGCTCCTTTAGCAGCCGACTGAGGCACCCCCAGTGCAAGAAGGAGCGCTACCGCAGATCCTTCATCCCCACCGCCATCAGACTGTATAATTCTAACATATAGGCCAGACGTGCAATATCCTCCTTTTCATGTTGATGCTTGTTGTTACTATTATTATTATTACCATTTTCCATTATTATTATTATTACTATTACGTATTACTATTTGCACTATTTATTACTTACTTTAAGATTACTCCCTGCCTGCATGCACTTTTTTTTTTCCCTCTTGTCCAATTGTCCTGGAGCTACTGTGGCGAGTAAATTTCTCCTGTGTGAGATCAATAAAGGCTTATCTTATCTTATCTTATCTTATCTTAGAGGCGCAGAAATGTATTAATATTTTTATAGAAAATTAAAAATATAATCAAAATATTTTAGAAAATCAGACAGGAGCCAGATTAAAGGTCCTGGAGGGCCAGTGTACTGTCAGAGTGAGACGCTTTGTCAGTTTAAGACGCCTCCTCGAGATGAGCGCTACTGCGCAAGCGCGCATGATGTAATGGTTTAGAAACAGCTGAGCTACAGCTGTGATGTGAAAGCCGTACGCTTTCATGCGCTACTGCTTAAGTAAGTAACATTTTAACAGTCTATTGGTTTTATTGTATGTTTTAACCAATTAAGCATGTAACGAACGAGATGTGAATGTTAGATTTGCGGCAGAATACCTACGTCAGATAACCGAGACGCTTTGTCACTTTCAGAGGCCTCCTCGACTCGAGATGAGCGCTACTGCGCATATGATGTAATGGTTTAAAAACAGCTGGGCTGTCAAAGCGTTCGTTACATGCTTAATTGGTTAAAACATACAATAAAACCAATAGACTGTTAAAATGTTACTTACTTGCGCAGTAGCGCATAAAACTGTCAAAGCGAGACGCTTGCGCAGTAGCGCTCATCTCGAGGAGGCGTCTTAAACTGACAAAGCATCTCACTCTGACAGTACACCAGATCTGGCCCCCGGGCCGCATGTTTGACACTCCTGCTCTATATCCTCTGTGAGCTGTCTGCATTTACTTATAAAGTGTTTTACTGTGCGAAAATCAGGAAATGCGAGTTAGCTTTAACGTGTAAAAACTCCGCTTCAGTCTTTGAGTAAAAATCAAATGGAGCACCTTTTAAGGCAGTGACTATTCGCCTGTAGTGTGTTGTCTTAAGTTAAGAAGTGCAGAAAGACTGAGATCACTTTATTATTTATGGTACAATTCAAGGACCCTTATTAAGCTATTCTCTGTCCTATATTATAATGTTGTTTCCTCATCATCAACATACCTGAAGTCTTGATTTTGTTATGTTATATGTATTACATATGTATGTATTTGTAATACAGGATGTGCTCCTCTGTGTTTTTAAATTCTGTACACCATCAATAGAATCATTTGGATGGACTTAGACTGAGACAAACTTTATTGGAGTACTTTATAAGGGAAATTATTTGGATACAGTAGCTCACAACGGAGACTAACAAAAATAAATGGTATAGCAAAAAAAAAGACCGCAAGAGACAGGTTTCAAATGAGACATACTTATAAAAATAAATGTATATGTACAAGTCAAAATAAAATAGAAAAATATGTCATGAAAATATAAAATAAAATATAAAATCACAGCTATATACAGGAGACAAGAACATCAGTGTAATGATATGCTGATTGACAGAGCATAAGGTTATCCGTTACTTAAGACTATTGTACAGTTGTAGGGAGTATTATAATATGAATGTAGTCCTGTATTTCTCACTGAGCGGAGCTGTAGGAGCCTGTTGGAGAACGAGCTCCTCTGTCCCTCTATTGTCTGGTGCAGTGGGTGAGCAGGAGTGTCCATGGAGAGCAGTTTGTCCAGGGTCCTCCTGTCCCTCACTGTGACAAATGTCTCCAGCTCACGTCCGATCTCGTGACCAGCTTTACAGATCAGTTTGCCAATCCGCCTAATGTTCCTGATGATTTCAGCCCTGGAATTGCCCATCTCTGCTGAACAAAAGATGAAAGGTAGCTTTTAAGTTGTAAACTACCACGTCATGACATCACAAGTTCAAACAGAGCAATTTGAGCTTTGGAGATGTACTGTAGATAGACTGACAAACCAAGCTTGCTCAAACATGTGTGAACGGAACAAAACACAACTCCGGGGATGTTTTTGAGGAAGGTAGCAGCATTATAACACGCTAGACGTTCACAAGAGTCAATTTTGCATAATAATGGAGCTTCAAAGTCCATACACCTTCACTAGAATCTTCAAAAGGTAGCTGTTATTAACTTAAGCTACCACTTCCTGATGTCACAATGTCCATCCAGTATTACTTATAAATGTAACAAAACACAAATCCAGGTATGATTTTGAGGCGGTGACAAGATTCTAACATGGTTTAAAGCCCACAAGAGTCAAATTGGCATATAGGACCTTTAAAAAGAAATAAGAAAAGCCACATTTCTTACCTTACTTCATGAGACTGACCTTATGCGATTGTTTTTCACATTCAGTCCATCAAAAGCTGCCTGTAATCCACCATTTTGCTACAAATATCTTGAAAGGATTCTTGGAGGACACATTTGAAAGTCAGAGCCTATATTGCACATAATACTCCAAAGTAAAGTTATCTGTGTTTGGGGATTTCGTAAAGACACTGAAGATTGCTTTGGCTCTTATAGTGTCAAACTGTCAGACTGCAGCATAGACTGGAATAAGAAGGAGGCAGACTACATAACACTAAGGCTAGTGGAAACAACCACAAAGAGAGGGTTGAAATGAAAATACATGAGCACAAATGGATTCAGGTCTATAGTATTTTTCTCTGTGCACTGAGCCAGAAGGGCCAGCTACAGTCTGAGGACCCATATACTACATTAGCTCCAAACTTCGCTACAGGGAGAGAGGGGGCACCATAATAATATAATACAGGCTGCTTTGTTCCAGCCAGCTAAAATGTCAGGATATTCAATTGTCTGTGGAGTAACTTGGACTGATCTTATATGAAGGTGAAAAAGGTCATGGCATATTGTCCGGGACCACGTTTGTCCAATCTCAGAAGCTAAGGAAGGCCAGGTCTAGTTAGCACTTGGATGGCAGTCCACTGGGAGGACCTTGCCTGACCGTACAAAGCCACACTTTGTAGTTTGACAAAGATATCTGGGTCTGCAACCATACTTTGTCTCGTGCATTAACTTCTTGGGTTCTTTTTAAAGACAGTACAGTGGGGCATGTATTTACAGTGAACCCTCGTTTATCGCGGGGGTTAGGTTCCAGAAATAGCCCGCAATCAGTGAAATCCGCGAAGTAGGACAATTTTATATTTTACAATTATTCTACATGTTTTAAGGCTGAAAACGCTTCACCAGACACATTATACACCTTTCTGAGACTGGTATTAACATTTCCTCACATTTTTCTCTTGTTTAAACACTCAAACTTTTGTAGATCTTCATCAAAATATATTAATAGTGACGCGGGGGGAGACACGTGACACGCGGACACGTGCACGCGGACACGTGCACGCGGACACGTGCGCGCTGACACGTGCGCGTGGACACGTGTGTTTGTTTTGGTACCACATATCCATGCCATGTGCGAAAGTCGAGTGGAAAGCGACCTGGATATCATTTTGGGCAAGACTCAAGCCAATGCTAACAGTGCCAAACCGCTAACAGACGCCTCTGAGCACCAGTCCTCACCACAAGACCAGGTAAGACCAACCTGCGCTCACAAGAGTTGGTTGCATTTCACCCCGGCTCCAAAATCAGACCGCTATCAATGCGTCGCCAATACTCCACAGCTCTCTAGGACGGGGTCGGGTTCGGGACGGGGAAGACCCACTGTCTCCTCTCTGCGCGCGAGTATCCTCTCCCGGCGGCTCCCTCGAATGCGGCTCTCCCCGCTGCGGGCTCCCTCGGCCGCGCAGCGTCCGTCCATGTTGATTCTTGGCTCTTCCATTTGTCCGGCTCGCACTCAGTCTCTTCCATGGCAAGTAAACAAAGGCCACACCTCCTGTCACCCAGGCGCTCTCGTGAAGGACATCAGAGACTCTGTCCCTACCACCCTGCGTCACCATCCCTGGTCTAGACCTGGTTTAGTCCTGGTTTAGACCTGGTTTAGACCTGGTTTAGTCCTGGTTTAGACCTGGTTTAGTCCTGGTCTAGTCTCTTAGCTAATCAGGGCGCAGGACACAATGTTATACTGTAAAAAAAAGTTACACTATAAAAAAAAATAATAATAAAAAAAAAAAAAAATGGAAAAAAAAATCCGCGAAACAGCGAGGCCGCGAACAGTGAACCGCGATACAGCGAGGGTTCACTGTACCTTGTTGACATGTTTCTTGTCTTGAGAACCGTCACTGGTGTTGGTGGGAACGTGGTTAGGCTGATGGACCTGGCAAGTCGCTCAGACTGACCACGCCTACCATAGCCTGGTGGTTTCTGGGGGAGAGTGTTTCGGGTGTGTGAAATGAATGAATGAAAGCCTTTTTATTGTCACTATTCACATGTACAATTTATTTTTATTATACCTACTGAAGCATCAGACATTTAAGTAGGATATATACAACACAGCAGGATATTTACAACACAGTATAGAAAGAAAATACTGCAAAAAATGTCTGCACTTTTTTTTTTTTTTTTGAATAAGGAGGAACGCTCGTCATCACGGTTAATGCTGTCCGTGCATACTTTACGACGATGTGAGTCAGTGGATCTCCACGAGTGCAGATAAGAGTGATTGACAGGTGCATTAGCCAATCAGGAACACATATGGTCTATGTTAATATATATATACTGTATATATATATATATATATATATATATATATATATATATAGATATAGATAGATATAGATATATATAGATGTATAGATATATAGATATACTGTATATATGGCTGCTTATGAGGGGGGGGGGGGGGAATGGAAAAAAATATGACCTATAAGAGCGAAGCACTTAACTCTAAGCACTGTTAATCTGATACGAGAGAAGACTGATTTTATTCAAAAACGTGTGACCAATGAGCTCCTTCATTTCACATGCATCTCTGAAATAAAGAAATCAGATTTCTCTATTCTGGCTGAATTTGGCTCGAGGCATGACGAAAAGAGTGTGCCCAACCTGACATCCCTCTGGATAAAAATACACAGGCCAAAACTAGCTATGCTATGTACGGAGATGGAAAGAATACTTTGAAACTGTGGAGCACTGAATAGCTGCATTAAAATGTGTTTTGTAACATATCCTGATACATGGACCAATCAGAGTACAGTGTTCTGAGAAAATTATACTCTGAGTTGCGTTTAAATTACACTTTAGAGACGCAGTATTAATCACAGCTTTACATTTGTTTCACTGTTTTTAAAGGTGCACTGTGTAACTTTTCTAGTCGAGTCTGTCACCTGCTTGTCTTCATGGAGATGTTATTGCTTTGTCTAAAATGCTCCATGGCAGAGATGAACCCCATCTATATCAATTGAGACAACTATAAGCTACATTACAGGTCAGATCTGGGGAGAGGTAACCCTATCCACAGACAGAATCATTGTATCTTTGAGAATTAGAAACACCCGTAATGAATAAATGGTAGATAGATGTGTTTAATGTCACACCATGGAAGACTCCAGGCAAAGCAATAACATCTCCATGGAGACAAGAAGGTGAAGGTCCCTCCACCAGAACGTTTGCGTGATGCACCTTTACAGCATTTTATATCATGAATTGGAGCTGGAAAAATGACACACCACAAGAGAAGAATTGTGAATTTTTCTTATTGATTTTGATCATGCAAATTACATGATCAAATATTGTAATGTATTCCTTTTATGGTGGGCAGCAGTAGCTCAGTTGGTAAAGCGTTTGTCCACTGATCCAGGGGTTGGCACTTCTAATCCTGCTCTCGACATGCATCGCTGGTCGAGCGATCGGATTCCACTGGCCCACAGGTTGGTGGCGCAGTTCTAACTCCCACGGATGGGTGCCTCCGTTGTGCCATTGGGCAAGACACTTAACCCACCTCGCCTCCAATGTCTGCGGACACTGGGAGAGAGCCCCCATCTGCATTGTGATCTGGGCAGCAGATCTGTTTGGACTGTTGGCCCCGCGACCCGGACCACGGATTAAGCGGAAGAGAACGAACAAATATATATATATATTTTTTTTTTAGAAAAGTAACTGTATTCTGAATATCACCAAATGAAAAAGTATACTGGAATATGTGACGCACCCTTTGACTTAACATATTATCTTGTGTATTATTAAATTATTGATTGATTCTGACCTGCCTGGACATTAACTCCACACCACATATAGTCAGTGATGGGGGAGGGCTTAGCTTAATGTCATGCAAATGAGGCAAGTTGCGAGAAAACAAACAAAAAAATTGGGGTTGATTTCACCCCTTAGCAAAATCTGCTGTGCCTGCTTTCAAATAGCCACAACTTCTTCAAATATGGTCAGATTTTCATGTGTAAGACATCATTGGAAAGCTTAGAATATACACTTTCAGAATCTGTGAATAACTCAAAATGTCTCCGGGACAACTTGTGTCCCGAGTTGGACACATATAGTTACTCAGAATTAGTATTCACACTGTGTATTCTTGGTACATGTATCCAGTTACTTAAATATACAACTCCCAAGAACTATAAAGTAGTAGAGCGTTGGAGGTCCAGGGCTGTGCAGTGAGATGGAGGTCCAGGTGATCGGTGGTCATGCACGGTGGTAATGCACCACATTAGCTCCTCTCCTCTGGGGCTGATGGGAAAGAGAGGACAGTCACCATTATACAGCGTCATCATGATCTGATAGAACCAAAAGAGCAGGTCAAACTGTGGAGTTACAAGACCGGAGTTTTAACTCTGTAGTAGTGTTGTCACAGTACAAACATTCCAACTGATACTAAAGAATATCCTTGATTCTGATTCTCCTTTTGCCCAGTTGACAAATAGAGACATGAGTCTACCAGTGGTGTAGTGGGTTAAATGTTTGCACACCTACCAAAGGATAACCTGTTTGTATTTTTGTTTGACCATCTACTGTCATTGAATTTGTGCAAAGACGTTTCTCTAGAAAATCATGTTTTTTTAAAAGGTTAAAACATACCTGGAGTTGTGTTTTGTTTCTTTCATATGTTTAACACAGAAAGATAAGATAAGATAAGATAAGATAAGCCTTTATTGATCTCACACAGGAGAAATTTACTCGCCACAGTAGCTCCAGGACAATTGGACAGGAGGGAAAAAGTGCATGCAGGCAGGGAGGGGATAAAGTAAGTAATAAATAGTACAAATAGTAATACGTAATAATAATAATAATGGAAAAATAGTAATAATGATAATAGTAACAACAAGCATCAACATGAAAAGGAGGATATTGCACGTCTGGCCTATATGATCAAAGGAGAAGTTCAATTTGTCAACTGGACAAAGTTTGTTTGGTTGAAAACGTTTCGCCGCTCATCCGAGAGGCTTCGTCAGCTCTGGTTATTGTACTGGTTAGACCCTGCTTATATCTAGCTGCCGGGAGGCGTGTCTGACAATGACAAAAGCTCTGAAAACGATCCCCCTAATCTGTCTCTTTGTTTTTCAAATTACTCTGACGGCTGTTTCGACCCCCTATTCAACGTCTAACGACCCTCTCCACCCCTCTGCCCTGGCTCTGTTTGACTGGTCTAAGAATCCCATTATAAATGGGAGACAGGTTATATCTCACTCCCCCATTTCTGTTTAATGACGGATTCTCTTTTTTGACAAAAATAGCCTCTTTAACTCCCCTCTCAAACCAGTTCTTTTCCCTGGCTAAGATCTGAACCTCACTGTCCTCAAAAGAATGGCCCGTGGCTTCTAGGTGAAGATGTACCGCAGAAGCCGGTCCACTCTGGCACGCCCGTCTGTGTTGGTACATCCTCTTGTGCAGTGGCTGTTTTGTTTCTCCAGTGTAGCGCTCACTGCAGTCTTCACTACACTGAATGGAGTAGACCACATTGCTTTGTTTGTGGCTCGGTGTTCTGTCCTTTGGGTGGACCAGTTTTTGTCTTAAAGTGTTTGTGGGTTTGAAATAAACTGGAATTTCATATTGTCTGAAAATCCTCTGTAGTTTTTCCGAAACGCCGGCCAGGTACGGAATCGCTACCCCTTTCCTCCTGGGTTCGGATTCTCTGTTGTCTTGTTTATTGTCCTTGTCTCTCTTGGTTTTGTTGACAGCCCATTTAGGATATCCACAAACAGAGAGGGCTTCCTGCACATGTTGCTCTTCTTTCTCCTTGCCCTCTGTGCTTGTGGGAACCACTTGGGCCCTGTGTTGTAATGTCCGAATAACACCCAGTTTGTGCTGCAGTGGGTGGTGTGAATCAAAAAGCAGGTATTGGTCTGTGTGTGTGGGCTTCCTGAAGACTTCTACTTGGAGTCCCCGGTCTCCTCCTATCGTTACTGCACAATCTATCGTTACTGCAGCACAAACTGGGTGTTATTCGGACATTACAACACAGGGCCCAAGTGGTTCCCACAAGCACAGAGGGCAAGGAGAAAGAAGAGCAACATGTGCAGGAAGCCCTCTCTGTTTGTGGATATCCTAAATGGGCTGTCAACAAAACCAAGAGAGACAAGGACAATAAACAAGACAACAGAGAATCCGAACCCAGGAGGAAAGGGGTAGCGATTCCGTACCTGGCCGGCGTTTCGGAAAAACTACAGAGGATTTTCAGACAATATGAAATTCCAGTTTATTTCAAACCCACAAACACTTTAAGACAAAAACTGGTCCACCCAAAGGACAGAACACCGAGCCACAAACAAAGCAATGTGGTCTACTCCATTCAGTGTAGTGAAGACTGCAGTGAGCGCTACATTGGGGAAACAAAACAGCCACTTCACAAGAGGATGTACCAACACAGACGGGCGTGCCAGAGTGGACCGGCTTCTGCGGTACATCTTCACCTACAAGCCACGGGCCATTCTTTTGAGGACAGTGAGGTTCAGATCTTAGCCAGGGAAAAGAACTGGTTTGAGAGGGGAGTTAAAGAGGCTATTTTTGTCAAAAAAGAGAATCCGTCATTAAACAGAAATAGGGGAGTGAGATATAACCTGTCTCCCATTTATAATGGGATTCTTAGACCAGTCAAACAGAGCCAGGGCAGAGGGGTGGAGAGGGTCGTTAGACGTTGAATAGGGGGTCGAAACAGCCGTCAGAGTAATTTGAAAAACAAAGAGACAGATTAGGGGGATCGTTTTCAGAGCTTTTGTCATTGTCAGACACGCCTCCCGGCAGCTAGATATAAGCAGGGTCTAACCAGTACAATAACCAGAGCTGACGAAGCCTCTCGGATGAGCGGCGAAACGTTTTCAACCAAACAAACTTTGTCCAGTTGACAAATTGAACTTCTCCTTTGATCATGGATTCTACCTGGACGACTGAGGGACTTTTCACGCGTCTGGCCTATATGTTAGAATTATACAGTCTGATGGCGGTGGGGATGAAGGATCTGCGGTAGCGCTCCTTCTTGCACTGGGGGTGCCTCAGTCTGCTGCTAAAGGAGCTGCTCAGCTCCTCTACAGTCCGGTGCAGAGGGTGAGAGGTGTCGTCCTTAATGGACATGAATTTGGCCAGTACCCTCCTCTCAGCCACCTCCTCTACACGGTCCAGAGGACAGCCCAGGACAGAACTGGCCCTCTTAACCAGCTTATTCAGTCTTTTTCTGTCCCGTTCTGTGCTGCTCGGGGCCCAGCAGACGACAGCGTAGAGGAGAGCAGAGGCCACCACAGAGTCATAAAAAGCCTTGAGCAGAGGCCTGCACACTCCAAAGGACCTCAACCTCCTCAGGAGGTGGAGGCAACTTTGGCCCTTCTTGTACAGGGCGTCGGTGTTGTGGGACCAGTCCAGTTTATTGTTGAGGTGAACACCCAGGTACTTGAAACTGTCCACAGTCTCTATGTCCTGCCCCTGGATGTTCACCGGTGAGTGAGGTAGTGGTCTCCTCCTGAAGTCGATCACCAGCTCCTTTGTCTTACTGGTGTTAAGGCACAGGTGGTTGCGCCCACACCAGTCTACAAAGTCACTGATGACCGAGCGGTACTCCAGCTCGTTCCCCTCAGACACACAGCCCACAATGGCCGAGTCGTCGGAGAACTTCTGGAGATGGCAGCTGTCCATGTTGTATGTGAAGTCCGAGGTGTATATGGTGAAGAGGAAGGGTGAGAGGACAGTACCCTGGGGGGCCCCCGTGCTGCAGACTACCACCTCTGACTCACAGCCGCGCAGCCGCACGTACTGTGGACGGTCAGTGAGGTAGTCGATGGTCCAGGCAGCGAGATGTCCATCCACTCCCGCGTCCTCCAGCTTCCCCCGCAGCAGCGCCGGCCTGATGGTGTTGAAGGCGCTGGAGAAGTCAAAGAACATGACTCTCACAGCACTCCCGGCGGTCTCAAGGTGGGTGAGCGCCCGCTGCAGAAAGTAGATGACGGCGTCCTCTACTCCTACGTTTGGCTTGTAGGCAAACTGCAGCGGGTCCAGGGTGGGGCTCACCACAGAGCGGAGGTGGCTGAGGATCACCCTCTCCATGGTCTTCATGAAACACTGCATATTTAGACAGACTTTTTTCAAACAGAAAACACTGGTCCACCTTGTGATGTCATGTGGTAATACAGGAAGTCCTCTACTGTTTTTTAAACTCCATACACCTCCACTACAATCATTTGGATGATTTCACCCCTGGAATTGGGGTGAAAGTCTCTACTGAACTAAAGAGAAATGGTTGCTGTTAATTTGAAAACTACCACTTCATGGCATCACAAGGTTGATCAGAGCATTTTGGACTTTGGAAATGTATACAGACTAATAATAAAGGGTCACTCCAACATGTGTGAATTAAACAAAACTTCAGGTATGTTTCTGACGAAGTAACAACATTCTAACATGTCTTAAACGTCACAAGAGTTAATTTTGCTTAATATAGGACCTATAAATGAAGAAACGCATTGGTAGAAAGATATATTGTAGACAAGATTATGTGAAGATTTCAGAGCTTTTTCAGTGTAGGACGCGCCTCCCGGCAGCTAGATACAGTATAAGCAGTGTCTAACCAGTACAATAACCAGAGCTGATGAAGCCTCTCGGATGAGCGGCGAAACGTTTTCAACCAAACAAACTTTGTCCAGTTGACAAATTGAACTTCTCCTTTTATCATAGACAAGATTATGTACTTAATAGTCCGTGTAATTTTAGCATTATAGTCTTTTTATAGTATTATTTTAAATCTATGGAATGTTGCCCTTCCTTCTTAGCCTCTCCTTTACTGCCAAATAAACTATCTTTACAACAACCCGTAGACAGCATATTGATGTTGATAAGACCTAGACAAGAAAACAATATGCTGGCCGGGTTACAAAGCAGCTCTTAGATAAAGTGGATTTTTCTAGCTACTGTAGTCTCCTGCATAACTCTACCTGGGAGGTGATAGTGGTAGTGCGTAGTGGGAGAAGAGGCTGACAGCGCCGGGGACAGAGGCTCCAAGGTGATGGGTGATCATGGAGCTAATGGAGCGAAGCCAGCTCCCCCAGGACTGCCGCTCAAACTGATGCCTGCCTGGGTGGGCTTCTCCTGGGCAAGAACTGAGCCATCAAGCCCCCTGTCCTCCGCAACTCTCCGCGGTCTGACAGCTCGGGTGACAGACGGTTATCCACGCACACGCTGGGTACACGGGGAAACAGTGGGAGGAAAAACACCCCACCTCACACAAAGATATGAAGGGCATAGCCGGATGTTTACAGGTCTTATATTACACCAAAATGATTATTGTGAGCTTTAAGACATGTTAGAATGTTATGAGGGATGTAACAATATCCAAATACCACAATACGATATTTTCACGATATGCATCTCACAGTATGATATTTATTGTGATAATTTGTGGAGACTAACAGAAGTGTGAATATGTTACATTTCCCTCATTATAATCCAAATAATTCGGTTTTAAAACTGCTTCATAAACATAATAAGTTATTTTAGCATGTAACTTGAACAAAGCAAAGGATCATGGTCTATGTAGTTCTTTGTTGTTGTTTTTTTTATTTAGCTGTTGCTGCACCATAACAGTGAATTTAAGAGAGAAACTTGTAATTCGATATATTGAGATGGCTCACGATATTACTGTGAGACTTTTGACGATACCATATCATGATATTTTGGTTATTGTTACGTCCCTAATTGTTGCCTCCTCAAAAACATACCTGGAGTTGTGTTTTGCTTCATTCACCCGTGTCTGAGTAATCCTTAATTATTATCCCCAAAGCTCAAAATGCTCTGTTCCACCTTGTGATCTCAAGTCAACAGCTGCCTTTTACCTTCTGTTTAGCGGCGATTGAAAATTCCTGGGCTGAAAATATCAGTAAATTATTATTCAGTGAAGATGTATGGAGTTTAAAAACATAGTGGAGCACTGCCTGTATTACCACATGACATCACAAGGTAATGTTTTTGATGAGGATTGTTGTGTATTTTTCCTAGATGCAAAGAATAAAATTGGAAAGTCAAATTTATTGAAGCAATTCTGCGCACAGTCACACCCTGACTATCCCTGGCAGAGGCATCTGTCCCTAATCTGATGAACATAACAAAGCACACAAAGTTTTATACCCATTGGGGGGCACAGGACACAGGAATGATGCAAATACATAAGTCAAGACATAACGCCTCTACAAGGACAGGTCAGCACAAGGCTGGGTCATTCGCAGTAGAATAACAAGTGAAAAACAAGTTGAATCCAGTGGAAAAATACCACAGATACGTTATTTGGCAGCAAGAGGACCCTAAGAGGCCCCTTCACAAGATCACTAAGTCCAAAACTGATTAACAACCCCATTTCATTAGAAATCACAGAGCTAACATATACACGACCTATATAATTTATTACGTGAATAATTATGTAAAGATTTCCATTCTATCTCCAGGATACAACATTATACACTCAATGCAACACTTTTGTTTTTGCTCCCATTTTTCCTGAGATGGACCCAAAGATCCAAAATTCACTCCAGATACACAACACTACCATTTCTCTCAAACATTGTTCACAAATCTGTCCAAATGTGTGACAGCGAGCACCTCTGCCCCGCCGAGACAATCCACCCCACCTCACAGGTGCGCCACATCAAGATGCCGATCCGACATCATGACCAGTGCACATGTGTGCCCCAGACTGCCCACAATAAAAGGCCATCCCGAAATGTGCTTTTTTTTTTTTGCTTTACTGGGGGTCTGGGGACTCAGAACCAGTCAGTATCTGGTGTGACCACCATTTGCCTCATGCAGTGCAACATATCTTCTTCGCATAGAGTTTATCAGATTGTCAGTTGTGGCCTGTGGAATGTTGGTCCACTCCTCTTCAAAGGCTGTTATGGACGAAGAACACAGGTGCATTTTATTGATGGCATTTTGAATGCACAGAGATACCGTGATGAGATCCTGAGGCCCATTGTTGTGCCATACATCCATGAACATCACCTCATGTTTCAGCAAGATAATGCACGGCCCCATGTTGCAAGGATCTGTGCACAATTCTTGGAAGCTGAAAATGGCCAGCATACTCCCCGGACATATCACCCATTGAGCATGTTTGGGATGTGCTTGACCGGCGTATACGACAGCGTGTACCAATAACAAATTGGATTGGATAATCAAATGTAACGCAATGGGATATGGAAACTACAACTTGTCTAGAGTGGGTGTGGCTGGTCATCTGGAGTCTCCATATTATTGCTTTGCCTGAAATGTTCCACAGTATTGCATTAAACATCTATCTTGCGTTTATTTAAACCAGCTGTACACATTATTTCATGCAGTATTTTGTCTTGCACAGCTTGTACAGAGATATATTAACATTTGCATTAGTAAAAGCAGCTCTTGGTGTCAATTGATGTAATTAGGATGTATTTTTATCTTGCAAATAAGAACATAAGCCTGGTGTGCTGTGAGCTACTTGTAGTTGTCAGTGGTGTGAAAATAAACAAAGTGCTCATAAACTCATTGATATCTGCAAATTGTTTAAAAAGAAGTCTAAAAATCTGTTAAAAATCTGGCACAGCGTTTTTAATACAGATGTTTTTTAATGATCAAAAAATCCTTATAAACATACATTTTTACTGCATGAGTGGGATTGCCTCTCCACAGAACTGACCTGTAACGTTACCTGATGGCTTGTCATCATAGAGCTTGGTAAGTTTAACGCCATACTGTGGAATATTTCCAGCAAAATAGTAACATCTCCATGGAGACAAGACTTTTATATGACAAAAGACTTCATAGATCTTTGTAGGATCCAGATCGGAGCAGAAACAATATATCCTCCTGGGACCTGAAGAAAAAAAGTGTATCTGAATTATTATTATTATTATTATTTAAATGTTCTATTTGGAGGTAAATGAACACCTTAGCATTTACATTTTGTTAATTTTATTTGTATTCATAATAATAACATTCGTAACGTGTCCTGAGTAATGGACGTCAGGGACATTTTGGTGTTAAATTCATGTGAAGTTAACAACCTCACAAAAACATCTCTGACAAGCTTCTACAGTCACGTCAAATAGTTTTTAGTCTCCCTTTTAATTTCTTATTTATGTATGTATTTATTTTAGTATTTTTTTTTATTTTATGTATTATTTATTTTACATTTATTTATTAATTTATTTATTTTTATTTATTTATTTTAGTATTTTTTATGTAATGTATTATTTATTTTAGTTTTTTTATTTATTTTATATATTATTTATTTTCTATTTATTTTTATATATTTATTTATTTATTTTAGTATTTTTTTAATGTACTGTATTATTTATTTTCTATGTATTTTATTTATTTATTTATTTTAGTTTTTTAAATTTATTTTTATTTTTATATATTATTTTCTATGTATTTTTATTTATTTATTTTAGTATTTTTTTATTTATTTATTGTTATTTTTATGTATTATTTATTTTGACAGACTGGTTAACTCAATGTCCACTATAAAGGACACAAATGAATGGGTGGGTCTCAGGAGGTTAAGATAAAGGCTTTTAAGAATTTAAGATACACATTTTCAGGGATTTTATTACATTCTCTGCATGCTAGTGGAAGTGCCTCAGATACGACTTTTCCTGATCTTAGACCTACGTAAGATTCAGCATTTGTGGACTTTCTGTTTCTCAGTACTGGTTGGCTATAAAATTATTACAATTATAGAATTCAAAAACATGAACACAACCTGAAATTATAGGAAAAAAATATTTTCTGGTAGAGGGTCCATCGCCTGCTTGTTTCTATGGATATGCCATGTTCCATTATGACTTTAAAACGGATCTACTTTACATTTATTTAATTACAGTTGGTTTTATAGCTCAAAAATACCTCAAAAAACAGACAATCTGACTGTGAGCGGGGTTGCCTCTCCACAGGTCTGACCTGTAAGTGGGTGTTTTTTAGTCTCCATGAAGATAGAAACGTTTAATCCCATACTGTGAGGCATTCCAGGCAAAGCAAGAACATCTCCATGGAGAAAAGCATTTAATGGGCCCTCTACCAGAAAAGTTCCACAATGCACCTTTAATGTGAAAAGGTTTGAAGTCTCTACAAAGTTCTGAAATAGAAAATATATATTTTTCATCTTTTTTTTTAATGTTAATCTGTATGGGTTTCCTTCTAAAGGTTTCATGCGGTAACACTGGCTTAGTACCTCTGACAGTTTGCGCTCAGCCCGGTTCTGCTCGCGTTCTGGAGCTCACGTAAGTAGGTCCGATAAGTTCGCGGGGGCTGTTAATAAAACTTGTTTTTCTTCTCAAAACAAAACATTTGTCCGAAAGGTGATATATTTGCGTTCCAAACAGGATTTCCCAAAAATCCAGCAGCGTATTTCGCATTCGCATATTTCGTCTCGATTCATATCACTGCGCGCCTATTACTTATTATTAGCCTGTTAACTTTTAGCGGAAGTGTACGGTGGATGCGGATGTTTACAAGTGAACAGGCAATAGAGCTAACGTGGGCGCATTGATACGAATCTAGCGAGAACATATGCGAACTATGCGAAATACGCTGCTGGATTTTTCGTGGACAACTGTTTGTGACGCAAATATGTCACATTTCGGACAAATGTTTTGTTTTGAGAAGAAAAACAAGCTTTATTAAATGTACCCGCGAACTTACCGGATCTACATTTACGAGCTACGGTACCGGAGGAGAACCGGGGCCGGATCATGCTCTCATGGGTAAATCAGTGTTAATCTCATGACACTGTTGAAGGGGAAGCCATACAGATTAACATAAAAAACAAAAACAAAAAAACCCTCACTATCCTTTTAAGGACTATATACGCCTCTTTGATTGCTTTATTTATTGTAACCTGATCCTACCCTTTACTGTCGGATTATTTATAACCCTTTGCTTGTTCCTTCAGTTAGCCTGATTTACACAGACATGCTCACTATATGTCAATAACTAATTTCCTCCACCGTCTCTGTTACTGCTTGCACTGTGAAAGATTTTCTCCTTCCAATTATAAGTTTTATGTTTTACAAGAATATGAAGCAGAAGTGAAGTTTGATGGTGTCAGTTTGAATGTGTAGGCTATAACCTATTATACAGTGGAATCCATATTAGGTAAAACTTGCAACCGTGATGACGACAGAAATGATTTGTATGTTGTGAAGAAAAAACATGCTACAATATGCGTTTCTTCCTTTCCTGCTCCAGAAAGCTAAAGGTAATAGGCAATAGCAGTGAAGCTTGTTAGCAGGGCCACAAAGCTGGCTTAGAGTTTACCGCGACGATAACATTTGTAGCAATTAGCATGCTAGCAGCCAGCGCACTTCCTGATAATCAGAAAATAAAACATACACTACACTATGTACTGTTACTTCACAAACCTGATGCGCTGTGCCATAGTTTCATTGAGTGCGTGCACATGGTAAGATCGGATTGGATTTCTCCAAATCCGATCCCGTTACTTGGCGGGTGATCTATCCTTAGATCCCAGTGCACATGAAACTCGTGTAATCGGATAATGGTCAGCGACCTGGCCGGCTCAGCTACGCTATGTTAGGGATGGGCGATACCAGTTATTTTTGTTTCGATACGATACCAAGTAATACCAGGGTTAGAATCGCGATATCGATACCGATACTTTCATACATTTTGTTAATACTACAGAAAAACACTAACCTGGCTCTAACTAGATACCTTGGCTTCGCAAAGCTCCACCAGGGCCTTAGCTCCACACATTCTAACACCAGATATCTGAAAAAAAATCTTTGATGAAATGAAAATGGCAATGCAGACATCAAATGTGACCACTAGACTTTTGTTTGTGCTGCTTGTATTGCACGTTGTATTTTTATGTATACTCAACAAAAATATAAACGCAACCCTTGACAATCTGATAAACTCTATGCGAAGAAGATGTGTTGCACTGCATGAGGCAAATGGTGGTCACACCAGATACTGACTGGTTCAGATATTGACCCCCAATAAATCAAAAAAAAAATAAAAATGCACATTTCGGGGTGGCCTTTTATTGTGGGCACTCTGGGGCGCACCTGTGCACTGGTCATGATGTCGGATCGGCATCTTGATGTGGCGCACCTGTGAGGTGGGGTGGATTGTCTCGGCGGGGCAGAGGTGCTCACTGTCACACATTTGGACAGATTTGTGAACAATGTTTGAGAGAAATGGTTGTGTTGTGTATCTGGAGTGAATTTTGGATCTTTGGGTCCATCTCAGGAAAAATGAGAGCAAAAACAAAAGTGTTGCATTTATATTTTTGTTGAGTGTATTTGCCTGCCTAGGGACTGCGGATGAAAACTAGCTTTGTAACTAAAATTCGGCATATTTACATTTGTTTTATACTTATGTTCATTAATGTGCATTATCCCTATCAAATAAATAAATAAATAAAATAAATCTATTGTAAGTTGGGCACTTGCAGCCTATGAAAAAGACAACAAATGAAGTATCACTATTCTCACTCTCACATACACTACTCTTAGTCTTCTACATGCTTGATGGTTACCTGGATTCTCCCTCTCTCAAACGCCTCGGCAGCTGACCTCTGTCGTACTGCTGTTGCTGCTGTGCTGGAGGGAGTTGCCTGACTAGCCTCCTGTCGTCGTTTGGTCAGTAGCATTTCGTCATGTTGAGGTTTATGATTTATGATCAAGTGTTTATTTAAAATTTGTGGTATTGCCACAATATCGGATCATTTTTTGGCACACACTGCACTTCGCAACATTGTCGTCCACAGTGTGGAAGTAACTCCACTCCATACTTCGCTTGCGGTCTCCCATGGCTCCCGCAGCCCCGCGCCGCTTTGACTGAAATCTCACAGCAGTGAGTCTATCGCGGGATGACGTACTACCCCACGTTTGGTGAGAACGCGGAAGGAAAAGTAGTGCCTGGCAATGGTTGAATAATGAACAAAACACATATGAATTTGAACTAAATAAACTGAAAGTTAAGTCAGTAAGAAAACATGACTTGGTATCGATATTTTAATACCAGGATCGATGCATATTCAATACCCCATCAGGATCGATATATCGATACTTTGGTATCGATCCGCCCATCACTACGCTATGTGGCGCTGTAGTCCAACTACTTCCGGGTGATGGCTACTCAATAAAAACACAACAAACTATGTGGCAGTATACAAAGATGGCGCTCGAGGAGTTTTAGGGAGCAGACTTGGTGTACGTGTTGTGCATTGTTTCTTCGCAGTCTGACTTTTCTGGCAAGAAAGAAAGAAAGAAAGCTATGCCTTTATTAGTCCCACAGTGGGGAAATTCCAGTTCTGCATTTAACCCATCCTGTTATCAGGAGCAGTGAGCAGCACATTACTGCGCCCGGGGACCATCTCCATGATCTTCTTGCTTCGGCTTGGTCAGGACCAAAGCTGGAGGTACCTATGGTGCATGTTTTGGGTTGGTGGGGGAAACCGGAGTGCCCGGAGGAAACCCACCCAGACACGGGGAGAACATGCAAACTCCACACAGAAAGGCTCGGGTGACCCGGGGATCGAACCCAGACCATGCATGCAAACTCCACACAGAACACACACAGAAAGGTCTGGGCGACCCGGGGATCGAACCCGGAACCTTCTTGCTGTGAAGCATGAGTGCTACCCACTCAGCCACCGTGCCGCCATCTCAGCCACCGTGCCGCCAACAATCGCTACTTATGACGGCATCGGCATCTCCTGCCACTTCCGGGTGAAATCCCTGGCGAAAATTCCCACACATGCGCAGTATGCCAATCCGAACCAAAATCGTGCACAAGGCGACCCAAAACGATTACTATCGGCCTAAGCCAGGGGGTCCGATCGGATTCGGGAAACCAATCCCTATCCAATCCTTTGCCTGTGCACATGAATCCGATACGATCCCAAACCGTTTGCAATCGGATTACACTTGTCCATGTGCATGCAGTGATTAACGGGATGCAGGCTGATTGTGACAATGCTCTGAAGGGGGAGTAGATTAATGTGGAGAGCAATGGGAGAGGGGTCAAAAATTAAACAGAGACTACTTAAACTTTCTTTTTCTTTTTTTTTGGCAAATATGACCATTTCAAAACAATCTGTTACGTGTTCGCATTAATACCCCATAGAAGTAAATAGTACCCCCTCTTTAATACATTCCACACTTGACAAAATGACATCAACAGGTGGCGATGTCATATTTTTTCCATTTTTTTACTCCTTTGAAGTGCATGTTTTGATTTTTTCCGAGCTCCAAACACATGCACAACATAAATTAGACAGTGTAGGATGCTGGTCTGGCACCATTGATCAGAAGCAGCGGTGGCTCTGCAGTGATAAATATGGAGATGAGAGAGACGGAGCTAAATCCACCACGACCGCTGTGTTTTATGTGTGGGAGCCGCGCGTGTTAGCATCCATACGTCTCTGTTAGCCGCTTTATAGATAGCTCGCCAAGTTAACCTGCGTGCGCCTTCGCTGTGCTAAATCGCATTCGTAGTGCCAAGATAAAACTGGCGAATGGGCCTGTTATTGTTTTGTTTGGACCATAAAAGGCGCTGGATGCGAGCAGGTCCAACGCAAAAACGCCTCTATACAAGCAAACGTAATGAAAAAGCACTTCATGTAGCCATATGAAGTGGCGCCCTGGTTTGTGTTGGAGTTGTACTTAAATAGAGATCGGAACAATAGCTTTTAGTCCAAGTGCCGGGGTTTTCTGGCTATCAAACAATATTAGAATAATTTGAGGTGAGATGGAGGCAAAAATCACCGTCACCTGCTTGTTTCTGTGGATTTGTCGTCGCTCTGCCTGGAATGTTCCACAGTATGACGTTAAACAGCTCTGCTTTACATATATTCAATTACAGGTGGTTTTATAGCTCAAAAATACCTATAAAAACAGGCATTCTGACTGTGAGTGGGGTCGCCTTTCCACAAATCTGACCTGTAACCTGGTCTGGTTTGGTCTCCAAGAAGATAGAATGTTTAATGCCATATTGCAAAACATTCCATGGGGAAAAGCATGACAGTTGTAGGGACTATTATATTACATAATGGTGAGTTGTTGTACAGTTCATTCATTCATTCATGAATGAATGAATAATACATAAAAAATAAAACATAAAAAAAATACATAAATAAATAAGAAATTAAAATTGAGTCTAAAAACTTTTTGAGGTGACTGTAAAACTGACCGAAAAAATATTTTTGTTAGGTTTAGGTTAGGTTAAATTAACCTAACCTAAACAGTGCTTCTCAAATAGTGGGGCGGGCCCCCCTGGGGGGGCGTGGCGTGATGCCAGGGGGGGCGCGTATGACCCTGGGAAACATGTTTTTTTGCTGTACTGTACTAGAACTAAGTGTAATTGCACATCAACAACAGTAGTTGGCAGTGGCGTTCTCACATGCGATTTACGCACAGTCTCACCATTAACAGAACATCCTCTGTCACAGAAAAAACACGTATATTCCACTGCGTCATGTCCTTTAGTCCGACAGAAGCTGACGCATCAGTGGCACAAGGAGAGAGCGTTTTTTTTCAGTGCTTTTAGCTTATGCAAATGAGGTGGTTTTAAGTTTCATTTCTGTAAAACGTAAACAAATGTGCGCAAAGCTGCATTAAAAACACATTAATATTTGAGTCCTCAGTGCAGTCTTTGTTGTAAGTTTCTTTTTTTTTGTTTATAATGTTAATAAAAGGATACAGTGGTGTTCTAATAACTATTTTCTAGACAAATAATACTATTTATAGTCGCGCGCAGGAAGCGGGGCGTGACATTTTTTCTTCTTCCTAGGGGGGGCGTCACAGAAAATAATTGAGAAGCACTGGGTTAACTTGACATGGATTTAACACTATTACAGTCCATTACAGAGGACATGTTACAAAAATATGAATAAAAATAAAATTTTAAAAATGTAAATGCTAAGGTGTTCATTTACCTCCAAAAAGAAAATTAAAATAATAATAATAATAATTTAGATACACTTTTTTTCTTCGGGTCCCGGGAGGATATTGCATAAGGTTGAGTTGTTATACAGTTGTAGGGAGTATTATAGTTTGAATGTAGTCCTGTATGACGCGAGTATTTCCAAATATCTAAAGCCACGTATGACCTCAAATGAGACATGGCCAAAGACCCTCCACTAGAAAAGTTACACAATACACCTTTAAGCAATTCATAAATTTGGGCCAAATGCAAATGAACTAGTCCTGTTTTTCACATTTTTAAGATAAGTAAAAATCCAGTACAGCGTCCTTAACGTTATTGAAGTTTCCCAAATTAAAACCTATGCAGAGAATAGAAGGCTGATTTTGCATGTTCTATGCCCTTTGAAATGGCCGCTCTCGGATCAGTCAGGGGTTGTGGTCTGTGATTAGCTGACAGCCTGTTCAATACTGTGACTGACATTATGAGGCGGGTGAACTGCCCGTGTACTACGCATAATGAGTCCAACACTACTGTACTGCTATCGTCCAGGTTATTACCAATAATGAATAGAAGCCATTAGCAGGCCTTTATTACACTGATTAGAGTATTGTGTTGTAATTAACCTATACTGCCAGGCTGTGATTGATTATAAACATGGGTAAGAAGCCATCTATGAAAATACACACACGACCATTTAAGCTCCAACCTATATGATACAAAGATGATGAGATGAGCAAAAAGTTGCAATTTTTTTGTGTTAAAGGTCCGATATACTGTACACAAATGGACGTTTGAGATCTAAACCCATGTTAAAATGTTGTTAATGCGTAAAAAAAAAGACATACCTGGGGTTGTGTTTTGTTTCATTCACATATGTTTGAATAACCCTTTATTATTAGTCTGTCTACATTTCCAAAGCTCCAAAATGTTCCGTTCCTTGAAGCAGTTTTGAAGTTAACACCTACTTTTTACCTTTTATTCAGTAGAGATTGGAAATTCTAGCACTGAAATGATCTGAACACAGGGAGCCACATCACATCACAAGGTGTTTTTTGTTTGAGAGAAAACACAACTCCAAGTCTGTTTGTGATGAGGAAACAGAAAATCAGAAAATACCATAATGCGCCCCTTCAATGTCAATGTTATAATTTATTCTTATCATCATAACTGACACTTTGCAGTGACTCTGGGGGTGTTCTATTGATTTTGAACAAAAAAGTTGAGTGAGACTAAATGAATAAACTGCTGGATGATGCTAGCGACCTTGTGACTAATATTATTTGTGAGAAACTTGTTTGAAACGGTACAAACTCATCTTCCTGTTGTACTTCCAATTACGTCAAGTTCTTTATGGTCAGATTGGGTTAAAAACCTCAGATTAAAGTCTAACAAGTCCTCAGACAGAGCAGTGTCTACAGTTAGCATCACACCCCCTGGGGAATATTGATGACATCAGCTGCAAAGTATCAATATGGCTGAAGGGTCTTGGTTGTTTAATCAATGAATCAGTTGATGGAATCTTCTAACGATCTTCTTCCATATTACCTAAAAGAGCTCTATTATCTCTAAACTTGTTGGATTTAGTGATTGCGTACTTGAGTTTAATTCAACCTTGGCAATTTTTTTTATTGCACTGCAGTTTTCAATGCAATTTTCAACCTCCTTTACTTATTTTTTCCCATGAATCTTGTGGTAAATGTTTCAACTCTGGCATAGATGCAGCCTGCCTCCGCCCGCCCTCTCGCCCCTAACAAGTCTAATCAATCCTGGTTATTGCCGAAACACGACAGTGTGACGTCAGCATGGACTTTCTTTTCCATCTCAAACCGATCGTTAGGAGGTGCTCCTCAGAACCACCTTCTCGCACACGTCATTAGCGCTGATCTCAAACCCGGTCTCTTCATTAAGATTACCTTGACCTGCGTGGAGCTCATTAAGAGAAAACACTTCCACAGTCAAATATGCACTAGCTTGCTATAGCCTGGTAGACAGATTTATTTTCATAAGTGAAGCAGGTCCAAAACACTAGGTAGTCCTCACCACCCACTGCTTCTGGCAAGTTGCATGTAAGCCTACCTGATTTTTACTGCGTTAGAAACATGAAAAACAGAACTAGCTCATTTTCAACAGTTTGCAGTGGTCCAAAGTTATTCCTCACTTTCTTAATGCATTCCTAGCATCCAAATGTTCACAACCTTCAAAGGCCAGAACTAAAAACAGCTCGCATCCTAACAGAGATCCAGCATGGCCTCATTTTGACCAAAAGAGCTGCTTTGAAAATATCTTCTTTAAAATATAACTTCTACGCTAATCCTAGCCCGATCATCTTGTCCCTGGAAGGTTGGCAGTTCGATGCCAGCTCTAACAGACGTACACGGATGCTGTAAATGTAGACAAGACAAGACAAGAAATTGGGACATTTGTTCAAGTCCCATCTGTTTATGGGGTCAGTGTTCTATGGCAGCAAAAAGAGCTTTGTAACAAAACAAAGTCTGTTTTCAGATACAGTTAACATGGCAATTTATCGTGTTGGAGATGTTCAATCTGTGTTAAATGTCTAATATCTTAAAGGTCCCATGGCATGAAATTTTCACTTTCTGAGGTTTTTGAACGTTAATGTGAGCTCCCCTACCCTGTTTAGCCCCCCCCCCCCCCATGGTTAAAAGTTGTGAAATGTCTAAACTGAGCATTTGCGATCCTTTTCTGCGTTACAAAAAAATCAGAGCTCAAACGGGCGAGTTTGAACAAGGCACCTTATTGACGTCAGATCGAAAAAAGAAATGCAAATGCAGTTCCACCCCCATCTGTCTGTACTCAGCGTCTCTGTAAATCACGCCCAGAGAGTTTGGACTGCGAATGCGCTAGGCAATGCGAAATGCGTTTTTTTATTTGCCTGGAGGCACGTCCGAGTGTTTCTAGGCTCGGAAGTCCTTTATCTGAGCCTCTGGACCCTTGAACAGCAGTGGTTTAATTTTATTTTATGTGGAAATGTGTTTATTTTTCAATGGAACGCTTCAAATCTCTCCCCCCGTGCAAAAACAAGGAAATGGATCAGCTGTGGGCTCTGAGCTCAGAGCGAAGAGTTTGGCCACGCCCCCACCCTCTACTATTGGCCAGCTCTTTTCTCCTCATTTGCATTCAAGCAACAACGCCCAGAATAAAGAGTTTGAGAGAGATATTTATGACTCTTTCTCATCTTATCTCTGTTTCTCATGCACTGAGTGTTGATTTTGAAGAAGGATTCATTTACAGTATTAGGGAACCATTAAGGAGCCATATAAAAGCATCAAGAAGTACCATGTCATGGGATCTTTAAAGAAAAGAAATGACAATGTCCCAGGATTAGGCTACTCCTTCCATATAATAGTAGCCCTATTGCAAAAGGGCTACTAGTTTATTGCTGTTGGAATACTGCTGCAAATTCGTTTAAATACCACCTATTTCCAGTTCATAGGAAACTACAGACAAATCCACAGCTGTGCAATGGGCTCCCTGGTCTCCCCTATCATTACTACCTTACATAGTAGCTCTATAGGTTGCCTGAGATTAAGAATATACCGTTTTACTGTACAGTACTTAATGAAGATGTGAGCCTAGTCACTGCTGAATCTCTGCAGGTTCAGAGGGGCATGATTGACGGGCGGATTAACCAATCAGGGACACACATTTATTTATTTATTTATTCATTTGTTTGTTTATTTCATTAGTAAAGTAGAAAAAGACATCAACAGTGTCATAACAGTACAAGAAATGAATGAAAGGGAGCAGAAAGTACAATAAATAACACCGATAGTTACTATAAAACTGTTTTATGTTACACATGGTCCATCCTTATCAAAAAATATATGGCTGCTTATGAGGGAAAAAGAATATCACAGTGGACTGAAAAACGCCGTGGATTTTCACATTATCAATTAAAACTACGATATTAACTTGACATGAGAGAACTTTGATTTCATTGGTTCAAAATGATAGGTAACTAACACGCTCCTTTTCACATGTATCACTGAAATCAGCATGATCATGTTTGAAACTATATATTTATGTATACAAACATCATTCTGGACTTGTCAGGGAGCAGTGTTGTGCAGTAACACGTTACTAATAACGCGTTACTGTAACGCCGTTACTGTTGACAGTAACTAATACTGTAACGCATTACTTTTAAAATAAAGGAACTCAATTACCGTTACTAAACGGCGCATTACCGCGTTACTGAACCTACTCATTTTGAAACTGGCATCATGTGCGTGACTCGCATAGGCACAGGGGAATTTTTTTTCTCCCTTTGGTAAGGGCGGGATAAGTAATGATGATTGGCTAAAGCAGAGTAAGATTTCATGTTGAGCCAACCAGCCAACCGGTGGGGGGGTATCTACACACAATCCAAGCACACAGTAGTAGCGCGCACACACAATCCACACACCCCGTGTCAGATGGCGAGTCCTGAGTCGAAGACAGAAGTATAGGCAGTATTTTAACCTCGTTGAGGTAAAAGGTAAAAACGTACATGTTACGTGCACATTGTGTCAAAGACCAAAGACTTTGTCCACGTCCAATATACAGTAAGCAACTCGAATTTAATGAAGCATCTCTGGACGGCGCACGCTTCTGTTAAACTAGTGGGCCCCCAGCAGGCCCCATGATGATAATCGCATGCTAGGTGTCGTTAACAATGAAGGAGAGAGGAGTAGGAGGAGAGGAGGAAGAGGAAAGGAGGAGGAAGAGGAGAGGAGGAGGAGAGGAAGGGGCAGAAGAAGCAGGCCCCATGATGATAATCGCATGCTAGGTTCTGTTAACAATGAAGGCCACAGTGACAGAGCCACGCCAGCCAAGCAGCAAAAGCTGTATAATGCAGTGTAAAAAAAATCCAAATTATTTGACATTTTTTAACAAAAAAAAAAGTAATGCATTAGTTACTTTCCTAGGTAACTAGTTACTTTTATAGTGTAGTAAATCAGTTACTAACTCAGTTACTTTTTTGGGTTAGTAACTAGTAACTGTAACTAATTACTTTTTCAATGTAACATGCCCAACACTGTCAGGGAGTCCGATTATCTTCTGTTATATTATATTATATTCACTCCAGCTTCAGAAACAGGTCACACAGCACAGTACAAAAAGAGGTCTACAAATGTTATCTTACATGAAATACACCATGGAGTAGTTCGGAGCAGATGCTAACTCTGATTTCCCTTTGAATCGGTGCGTACCCTTTTCAGCTCGTCACGCGATAACTGCAACCTGTATCTGTGTGTGTGTCTGTGTGTGTGCAGATATCAGAGGCATTGAGGATTTCCTGGATCGCACATCTCAGCAGGGTATGGACGTGTCTCTGCAGAAGGTGGAGTCCAACATAAATATGATGATCACCAGTCTGTTCAGAACTCTGAGGGTGGAGGAGCTACACCGATACAGAGACACACTCAGGAGGGCAGTGCTGTTCATGAGTCCTGCTACTGCCAAGGCCTTCATCACTGAGGTAAGAAATATGTGCACTTTATCCTTTTTTTCCCTTTATACTTTCTTTCACTATATGTTGGACTGCCAGTTTGGTACGTTTTCCCATTCTGAATATGCATATTTATGAATCAATTTGCCTAAGAGCTGTGTAGAACTAGCTTTTTTAATGTAAATGTTAAAAGAATATGTTTCATATTAATATGTATATGTTTATGTATAAGATGTTTTGATTTAAAATTTCATAAACATGACATATCTGTGTCCCCAAATATGAGGCGGACATGTTCAAACTAGATATAGCTGATTATCCGAATTATCAGAAAGCAGAATGAGTCTCACGTGAGTCTCACTTTTGGGTTGCCAATTTCAATTTAGGTTTATAGCTTAAATGACTCTGGCTAGTTCTGAATACAGGGGGTCCTCGGGTTACGACGGTCTCGACTTACGACGTTTCGTGGTTACGAACGCGCCCCCATTAAAAACATATATATATATTACGCGTCATTCCGTCTTACGCGTTTTAGCGTGGTAAGCAACGTAAACAAACGCGAACGACGCGCGGCGCACGGCGGAAGAATACGCTCTGTTGTGGTTGTAGGGAGAAGAAGACAGCCTCATGTGCGTGCCCAATGTGGGCGGAAGTACCTGATGTGGGCTCTGATCTGCTCCTATGAAAGCGACAGTGATAACCAAGCAGCGTCGTGGTCTGATTATTGAGATGGAAAGGTTATTGGTGCTTTGGTTGGAAGATCAAAGTCAAAATCCGACTTACGACGAAATTCGGGTTACGACGCGTCTTAAGAACGGATCAACGGCGTAACCCGAGGACCCCCTGTACATCAAATGGAGTTCCTACCTCCTAACCCCTAACTCCTTTACCTTTGGAGCTAGATCATGGGGTCAACCATAAGAGGCTAGAGGACTGTTAAGGAACCCCTAACATCATGGGGTCAACCATAAGAGTCCTAGGCTAGATGGTCGGATTCGCCAAACGCAGCTGAAGCTCCTTCTCCTGTAGCCTAGGACTCTTGTGGTTGACCCCATGATGTAGCTCCTAGACCAGGGGTTGGCAGCCCGCGGCTCTGGAGCCACATGCGGCTCTTTGATCCCTCTGATGCGGCTCAGTACAGCGGTCCCTCGTTTATCACGGGGGTTACGTTCTAAAAATAACCCACGATAAGCGAAATCCGCGAAGTCGTCAGCTTTATATTTTACAATTATTCTCCATGTTTTAAGGCTGTAAACGCCTCACCACACACATTCTACACTTTTCTCAGACTGGAAATAACGTTTTCTCACATTTCTCTCTTGTTTAACCACTCAAACTTTCGTAGATTTTCAACAAAAAAGCACAGTATTATAGAACGAAACCAAAGTGTATTTCATGTGTATTTCACAGTTGCAAGAAAACTTGCAAACATACAGCACTTCAGAGTCACATTGCATCAAACATTTATATAAATCTGGCTGAACGCATTCTGTACAGGAGACACGGAGAAGAATGACTGACGAATCAGCAAAAGTCTACAGTCCCTTAGCCAATCAGGAAGCAGAAATGTGTGTTGATACACTATTAAAAAAAAATTGGAATAAAAAAAATCAGCGAAACAGCGAGGCCACGAAAAGTGAACCACGATATAGCGAGGGACCACTGTATTTAATTAAAATGTATTTTATTTTAGTTCATTCATTTTCAAAATGTAATTCTATGGCACAAAGGCAAAAAAAAGCCGTTATATGCAGTGTTATTTCATTTTATAAATTTCAAAAGGGTTTTGTGGCTCCCAGTGTTTTCTTTACTATGTGAAACGGTCCAAATGGCTCTTTGAGTGGTAAAGTTTGCCGACCCTTGTCCTAGGCCCTAACCCCTAACTCCTTTACCTTTGGAGCTACATCATGGGGTCATCCATAAGAGTCCTAGGCTAGAGAAGAAGGAGCTTCAGCTGCGTTTGGAGAAACTGTCCATCCTGCGGTATTTCCTCATTCCTCTACTGGTCTAGTTTTAATGCATATTTCAGCATGACAGTGTAAATGACCCGAGTGTTAGCGCTTCAGAGACAATGCTACTGTTGAATCTGATAGATCTGCCATAAACCCCACAGACAGTACGATCTGTAAACATGAACCACCTCCAACGTCACCATATGCACCCATACACAAAAGAGAATAAATCATTTTCTCCAGACTAACCATCAACGGCAGCCTCTGCTCTGTCCCTTGTCCCAACAAATTCCACCGAATCCTGTCCTTTTGTCCGTTTGCAGTGGAATGCAGAGCAAGCACCAGCTTCATCAGATGAGTTTATGCAAATGAACCATGCGGCTGTAAGATTTGTTTCTATAAATGTAAATAATCTCCCCTTATGTCATTATGTAGTCTACAGATAAAGCGCACGAAGCTGTGATGGCCCTAAAGGCTTTTATTTTTATTCTTAAAAAAAGTTGGGTTTGTCCAGATATTTGGATTGTATAATGTCTGAGGCACTGAATCTTTTAACGCTTTACAAACTCTTCGTGCTGAGATCAGCTATGTTCCGAAGCTCCCGTGGTTCCTATGCTAAAGGAGCTTCTGTGTGAAAGGAAGCATGCAGGCTCCTTTTCCTAACTCCTTCCCAACTCAATGCACTATTTGGACAGTCCTTATCGTAGCAGCAGACAGTGACGCACATCCGATTTTGGCTTAAGGAGCGAGGAACTTAAGAGACCAAGTTGATGTATTCAGAACTAGCCTCTCTCTGATCTGTTCAGTTGTGATTGTAGTAACACTTTTAAAACGCTGTGCAGGCTACAGTTTCTTTAAAGCAGATATCCACAAGGGGTTTATCTTGATTCGAGTAGTTTGGAGTAGTTCAAAGTGAAATCTGCCAGGGACGTTTCTTAATTCAAGTAGCAGGTAAGCTCTTGAGATATGAAAACAGTTTTTGCAGATGAATAGGGAAAATAAATGCACAGATCAAAATTTGGTTTTAGGTTCATGATTTTAAGCTCTTGTATATTTGAGTTATGCCGATGGTTATTGTTTTAATTCATTAATTTAAAGAGGATATTTACATTCTTGGGAGAGCAACGACATTTCCATAGAGCAAGCAGGCGACGTTTAAATTCAACAAAATAATACATGAATAAAGTGCGATTAGAAGATACAAAAACTACTCCAACTTCACAACACATGGCTAATTTGTCTTTGTACACAACCACTGTTTCACGCAAAAAGAAAAGACCTGATCAGGCTGTTCCCCTCTTCACATATTCGCAGGTAGAGTGGATGTAACCTGCACTCCCAGTCGTACTTATAAATGCATAAATCCACGTTCACACGAGCCTTAATCCCTCATGTCATGTTCTCTTCGTGGTTTAATTAAAAGTGACCTCAGTGACAGTGATCTGCATCTCATCTGCTGGAAATCACAGTGACACGCAGCAGACTGAAGGAGGCGCTGTGGTTGTCATTCCGGGCATGTCTAATTCGAGGTCATACGTGGTATTTAGATATTTGGAAATACTCGTGTCATACAGGACTACATTCAAACTATAATACTCCCTACAACTGTACAACTGGGGTGGCAGTAGCTCAGTTGGTAGAGCGTTTGTCCACTGACCTATAGGTTGGTTGATATGATTCCAGCTCTCACAGACGAACGCTGCCATTGTGTCCTTGGGCAAGACACTTAACCCACCTTGCCCCCGGTGTCTGCGTACACTGGTGTGTGAATGTGTGTGTGAATGGGTGAGTGGTTCCTTGTTGTAAAGCGCTTTGAGTGCCTTGAAGGTGGAAAAAAACCATATAAAGATGTGACCATTTACCATTTACAACAAGTCACCCTTATGTAATATAATACTCCCTACAACTGTACAACAACTTGCCCTTATGGCAAAAGGAAAAATTAAATTTGTCAACTGGACAAAAGTTTATTTGTTCGAATACGTTTCGCAGCTCATCCAAGCTGCTTCTTCAGTTCTGGTCAGACGCTGGTGGACACTGCCTATATCTGCCTGAAGGGAGGAGCTAACTACAGTGAAATTACTTTGCGACTACCACACCTATTTGTTTACAGTTTCTGTTAGTTAGGTGGGTCTATTAGATCTGCATGGAGGGTGGGGTTTTGTTAGCAGAACCATTCAGGGCCATAATGGGCGTTTTCACACCTCTGGACCTGACCTGCTGCCCTATTGTTTTCTTTGTTTGTTTTGATTTAGGTTTGAGAATAGAGTTATAAATGGGAGACAAATGATGTCTGAGACCTCCATTTCTGTTCAAGAAGGGTTCTCATTCTTGACAAAAAAATATAGCCTCTTTAACTCTCCTCTCAAACCATAACGGTGAGTTATAATACTCCCTACAACTACAACAATTCCACCCCCCACTACATTTTTGAACAGGATTGAAAAGTATTTTATTGTAGTTTTAGAGCTGCTGAAAAGGCTGAGGGGTTTTCTTTTTAACATGTCCATAGTTTGAGCAAACACAAATTCATAAAGAAAAACAGCAAGGAAAAAACACTGATTCAAATGCCTCTGTTGAACAAAATTCACCACAATTCTTTATTAATATCACTACCTTTGAAGCTTTATTGGACCTCAAAATCTGTGCAAAATACTTTTACTTTTTTCTCTTTAAGTACATTTTTAAATGGGTACTTTAATCGTTTTACTTGAAGCCCCAGTGTGTAGGATTCGTGGCGCATAGGTGGATGGTGCTATTGCACTTTCTGTTTTAGCTACGGCAGACCTCGAGGGTCACCCGGGCGCGCGCACAAGCCGCTACTGTATAAATAAAACGCGGTCCCGTTTATTTATTTTTTTCTTTTCTCATGAAAACACACATTCCCGATCATGTACCATGACACTCTACACATCAAATGAAACCTTACAGTCTCCTCTTTTTGACTATGCAATTCATTTCCCTGCAAAACAATCACTCCCCGAGCACATGGGGCTTTTATATGGAAAAGCACAAAACAAGGTTAGCTTACCTTAGAATGCTTTGCACAGGTCAAACTCTGTATTTCACCATAAACTTGCTCTCAATTTGTCCGTAAGGATCCAGCGAATAAAATCCAGTAAAACAATTTAGTCCAAAACACGTGTTAGATCCATTACGACGTCTGATCCGGCAGCATGCTTGTGTTGTTTACCCCAAACCACGAGCCTTGCCGAAGGCGGAGCCCAAATGTCCTTCTGCGGCTCTCGTATTCAAAATGTCTGCCTCTGCATGGGGAAGATCCCCCTTTTATGTGACTATATCTAAGTTCAAAAGAATACTTTGATTTCATGATGGAAGTGAAAAGGCTTGGAAAACAATGTATTTTTGAATGGGTATCTTCAATTTCTGTAATTAACGGGTAAAAATCTTACACACTGTCCCTTTAAGTAGATTTTTCATGTGATACGTTTACTTACGAGTATTTTTATTTATTTGTTATTTTTTTCTAATGTCACCTTTTTACCTTGTTTCAGAGCATGTTTATTGAGGTCTAAATAGAAGATTAGAGGTTATTAAACTGAATAAGAGAATTGCTGTTTGTAGAGAGATTTTTGCTGTTGCGGTGGTTGTGATTGTCCCAGTTGGGGCCATTTAAGTTGCATTTTTGATTAGACTGCAAAACACCTTGAAATCTTAGTCCAAAAATAATCTTTAAAGACCTCACGTCTCAATCAGGCCATAATTAAATACATGGCTTTCCACATTAAAGACCCTGTACCTGTTTTTTTCCTTGTATTTGAGCTAAAATCCGTCTTACCCCAGTACAGATATATGTCCACAGTTTGCTGTTTGCATCTAATTATAAGATTTTATTGTCTGCGGTTCAGGATGCGTCAGCTTTTCAGCTTTACCATCACGGCAAATCTCCACACAGGTCTTTGAGAGTTGTGAAAAGTGCTTAGAAACTCATCGTGGTGAATAATTAGGATGCTCTGAATGCAGAAGGTAAATGAGGAATAACTTTGGACCACTGCAAACTGCTTTCACATTTTTAAGATAGTCAAAATACAGCTTTTTTTTTTTAAAGTTTGTGACCTACTAAAACAGAACTTGACGTGGTAATGTGTGATTTGGTCCAAAAACTATGAACCCTGAATGTGTAAACTTTTATAGACGTGATATCCATCTGCTAACTAATCTAATTTAAGGTTGCGCTGTGTAAATTTTCTTGTGAAGGCTCCTCCACCTGTTTGTCTCGATGGAGATTACAGGGGGTCCTCGGGTTACGACGGTCTCGGGTTACGACGTTTCGTGGTTACGAACGCGCCCCCATTAAAAAAAAAAAAAGTATATATTACGCGTCATTCCGTCTTACGCGGTTTAGCGTGGTAAGAGATGTAAACAAACGCGAACGGCGCGCGGCGCACGGCGGAAGAATACGCTGTTGTGGTTGTAGGGAGAAGACGACAGCCTCGTGTGCGTGCCCAATGTGGGCGGAAGTACCTGATGTGGGCTCTGATCTGCTCCTATGAAAGCGGCAGTGATAACCAAGCAGCGTAGTGGTCTAATTATTGAGATGGAAAGGTTATTGGTGCTTTGGTTGGAAGATCAAAGGCAAAATCCGACTTACGACGAAATTCGGGTTACGACGCGTCTTAAGAACGGATCAACGTCGTAACCCGAGGACCCCCTGGTATACCGTTTTGCCTCGATTATTCCAGAGTATGGAAATGTACGTGGTAAACACAATGGAGATGCTGTAGGAAATTGTTAGATCTATGGAGAAGCAAGCCTGCACATGGTAAGAGTTCTTTTTTTTCCCAAGGTATTATTGAGCTTTAAAACACCTGTAATCGAACAAATGCCATTTAATGTTTGGAGCTGTTTAATGTCCTACTGTGGAACACTCCAGGCAAAGAAATAACATCTCCAAGAAGTTACATTGTGCACCTTTTAATATAATATAATATGGATCATAATTGAATAATAATTACAAAAAAGTAAATACATCCATGGCAGAAGGAACCAGGAATTGTAACAAAACAACCGCACAATAGCTTTGGTGCACTTTCATCATAAATACACCACATTTTACAACAATTGTGCTTGTTTTTTCATAATTTCAATGCATTTTGTTTGCAATGTTTTTTGTTCCTGGTAAATTTCTGGATCAAATCGGACTGTACACATTATAATCAAAGTAAATTCAATCAACTCGTTTTAAAATCACTTCCGCCTCTCATTTCCGCTGCTTTTGTTATGCACCACACACACATGCGCTGGCTGTAATTAAAGCCCATAAAGAAACAATTATAACTTTCTACAGCAGTCGCACAGGTGCTTGGTTGTGGTAGACATAGCAGCCGAATGGTAGAGTTTTGATTCAGTTATACATATCTCCATTTATATATAATTAAATTTTTTTGGGAGAGGGTGTCATGAGGGTGTACTTGCCTCAAGTGGGGGAGTTCAAGTATCTCGGGGTCTTGTTCACGAGTGAGGGGAGGATGAAGCGTGAGATTGACAGGTGGACCGGTGCAGCGTCGACAGTGGTGCGGTCGCTGTATCGGACCGTTGTGGTGAAAAGGGAGCTGAAACGAAAGGCAAAGCTCTTGATTTACCATCAGTCTATGTTCCTACCCTCACCTATGGTCATAGTGGAGTGGTGGGGTGCACCCTTAGATAGGGTGAGGAGCTCAGTCACACAGGAGCTTGGAGTAGAGCCACTGCTCCTCCACGTCGAGAGGAGCCAGCTGAGGTGGCTCGGGCATCTGTTCCGGATGCCTCCTGGACGCCTCCCTCAGGAGGTGTTCCTTGCATGTCCCACGAGACAGGCAGGGCTCAGGGAAGACCCAGGACACGCTGGAGGGACTTTGTCTCTCGACTGGCCTGGGAACGCCTTGGGGTCCCACCGGAGGAGCTGAAGGAAGTGTCCGGGGTGAAAGAAGACTGGGAGTCACTGCTTAGACTGTTGCCCCCGTAACCCAGCCCCGGATAAGTGGAAGAAAATAGATGGATGGGGTGTCATGTAGTCCTTGTTTTGTTGTAGTTTAATATTGGTGTATACCGTGAATAACACTAACCTGATTCTTGCATTAGTCCTGGTGCTTTCTGAGCCCTGGTTTAGTCCTGTTCTGGTCCAGTCCCAGTTTATTCTTAATTAATGATGTTGTGTGTGTGCAAGCGTTAACTCACCCTTATTTTATTTTATTTAGTCAGCAGTCAGACATGCGAAGATAGTCCTTGGATTAGTCTCTTTTGGTGCTGGTTTGGTTTTAGTTGATGTAGAACAGGGGTTAACAAACTAAGGCACAGACGTCACGGGGGGCACTTGGAGGAATTTTGAGGGGCACGCAGAGCAAAGGGTCCAAACAAATCTGTTGACATCATTGATGGGTCATAACCGCTGTGCACTCTCTACCGCACCTCACAGCACCGGTGATTGACAGCCTCTACCCACTCTCTCTACACTGTGGATTTTGGGGCTTTCCCTGGTTGCCGTGTGCTCGTTAGAACTAAGCAGTGACTGGAGCGAGCGCAGAGGAGCACTGCAGCTCCACTCTCATGTATTTCTGTCAGTCGTAGTTCTCTCGGTCCTTTTATCATGAACTGTGTGTGTAAAGTGTGTGTGTAGTTGTGTTAGTTCTGTTTTTGAGTGGATAGCTGTGGTGAAACAGGCGTTGTGACAGTGTGTGTACAAAGACTTAACAAGCGGTGAGTTATTCCTGTGTTGGACCTGGCTCAGTGTTGACTTTTTAAAGTTCAAAGTTCAAAGTTAGCTTTATTGTCAAAAAGCATATGTACACAGGATTTGAATTTGCAGCGCCCCCTAGGCCCACAGTGAACATAAAACATCTGATAAGCAAGACAATAAACACAATAACTAAAAACATCACATACAGCTCTGGAAAAAAACAAAACAAAACAAGAGACCACTGCATTTTTTCCTGAAATCAGCATCTCTACATGTATTACAGCTATTCCATTCCAGCGTCTATTGAATTCCAACACAAACTACTTCAGTTCTTGCACCAGGAGTGGAATAAAGTCACCCAAGAACAATGTGAAAGACTTGTGGAGAGCATGCCAAGACGCATGAAAGACGTGATTAAAAATAAGGGTTATTGCACCAAATATTGATTTCTGAACTCTTCTTAAGTGTAACATTAGTATTTGTTGTTTTTGTTATTTTGACCATTTATCATTTTCTGCAAATAAATGCAATAATATTTTTATTTGGAATTTGGGGGAAATGTTGTCAGTAGTTTATAGACTCAGACAAAAATGTTCCTTTTGCCCAAACACATACCTAAGTAGTAAAATCAGAAAAACTGATCATTTTTCAGTGGTCTGTGTGAAGAATCCCTCAGTCGTCCAGGTAGAATCCATGGTAAAAGAAATTCAATTTGTCAACTGGACAAAGTGTATTTGGTCGAAGACGTTTCGCAGCTCAGTTCTGGAACTGATGAAGCAACTTGGATGAGCTGCGAAACGTCTTCGACCAAATAAACTTTGTCCAGTTGACAAATTGCAGTGGTCTCTTATTTTTTTCCAGAGCTGTATACCTGTAGCAAAAGTACAGTAAACTTGTATATAATACAAAATAGGTAAAACACACAATGTGTAGCGTAATAAAGCCCAAATGGTGTCATTTAAGCAGCAGTGTCAGTGTCATTTAAGTGTAATTTAAGCAGCAGTGTCAGTTTAACAATTTTTTGAAGTATGATACATATATATTTTTTATTTTTTTATTTTACATATCACGCAAAACAGCAATACTGAAGACCCCTTTATGCCACTCATAAAAACTACACTTTTTAACCATGAGTTGCAATAAATACAGTAGTACAAAGAAACCAAATCTGCAATGAGTAAAAGTGTGTTGGTATGTAAAAGGAGCTACACTAAACAGCTGAAAAGTTACACAGCAACTTGATACTTCTAGTCATTTAGTGCAGGTGAAACTCACATTAGCTTGGTCTTATGTATCACTCACTTCACCAGAAAAGCTGCATTTTAATCTGACCAGACATCAAGTGGAGAGGGCCCTGTGAGCTGGGGAAGATGGATGGTCGCATCGGTTTGCCTCTGAGGCTGTGTCGTATGTGAGAAACTGTGAACCAATTCAAAGGAGAGAGGGATGGAGAGATTAAAAGAAAAAGAGTTATTTGTAAGATCATTTGTCACAGAGACCCTCCCATCCAGACGCATTACAGCCTCTGAAATTGGCCACGAACGAAAGGAGGCTGAAAGAATGTAGAGATGAGAAGACGAGGGGAGAGGGAGAGGACAGAGGAGAAGAAAGGATTCAGTAAACGATAGAGGACAGTTAGATTCTAAGGTATTAAGTGTGGACAAAGATGAAGATAACTTGTTAACCTCACTACTTAAAACACATATCCCCCCCGTTTCACTGTTTTGTAAGTTTCTGTTGGTTAAATCGACCATTTTGTGAAACCCTCTGAGGCTGTTGTGATTCTGGGCCTCATATATTGACAGTGAGGGGCCAGAGACTGCAGGATGTTTGAGGTTTGTTCGCAGTTAGCACTCTCACCTCACAACAAGAAGGTTCCAAGTTCGATTCCTTGGATGTCTGGACCTTTCTTTGCATATCTTCCTGTATCTGGGCGGGCCTTAAGGAATGGGTCAAATGTAGGGATGGGAATTGATAAGATTTTTACAATTCCGATTCCATTATCAATATTGCTTAACGATTCGATTCTTTATCGATTCTCTTATCAATTCTAATTTGGGGAAAAAAGGAGAACAAACTGTTTGATTCGTGAAAAGTCCCTCAGTCGTCCAGGTAGAATCCATGATAAAAGGAGAAGTTCAATTTGTCAACTGGACAAAGTTTGTTTGGTTGAAAATGTTTCGCCGCTCATCCGAGAGGCTTCGTCAGCTCTAATAAGAATACTGGTAAGACACTTGCTTATATCTTGCTGCAGGGAGGAGCTACCTAGCTAACTACCAAACTACCAAACAAACTTTGTCCAGTTGACAAATTGAACTTCTCCTTTTATCATAAACTGTTTGATTAGCACCAAGATTAGCACTAGTCCTGGTCTAGTCCTGGTCTAGTCCTGCTTTAGTCCTGGTTTAGCCCCGGTTTAGCGCACAGGTTAATGTTGACACAAGCCGCTGCTTTCAACTAATATCTCCATTTGATGCAGAAATAATATGATAATAATCTGACTCACCCTGTGTCGCTCTGTTGTTGGATAATTCGCGTGTCTCCACGTGTATTCGCGTATGCGCTTATATCCTGGACTTTCTGCTGCTAAGTATCCGACCGCACTTTGTACATGAGCTCTGGAGAAACTGACCTGTCCCGAATGTCTCTCGAACGTGTCATGTGTCCAAGTGGAAGTTAAAAGTCCATTTTCATGTCCTGCAGTGCCGCTTACATATGCACGAGCTCTTCACAGCTGATACGCGAACAGAGAATCGTTAGATAAACTGCTAATCGATTTCGTGGAATTGAAACACACGGAACCGGTTCTCAACAGGAACCGGTTCTCGATTCCCATCCCTAGTCAAATGCAGAGGGCACATTTCCTCACGCAAACCGTTCTATCTTCACGGAGACCAAACCAGACCAAGTTTCAGGTCAGATCTGTAGAGAGGCAAGCCCACTCACAGTCAGAATCTATGTTTTCCTAGGTGTTTTTGAGCTATAAAACCAGCCGTAATTTAATAAATGTAAGATAGATCTGTGGAACATTCCAGGTAGAGGAATGACATATCCAAACCAAAAAGTTACATAGTACCATTTGCCTTTATCCTTTGTTCAAATTTAATAATAAAAATCCCAGACAAATGATTGGAAAATGGGTATGGGAACATCAGCATCATAACGGATGTTGAATTTCACGTTTTTCAGTCACCATTTTTATCATGTGACGTTTTGAATTTGTGAGGTCTGTTAGGTGGTTAAGTAATTACTTTATTGTCCTTACAGGGAAATTTGTTACACAGCTGCACAAAAGGTACGCCATTTCAGAGGATAAATACACAAAACAACATAGAAAAGACATAACACAAATGTAATGCATGATGAGACAGAACAGCAGGGCATGTTTCACACTTTGTTCAGTTTGTTCATGGCTGTGGGGAGGAGATTGTTTTTTATCATGAAAAAAAAAAGAAAATGTTGAGAAGCACCGATGTGGAGAAAGCAAAAGTAGGTGATTCTCCTTATATGTTGTGCATTATTCACTTTCCAGATGAGCCTCTTGGTGCAGTACATGTTCTACAAAGACCCATGGTGTTTGTGGTCTACAAAAGCAGAACATGCCCCAAGCTTACATCTGCATAGACTATTACACTAAAGACTATCCGTCACTTCAGAAACACTGCACTTTGCTCGCCAGTATAAATGTGTAAAATAATTCAATGGTTTTCCGTGTAGAGAGCATAGAGAACCCCATGGGCAGAGACAGGATTCACTAACAGGCACGTACTAAATCTACCTGAGTTCTACAAAAAACGTGAACAGCCGTTAATTTCAAACTTTTGCAGTGGTCCAAAGTTGCTCCTTCCTTATATTACACCATGATCAGTGAGAATTCTAATGCTAACTGGCAACATTATTTTTGTCTAACAGCACAGGTACCACGGACAGCGAAAAGTGGACTATTTTCAGTTTGTGGGACCACTGTATAAGAGGATTAAACATGACTTATTTTATGCGTTACGGGCGTCCTAATTATTCACTTCCACGCCATTACGAGTGCTTTTCACAACTCTCAGAGACCAGAGCCAAATTCACAGTCACGGTAAAGATAACAGCAACTAACATGCGAACACCGAACATCCTGATTATCTAACACTTTACTGAATACGTTCTTTTAAACCCGAGGAAGGCATCTCTGCACTGGTATGTGATTGACATTTAAGAATATGACTTAAAGAGCCTGTATTAAGTCATTTTCTGATCTACAGCTCTGGAAAAAAAAAAAGAGACCACTGCATGTTTTTTCCTGAAATCAGCATCTCTACATGTATTACAGCCATTCCATTCCAGTGTCTGTTGAATTCCAACACAAACACAAAGCTGAGCTACTTCAGTTCTTGCACCAGGAGTGGAATAAAGTCACCCAAGAACAATGTGAAAGACTTGTGGAGAGCATCCCAAGATGCATGAAAGCTGTGATTAAAAATAAGGGTTATTGCACCAAATATTGATTTCTGAACTCTTCTTAAGTGTAAACATTAGTATTATGTTGTTTTAAAATGAATTTGATCTTGTTTCTTTGCATTGTTTGAGGTCTGAAAACATGTATCTTTTTTATTATTTTGACCATTTGTCATTTTCTGCAAATAAATGCTCTAAACCAGGGGTGTCAAACATACGGCCCGGGGGCCAGAGCCGGCCCTCTAAGACTTTTAATCTGGCCCTTGGCTAATTTTCTATTAAAATATTTGAATTATATTTAAATTTTCGATTAAAATATTGGTAATTTTCTGTAGCACCTTACTGCTTTTCCCACCAGAGCCGCACAAATGAAGACTCGCCTCTTTCCAAACGCTCTTAAAGGACCATCGTTTTGACAGTTGACCGTGACACACTCATCAGCAAAATGTCAAAAATGAGAAAAGTGGACGCTGAGTGCAGGATTTTCCAAGAAAATTTGACTAATTCCTATTTGTTCACACAGGTGAATGGGAAAACCTGTATGCTTGGTGTGTTTGCAACAAGTGGCGGTGCTCAAGGAATATAATCGTAAACGCCGCTACGAGACACAGCATTTCCAACAATACAATAACTTGAACGGAGAATTGAGAAGACGGAAGATAAACAAATTATTGCTGGGACTGAAGAAACAGCAGTCCGTAATAGATTTGTGTTTCTCCGCACAAATATTTGGACTTATTGCTGTTTTCAGGATCAGGAATCAGGAAGGTTTTTATTGCCATATGAGTGAACAGGTTCACAACATTAGGAACTTGCTTCGATACCTAGAGCGGACAGACACTCCGAGCACCAGGGCTGCCATTCGCGGCGCCAACTTGGTTGCAGAGTAGAAAAAGATGCAGTACAATCAGTGACAATTTAACAACATGTAATGACAGAAAAACAATTGGAGATATAACATAAGGTGATCTTTTTTGTTGGAAACATAAGGAAGGATGTGGGGGGGGTCAGATTGGAAATCGATGAAATTGATGGAACCGAGAGCAGAGGTCAGACCTTTCTAAAGACAGGGAATTTCTACTATATTTCTAGTTTCAGTGACAGTGTAAGAGGGGGTGCCATGTTCATGTAGAGTCCAGATAACAAACCACAGTTCGTGGCCTTGGGAGTGTTCATTTGGGGTATATTTGCCATGAGTTTTCTGATCCGGCCCCTTTAGGATCAAAGTCGGTTGGATACGGCCCCCGGACCAGAATGAGTTTGACACCCCTGCTCTAAATGATAATGTTTTTATTTGGAATTTGGGGGAAATGTTGTCAGTAGTTTATAGACTCAAATAAAAATGTTCCTTTTGCACAAACACATACCTATAAGTAGTAAAATCAGAAAAACTGATCATTTTACAGTGGTCTCTTATTGTTTTCCAGAGCTGTTATGTATGTTATATGACATGACATCACAAGGTGGAGCAGAGCATTTTGAGCTTTGGAGATGTAGACAGACTTACTCAAACGTGTGAATGAAACAAAAACAAAAACATGAAACAAAACACAATTCCAGGTATGTTTTTAACAAAGTAACAACATTATAACACGACTTAAAGCTCACAAGAGTCAATTTTTGCATAGTCTAGGACCTTTAAACTGTACTTGTTTGTCAGTGTCAGTTAGCCCACACATTAAAACGATAAGTGAATGAGAAATATCTTGTACGAAAACATCAGTAAAATCAGATAAATTGCCTTAAGTCGAACTTCACTGCGGTACTATCCGTCTCTCACTAACTCCTGCAGTTTGCATCCAGAGATCCTCTTAGATATGCAAAGACTATGAATTTTGCCATTTGATCTCAAAGCTTTAACATTTAATAGGATGCCATTTTGGGGACTATTTTCGTTTTTTTGGTGACATTTCTTACTTGAAGGACCATCAAACATGTATAAAATGACTCTACTGATGACAGATATCACAGATGAGCCATGAAGGGATGAGGCACCATGAATAAAAGATCTACAGCCACATACAAGTCGAGCTCGGGCTGATGAAGCTCTGTTTTCTGTGGTGGTTGGAGCTGATTTTAGCTGCTGGTTGCGTCAGCTGGACAATTTTGAGATGAGACTGTCAGCTAATCTGTCAGTAACGCTGGATTTAAAAGAGGGGTATTACCATATAGTGTATAAGGAGGTGGATAAAGGAGTGTGGCGTCACCCATAGCGTTCTTCTCCTGTCAAATGATGCTCATGATGCTAACGGTTACACGAGCCACTTTAATGTTAGGAATAGGAATTTATTCACAGATAAATGATCAAAAAATTAAAACGCCAGGATCACGTAGCGCGGGTTAATACGAATATTTTAAGACCAAAATGACGAGGCTCACTGCAACAGTTACAAAGAGAGGGGTGACGGTTTTTCAATGTAAAGTCAATTGGAGCCAAAGTCGATGCAGCCAGAAGCGAGCCCGTGCTCACTTCCTATTTGGAACGCGGCAGCTCGTAGGTTAGCTATGTTGATTTATATAAATATAGTCTATGGTTATGACAATTCTATGGGGTATTAATTGCTAACACGTAACATATTTAGATGCGTATGCACAACCACACTGCAGCCTGCATCCTGCTAATGGAACTACAGCACATCGCATCAGCTTTGTGAAGTTGTAGTGTATTGCTTTGTATCATGCTTTTATACAGCTCTGGAAAAAATAAGAGACCACTGCAAAATTATCAATTTTTCTGATTTTACTACTTATAGGTATGTGTTTGGGCAAAATGAACATTTTTGTTTGTTTGTCTATAAACTACTGACAACATTTCCCCCAAATTCCAAACAAAAATATTATCGTTTAGAGCAGGGGTGCTCAACCTTTTTTTTTTTTGAACCGAAATCTACTTTTGAGGTTGATGTTGTGCTGAGATCTACCAAGAGGGGGGGCAAATATGGGCTTTTGGAGTGAGATTATTTTTAAAGTCGCATAGGTGTGAAAAAATCGGATTTGGGTCACTTTAGATTCAAGATTCAAGATTCAAGATTGTTTATTTGTCATATGCAGAATCAACACAAGGTCAACAATGCAATGAAATGCTTAGGATCAGAAGAACCGTTGACTCGCTAAGATAGTCAAGAAGTACTAATAACATGCAATAATAGTACATGGTAAAAAAAGTGTTGTAAAGTGCAGGGGAAGAGGTAAACAATATAATAAACAATATAATAAACAATATAATAAAATATGTAATAAAAAAAAAAAACAAGGTACAATGTACAAGGTGCAGGTAGGATTAAATCAAGATCAAATAAGGTGTAAGTATTTCACAGATTGCACATAATATGGTGTGGTGTAGGTGTTGCATGTGGATTTCGTATTGCACATAGTGTGGTATAAATATTGTACATAGTGTGGTATAAGTATTGCACATGTAACAGTAATTTACAGTGAGGTAGTGACAAACATGATATATTCATATAGAGCAGCAGCAGTAAACATAATTCTGCATAATGAAAGGTAGTTTAGTGCAGTATTATTGAGAGTTCAGTATTATTTAGAGTATTATCCAGAGTCCAGTAGTCTGACAGCTTGGGGGTAATAGCTGTCTTTGAGTCTTTTTGTGCGTGCTGGCAGGCTCCTGTATCGTCTACCAGAGGGTAGCAGACGGAAGAGTCCTTGTGCCGGATGAGTATGGTCCTTAGTGATGCTGCGTGCCTTACGCAGACCCCTGCTGTGGTACATGTCCTGGATGGAGGGGAGACTGCTGCCAGTGATGTCCTCTGCCGCTCGCACCACCCTCTGTAGTGCTTTGCGGCTCTGAGCGGTGCAGTTCCCATACCACACTGTGATGCAGCCCGTCAGCAGGCTCTCGATGGTGCACCTGTAGAAGTTTGTGAGGATGCTGGTGTTCATACCAAACTTCCTCAACTTCCTCAGGAAGTAGAGTCTTTGTCGGGCTTTCTTAACCACAGTGTCTGTATGTAGTGTCCAGGACAGATCCTCAGTGATGTGTACCCCGAGGAACTTAAAACTGCTGACCTGCTCCACCTCAGCGTTGTTGATGGAGATGGGGGGATGCTGGTCTACACGCTGTCTCCTGAAGTCCACGATCATTTCCTTAGTTTTGCTGACGTTCAGAGAGAGGTTATTTTCCTGACACCAGCTGGTCAGTGATTTCACCTCGTCTCTGTAGGCACTCTCATCGTTGTTGGTGATGAGGCCTAGGATGGTGGTGTCGTCAGCAAACTTGAGGATGGTGTTGGACCTGTGCCTGGCGGTACAGTCATAGGTGAACAGGGAGTACAGGAGAGGGCTGAGAACACAGCCCTGGGGTGCCCCAGTGCTGAGGACACATGTGGAGGAGACGTGGCTGCCGATCCTCACTGCCTGTGGCCTGTTGGTGAGGAAGTCCCATATCCAGCAGCAGATGGACGTCCCCAGGCCCAGGGCGGTGAGCTTAGAGACCAGTTTGGAGGGGATTATGGTGTTGAATGCCGAGCTGTAGTCGATGAAGAGCATTCTCACATATGCGTTTCCTCTCTCCAGGTGACTGAGAGAGGTGTGGACTGCTAGAGCAATAGCGTCGTCTGTAGACCGCTTTGCTCTATATGCAAACTGCAGGGGGTCCAGGGTGTCGGGGAGGGAGTCACAGATGTGTCTCTTAATGATTCGTTCAAAGCACTTCATGATGACAGATGTGAGTGCTATGGGCCGATAGTCATTAGGACAGGATGCTGTGGGGGTCTTTGGGATGGGGACTACAGTGGAGGTCTTGAAGATGGTGGGCACGATAGACTGGCTCAGAGACAGGTTGAAGATGTTGGTGAACACCCCGGCGAGTTGATCAGCACAAGCCCTCAGCACCCGTCCGGGGATGCCGTCGGGTCCTGGTGCTTTGCGGGGATTCACTCTCTTGAACGCCCGTCTCATTGTAGCAGTGTCTATACAAAGTACAGCGTCTTCACTGTCCACATGGGGTCTGGTGACAGGCGTGGTGTTAACTGCATCAAACCGGGCGTAGAAGGTGTTGAGTTCGTCCGGAAATGATGCGCTGGACAGTTCCACGGGCCCGCTCCTCCCTTGTAGTCAGTGATGCAGCGTAGCCCATGCCACACCCGTCTCGGGTCATTGCTCTGCTGGGCAGACTCCACTCTCTCCCTGTAGTCCCTCTGGGAAGTCCTGATGGTCTTTCTGAGGTCGTACTTGGCTGCTTTGTAGGCTTCGGGGTCTCCTGAGTTGAAGGCGGCAGTGCAAGCTTTCAGTTTAGCACGCACCTCCGGTCCCGCCCAGGGTTTCTGATTAGGGTAAGTGCAGATGGAGATTTTGGGCACCGTGTCCTCAATGCACTTCCCTATGTAGCCTACGACAGAGTCTGTGTACGCATTAATGTCACCATCCGCTGCGTCTGCAAACATCTGCCAGTCTGTAGTTTCAAAGCAGTCCTGTAGCACCTCATCAGACGTACTGCTCCATTTGTGTATTTGTCTGGGAACCGTTTTTTCCAGTTTAAGCCTTTGTTTGTACGCAGGCAACAGCAAGATTGCGCTATGGTCAGATTTATCAAAGGCTGGGCGGAGGAGGGGTTTGTAACTGTCTTTAAATGGGGTGTAACAATGGTCTAAAGTCTGCCCCCCCCTGGTGGGGAGGGATATGTGCTGGTAGTATTTTGGTAGGACCGTTTTCATATTGGCTCTGTTGAAATCCCCCACCACAATGAAAGCTGCATCAGGGTGAGAGTTTTCAAGTCCGTTTATAATCCCATACAGTTGTTCTAGGGCTTCTGTTTTATCAGCTTGTGGTGGAATATAGACTACAGTGAGGATTACAGAGCTAAAATCTCTAGGCAGATAGAAGGGTCTAACTTTGATGGTTAGCAGCTCTAGGGCTGGAGTGCAGCGAGTTGTTAAAATACGTGCGTCTGTTGCCCACAAGGAGTTAACCATAAAGCACACACCCCCACCACAAGACTTGCCTGAGTCCTTCGTTCTGTCCTGCCTGTATATAGTGAAATTGTCCGGGGTAACGGCGCTGTCGGGAATGGTTGAGTCCAGCCATGTTTCCGTAAAGGCAAAAACACAACAGTTCCTCGTGTCCCGTTCGAAATAAATCCGTGCGCGCAGGTCATCCAGTTTATTCCTCAGAGACTGGACGTTTGCAAGCAGGATAGAGGGAAGAGTAGGTCTGTTGTGTCTCTGGCGGGTTCTCCACAGCACACCGGCTCGTTTCCCTCGCCGCGTTCTCCTCCTCTTGCGGCGCCAGAGTAAACAAAGGGGCAGGATGTCCACCGCCGATGTCTCGAAAACCGGCTTAAAGTCCGCGCTTACTGACGGACGTAGCTCCAAAAGTGAGCTACGGTCGTACACATAGCGTGGGAGTGCAGTGCAAGTACAAAAAGTGAAAAAAGTGATTGAAAATAAAATAAAAATAAGGTAAAAGGAGCGAGTCGGCACGGAGCGACTGATCAGTGCGTCCATTCTGCGGCGCAACCTGATGACTTTAGGCTGCAGTGTGAACGTAGCTGATATGTGGTCCTAAAACCGATACATATCTGATCTTTTGGTATGCGACTTCAGTCTGAACGGCCAGGTCGCATTCATCTGACCTGGGTGTGTTTCCTCCAGCGAGAATGGTACAAGTAGGTGCTCACAAATGTACACAAACGTTCTTCTCATCATGCGAAAATAGTATATGAACTCCGTATTAGTGAAGCGGCGAAGCACGTAGCAATCCCACCACTCTTGTCTGCGACTCAGCACCAACACGTTCATACGGACGTTGCTGCCACTGCCCCGCAAAACGCCGTGGCCAAAAACCTTGTCCTTCTCTTTCTCCGTCTCCTCCTTAAAACAAATAAGCTGTACATGTTTTGGCTCCGGTACAGCAACTTTAGGCTACTTCCGTAAACAATGAGCACGCTGGCTGGACGTGACCTCGTTGTGTCCTCCAATGTGCACGCGGGACACTTTTGGGGCATTTAAAGTTCACACTGGAGATCACATACAAGTTGTATTTAAATGGAAATGTGAATTTCTGATGAAAATCTGATTTCACAAAAAAATGTTTACACTTAAGAGTTCAGAAATCAATATTTGGTGCAATAACCCTTATTTTTAATCACAGCTTTCATGTGTCTTGGCATGCTCTCCACAAGTCTTTCGCATTCTTTTGAGCAGTATTACCACCTGTGAAATACTTTACTTACACCTACCTGTACATTGTATTTTATTATATTTTATTACATATTTTTTATTATATTTTTTACTTTTTTCCCTTGTATTGTTATTGCATGCTATTAGTACTTCTCGAATATCTTAGCGAATCAATGGGTTCTTCTGATCCTAAGCATTTCACTGCATTGTTGTTCCTGCATATGACAAATAAACAATCTTGAAATCCTGACATTGTTCTTGGGTGACTTTATTCCACTCCTGGTGCAAGCACTGAAGTAGCTCAGCTTTGTGTTTGTGTTGGAATTCAACAGATGCTGGAATGGAATGGCTGTAATACATGTAGAGATGTTGATTTCAGAAAAAAAAATGCAGTGGTCTCTTATTTTTTTCCAGAGCTGTATATTTATGGAGAATTGTCGTGTGGGAGCATGGGTGACGCAGGCTTGTGGACTGAGCATTGGACAGAATCTTATAGCTGACCGTAAATAGGGTATGAATTTGCCTGGTTTACACCTGACCATATCACAAGTGAGATATGGTCTGGAAGCCACCTTCGAAATATCTCGGAGCGGAGGTGTGGTTTACGATTGCCAACGGCCGTTTATTGGGCGTTACGAATGTCTATCGTTTGGCGTAGACGTAGCCCATAGCCAATCATGTCAATTGTCAGTTCAAACTACAAGCTTCCGTTTGTCACATAGTACAAGTCACCGTCTTTCCACCCCTCCCCGCTCTCTGATTGGCTCCCAGAATCGAGAGAGCTCATTTGCCATAGTCGTCAGGCTGTCTTTCAGATCGGAACGAACGAAAGCAGCCTGGGATTTCCCAGGTTAGGTATGAATAGGGCCTGGGAGAGATTGATAAATTAATGAAAGATGCATGGATGATGTCTAACACCAATTTTAAGCAATATTTTTGATGAGGGAATGTTATAACATGGTAGAAAACAGGACTTAAAATCACCGTGGACGCTTGCGGACTCTCAGTATGGCAAAACAGTACTTACACACACACACCGTAAACGGCTTATCCTGGTTTCCATGGATATGCACATGTTCAATACTGACACATTATAATAGAGTTAACTATTATACTACAGGCCTACGGGCCAGCAATTATACACGGTCTATTGTATTGAGCACTTCCATAATGTTCGGATTCAGCTCTGTGAAGCTTTACATATTGTGCTTTATATTTTCACATAGATGTAACTGGGAGAAATTTCACTGCTCACAAATTATGTTTAAGGTCTGCTGTTCGTGAAGACAAGCAGGTAGCAGATCCACAGTAAACCTTTAAAGGAGAATGAATTTATTTACAATCGGAGCCTTATTTCGGTAATAAAACAAGTTGTTTTACTCACCCATAGCACTTTGGTGTCATATGGAGCACTTCCGGAGATGTTTATATCCGTAACGCGAGTTCTCGGGGCATATATTATATATCCCCGAGCGGTCTCCAAATAACACAAACTTTAGCACTTTTCCAAATCATAGAAGCTCAATGTCTCAGTCTACACTTTCGTTTGAGTCAAAATTGGCCTGTATTTATCCATAATTTACAGCTTTGCGTTTCATGTTTGCGTCCCGGGAGCTGAGAGCAAAATAAGTTGTGACTCCGCACATGCGCACTGGCATCCTTATCTACTCGAAACTATGGATAAATCTCGGATTACAGGCCACTTTTGACTCAAACGAAAGTGTAGACTAAGACATCGAGCTTCTATGATTTGAAAAGTGCTAAAGTTTGTGTTATTTGGAGACTGCAAACATGTGCCTCGAGAACTCAAATTACGGAGATCGCAAATCTAAAACATCTCTGGAAGTGCTCCATATGACACCAAAGTGCTATGGGTGAGTAAAACAACTTGTTTTATTACTGAAATAAGGCTCAGATTGTAAAACACGGTAATTCTCCTTTAAAGGGCCCATATTACGCCATTTTCCATTCTTCTAGTATGTTGTAATGTTGTTTCCTCATCACAAACAAACCTGGAGTTGTGTTTTGTTTCATTCACACGTTTAAAACACAAACTCTGCATATTTAGGCTGAGTTCTTCGCTCAAACAGAGCATTTTGAGCTGTGAAGATGTAGATGGACTAATAATAAAGGGTTACTTAAACATGTGTGAATGAAACAAAACACAACTCCAGGTATGATTTTTGAGGAGGTAACATTATGAGTCAATTTTGCCTAATAGAGAACCTTTAAACACAAAATAACACAAGATGATCCACCAAGAAAGTTGTAAAAATGGGACGGCAGTAGCTCAGAGTGTTTATCCACTGATCCGAAGGTCGGCGGTTCAAATCCCGACATAAGCTCTCGACATAAAACATCATCGGTAGAGAGGTCAGATCCACTCACCCACAGGTTGGCGGTGCGATTGTAGCTCCCACAGATGAATGCTGTCATTGTGTCCTTAGGCAAGACACTTAACTCAGTGCGTAGACTGGTGTGTGAATGAGTTCCTTGACGTAAAGTGCCTTGAAGGTGGAAAAGATAAGATAAGATAATCCTTTATTTGTCCCACAATGGGGAAATTGCAGTGTCACAACGCAAGTTTCAGAAACAGTTGGAAAAAAGAGCATGCATCAAAAATTAAGATAAATAATAATAAGTATGTACAATCAACTAAAAAACACAACACTGTAAGGTTAAAGGCACAGGAACGCTGCACAATAAATGTCTTTGATTCTGAGCAGTGAACAAACAGCAGCTAAAGTGACTCCAGTTCAGTAATATAATAATATCATTACAATAAAGTGACTCAGATGATTGTGTACAGTGCAGTGATGGACAGTGGTTGTTACACAAATAAGTAGCAGGTAAAGTGACTTTAAATAATATTGCACATGTAATTATTACTATGGAGATGACACATGGTTGCTATGGAGATGAACATGACTAGCATTGATCATTGTACAGTCTGACAGCAGCAGAGCTGTGTGCATTGTGTAACTTTTCTGGTGGGAGATCCGTCAAATGCTTTGATGAGATGTTATCGCTTTGTCAGAAATGTTTCACAGTGTGGGTTTATACCTTTTTATCTTCATGGAGACCAACCAGGCCAAGTTACAGGTCAGATCTCTGGAGAGGCGACCCCGCTCACAGTCAGAATGCCTGTTTTTTTTAGGTATTTTTGAGCTATAAAACTACCTGTGATTGAATACATGCAAATTTGAGCTCTTTAATGTCATGACATATCCATAGAAACAAGCAGGTGGACCCCTAACCAAAAAGTTACACACTGCACCATAGAAACTTTGATAAAATAAAATAAAATGAAGATTCTGCATGTTTATGCACAGGTCACTCGGTTGACTACCCTGACGTGCTCACGCTTCTATTCTCGTGAAAGTGATCTTCTTTGTACACTTTTCAAACTTGTAATTATAGAAAACATGCTGCTCAGTGCAAAAAAGTGAAGTGACAAAGTGACACTGAAGGTTAACGCTCCCAGTGTTCAATTAAAACTGCAAATTGACCCCCCCACCCCCCACAAAAAGAAAAAGTTAAGGAGTAAAGGCATGCTACCTGATTCTGATTGTCTTAAAAACGTGTCCTTTATTACGCAAAATGTTTTATTATGAGCTTTAAGCCATGTTATAATGTTGTTCTTCTCAAAAACATACCTGGAGTTGTGTTTTGTTTCACACGTGTTTTGATTAGTCTGTCTACACCTCCAAAGCTCAAAATACTCTGTTCCACCTAGTGATGTCATGTAGTGGCAGTTGTCAAATTACTTTTAATAGAGATTCAGTAGAGATTGGAAATTCCAGTGCTGAAATTATCCAAATGATTCTATTGAATGTGTGTGGAGTTTAAAAGCACAATTGAGCACTTCGTGTATTACCACATGACATCACAAGGTGGAACAGAGTGTTTTCTGTTTGAGAGAAGAGCACAGCCTAAAAAAAAAACAAAACAAAAACACAACTCCAGGTGTGTTTGTGATCAGGAAACAACATTATAACATAAATCAAAAAATAGAGGAATGTGGGCCCTATAATGAACATACAATGTAAATATAATGGAGAGAAGTTTTGCCTTGACGCCAAAGCTAACAACAACTAGCATGCTAACACGCACAGACAGTTCGCAGCTTATTTTGACCTCAAGAGCTGCTCATACAATATATCTGTACTGGGGCAAATTTTGCTGAAATACATGGGCTTAAAAAATGGTTACAGGCCTTTTTAATAGAAGGACGTGATTCAAAAAATGGTTAATCTGATGAACGCCGTGAGCTTTGAAAAATGTGGGAACCGAGCGGATGGTTTTGTAAAATGGCGACAGCGGTGAGAGCTGTAGCTTAAAGGGTTATCTTGAGTTAGCGCCTCGACTCGGAGTGCAGACCTTGGCGGAGGGCAGTGAAAAGCAGGGCAGATAAAGGGGCCCTAAAGGGATGTGGTGGAGTGTGAAGGATGGACATGTGAAGCTACATGCTAATGAGGACGAGCGGGGCAAGGCGGGAGAAAGTCAAATACACCATTGTAGGCTCAGACATTTCTTAAAAAAGACCGTAGTGCACGTCTAAAAGGGCTTGATAATACATAGAAATCATCCATTTCAAACTTTTGTGTTCAAAACTGCAGATCTGATAGTGACATTCATGTGTTTTTATTGTTGAACAATTGCAGTGTGACATGTTTGAAGTCTCTATATGTGACCTGGAGTGTGGTGGGGGTAGGGCACAAGTTAAAACATTAATTAATTGAAATATAAGTTCATGACACTATGAACCATATAATGAGACAGAATTCTCACAAGACGAGACCAGACACGAGATTGGGTCTGTGAGAGATTTTGAGAGATTCCAATCCAGTTCACAAGTTTGGGCTGACAATTTTTAAAAATCTTTTCTATTTAAAGTTCAAAGTCAGCTTTATTGTCAAAAAATATATTTACAGGTTGCACACACAGGAAAAAAATTGCAGCGCCCCCTAGGCCCATAGTGAACATAAAACATCTGATAAACAAGACAATAAACATCATGACTAAAACATCACATATACCCGTAGCAAAAGTACAGTAAACTTGTATATGATACAAATAAGTAAAACACACAATGTGTAGCGTAATAAACCTCTAAACCTAAAATGCTTTTAAGCATCAGTGTCATTTAATACTTTTGTTGCCATTATGCCACTGTGTTTTGGAACGACGGCTCTCAAGGATGTGTAACTCAATAGAACTTAACTTTGTGTCCAGTTCAAAAAGAAACACATGGAAAGAAATCTCACAAGATAATTTTTGCCCAATCTGGTGGCAATTTGGTCTCACGAGATCTTATTCCATCCTTACTATGAACCCTACACTCTTTATCTATACTGAATTGACATATGTACTTTTACTTTTGCTCATGTTTGAATAATCCTGTTTATCTAGAATTTTTGCCTTTCTTTCAAAATGCGTGTTTGCTACTGATATTTTGGTAATCCTTGTTGCTTCTCAATGTTTTTGTAGTCCACAGTTTTCCACGAGATCATTTCTGCTGAAGGTATAGTTCAGATTGTTTCACTTGAGTCCCTGCTCCCTTGCCTGGCTTACACCAGACCATATCACAAGTGATATATGGTCTGAGGGCCACCTACTGAATATCTCGTAGCGGAGGTGTGGTTTACGATTGCCAACGGCCGTTCTTTGTGTGTTACAAATGTCTATCATTTGCCGTATACGTAGCCCATAGCCAGTCATGTCAGTTGTCAGTTCAAACTACAAACTTCCGTTTGTCGTGTAGTACGCGTCACCGTCTTTCCACCCCTCCCCACTCTCTGATTGGCTCCCCAAATCAGCTCTCTCTTAGCCTAGTTGCCAGGCTGTCTTTCAGATCGGAACGAACGAAAGCCGACTGGGATTTCCCAGGTTACCTGCTCCCTATGTCCCTTTTTTGCCATATCGCTAAACCCTAAACAAATTTCAGTTGAACATGACTGCAATTCATACCTACAGTAGCAGCTTATGTCATCAGTGTTTCCCATGCATTTGATGCTAGCTGAAGGTACTGCTGTGTCTGGAGCTCTGTTACTCAAATTAGACTTTGAACTGAGCTTTAATGTAACACAATCTAAAAGTTGATTTAGCTGGAACTACAAAAGACTGGACTGGTTTTTGTTAGTCACTCTCACCTTTTTGTTGAAAATCAAGCTCCGAAACAGGACCATGAAAGCTTGTATTGATCAGTTTTGTGTTTTTTTCTTGAGTTTTCAGACTATCATAAAACTTTTATACACATACATATAAAAGCCCTCCAGCGTGATGTTAATGCAAAATATCAATACGATTAATTCAATGACGATGTTACCGCAACAAAATGTCAGGCGATGTGTCGTCTTTGCCGCTTTATTTTCCAGACATAGTCCAGAAAGATACAGTTAAACTCCCCAAGTGTATTAAGCCAAAACTCATAAACTCATAAACACACACAAACAGAGCAGATGGAGATAGGAGCCACGACGCTATTAAAAGGACACCTGGAGCCCTGACAACTCCCCTTGAACTTTCCCTCTCATCCAATGGCATTGTCCCGTTATCTGCACCCACCGTCTGTATGCGTGTGTGCTGCGTGTTAAACCTGGTATTTATCACACTGTGGGGACTTCAGTCTGTACATATGAACGTCATAGGGACCTGCCTTTTTACAGGGACAACAATTAAGTTCTCATTGCATAAATCCTTTATTATTTGACCAAAAACATGATTTAAAGAGTGGATATTATACAAAATAGATGGTATAATGTTGTTCCCTCAGCAAAAACATGCCTGAAGAGGTCTAGGCTGCGTCCCATTACTCTGTCTTACCCTTTCCCCTTCCCCTACCCCTTTAACTACATCTTTGTCTTGTCGATACCGAGCTGAGAGGGCTCGGGGTACGAATGTTCCCCTAAGAAATGGGACGCCACTAGATTACTCTTTGCGTCATCATCCCTTGTCATGTCAAGGATTATCAGGTACCTCAGCTTGAAAAAAACGACCTTGTTTATCCATGAAAGATCGATGAAAATTATAACATTGGCTAAACAGTACACTAAAAGTAACATAGAAAATAAGCGTCATAATTGTAAACCATGTTAAGAAGAAGAAGTGAAGTGACTTTATTGATCTCACACAGGAGAAATTCGTCTCTGCATTTAAACCATCAGCAATGGGCAGCACATTACTGCGTCCGGGGACCATCTCCATGATCTTCTTGCTTCGCACAGAAAGGCCTGGGCAACCCGGGGATCGAACCCGGAACCTTCTTGCTGTGAAGTATGAGCGCTAGCCACTCAGCCACCGTGCCGCCACAATAGTAATTAATCACAATAATCAATCGATAATTACAACTGCCTAAAATACATTTATGAGACTCCTCGGCTGGTCGATGTGACGCTGCCATCCTGATCCCAAAACCTGCCTGAGCTTGTAGGCGTACCCCTTCGTTTCAAGTCTGGTTGAGAGCTTACTTCGTTTCAAGGGGTATGTAGCCCAGCCTTAAGATGGCATCCATCCATGTTTCAGTAATTTAGCAATCTCTCCTGAGCCCTGTTCAAACCCTCTTTACGGTTAGCAGTACGATTCTTTCCAATGCTCTGTCCGTAAGTCGACGTCACCCATTCTCCCACGTTACAATTCTTCATAAATATACAAAATTCATAAAGATACAAAACTCTGCACAGCGACAAATCGGATGCGATGTGCAGTAGTTTTATTGGTGGGATGTACGCTGACTGTGTTGCGATAGCGCTCTGAAGGGGGAGTGACTTAACATGTAGAGCAAAGGGACGGGAGAGAGTTTTCGGCGAATAGAGCATTTTCAAAACAATAAAACTTAACATGGTGATCTAAAAATGTCACGTGTTAGCAGTTAATACCTCATAGAAGTGTAATACCCCCTCTTTATGGGTTAAAATGGGTTATGGTTAAGGTTAGGTTAAGCTTAGACACGTAGTTTACCAGTTCAGCCAGAACCAAACGCTTTGAAAAAACTTCACAAAGATGAGTGGACCTGGAGCTGTATCCTGTCTCCCGATTTCAGAGGGCATGATTGACCGGCAGATTAACCAATCAGAGAGACGCAAAAACATGGCTGCTTACATGTAAAAAAAATGTGAAAAAAAAAGAAAAACATAAAAGACTGAGAAACCGAGCAGATTTATGCAGAATCAACAGTCAAAGCACCAAATTGTTACTTGATATATTGTCTTCTGGATGATACCAGAATTTTCAAAAGGAGTTCCGCATTTGAGGAACACGTGATACAAATTGGCATCTGTGGTTGGATCTTTTCCGGAGGTTTTTCACTCTCTGGATTTGAACAGCATATAGAAGGGACTGGCAAGTTGGCACGGTCGCCTCACAGCAAGAAGGTTCCAGGTTCAAACCCCAGGTTGCCCATGCTCCATAGGTAAAATCCTCCAGCTGAGGTCCTGACCAAGCCTAGCAGTAAGATCATGGAGATGGTCCCCAGGTGCCTGAAAGATGAGCTGCCCACTGCTCCTGAAAGGATTGGTCAAATGCAGAGAAATTATTTCCCTACATGAATAAATAAAGGATAATAAAAAAACAAAAGTAGTGACTAAGGCTACGTTCAGACTGCAGCCTGAAGTGACCCAAATACGATTTTTTTTTTGCCCCTATGCGACCTGTATCTGATCTTTTAATGACAGTCTGAACAACACAGATCAGATTTTTTTCAAATGTGACCCAGGCCACTTGGATATGTGGTCCTAAAACCGATGCATATCCGATCTTTTGGTATGCGACTTCAGTATGAACGGCCAGGTCCATTCATCCGACCTACACGTCATCAACAAGCAAGAGTGGGACAAGTAGGTGCTCACAAATGTACACAAACGTTCTTCTTGTCATACAAAATTGTGTATGAAGTACGTGTCAGTGAAGCGGCGAAGCACATAGTAATCCCAACACTCTTGGCTGCGACTCTTCACCCACACGTTCTGCTGTATGGAGGTTGCTGCTACTGCCCCACAAAACGTCATGGCCAACAACCTCGCTCTTCTCCTTCTTAATCTCCTCTTTAAAACAAATGTATTGTACATGTGCTGGCTCCGGTAGGACAGAAACTTTAATAAAGCCAGACGCTCACTCATAGCGTCCATGTTTACTTCCGTACACACTGAGCACGCTCGCTGCGTGTGACATCGTCATGTCCTCCAAGGCACATGCGTGACACTTTAGGGGCATTTAAAGTTCACACTGGAGATCACATACAAGTCGCATTTAATTTGAAATGTGAACGACCTTGCAAAAAAATCGGATTTAAAAAAAAAAAAAAATCGAAATTGAGCATTAAGCCCTGCAGTCTGAACGTAGCCTATGATTTAAGTTAGGATCTGTCTCTAGGAAATGCATTCAGGTCAATTTAATGTCCCTGAAAAAACACGGAAACGCAATGTGTGTATTTGTGTTTGTGTGCGTCTGTGCTGACATCGTCTCTTATCGTATCTGGAAGCGCCCTGATTACAGCGCATTACGGCACAGTGCCTGAAAGGTGGTCTGCTGCCTTGTATGGGTTGGAGTGCTATAGCGGGCCACACAAGGTTAGAGCTATTGACTGAGGCGAGCAGCAGCACTAATGGAAGTACCGGTAAGTGCTCTACAGATATAGATACAGATGTGCGTGTTTGCAGTAAGCTGGGAGATTTCACTATTTGGTCGATATGCTTATTTGTTATCTCTTTCTACAGACGATGCTCGCGTGGGAATCCTGTAGCAACACTTTACCTTGTTGCCCCCGACACAAAGCCGTACGGCAGGTGCTCGAGGGCTGTGGAAAGCCGTGCATTTCCTCATACGGAAGTTTGGGTCTTTGAAAGAGCTTCAAATTGAAATTCTGCATAAAATCAGCCTTTACTGTATAGAATTCAAATGTAATCACTTTGACTCCCTGGGCTGGAAAGTTAAAGCTTCGGTATTATGTTAAGTGCAAAGTTTTGAGCATAAAGAAGACATATTTTTTAGACAAACAAACTTTATTGATCCACAAGGGAAATCACTTGGACACAGAAGCTCACACATAACAATCACAATATAATACAATAACAAAGAGTAAAAAAAATGGTAATAATAAATTCTAATGTAGCATGTAGACTGGTGTCAAATAAGGCATCATTATATAAATACATATGTACAAGTAAAGTAAAAAAAAAAACTGAAATACAAGGGGTCCTCGGGTTACGACGGTCTCGACTTACGACGTTTTGTGGTTACGAACGCGCCCCCATTAAAAAAAAAAAAAAAAATTACGCTTCATTCCGTCTTACGCGGTTTAGCGCGGTAAGCGACGTAAACAAACGCGAACGGCGCGCGGCGCACGGCGGAAGAATGTTGTTGTGGTTGTAGGGCGAAGAAGACAGCCTCGTGTGCGTGCCCAATGTGGGCGGAAGTACCTGATGTGGGCTCTGATCTCTGTGATAACCAAGCAGCGTAGTGGTCTAATTATTGAGATGGAAAGGTTATTGGTGCTTTGGTTGGAAGATTAAAGTCAAAATCCGACTTAGGACGAAATTCGGGTTACGACGTGTCTTAAGAACGGATCAACGCCGTAACCCAAGGACCCCCTGTATAGTAATATAAATACACTATATCACAGTTACATACAAGAGGTCGCAAGGAAAATGACATGAGTATTCTATTACATAAGGCAAAAGGAGAAATTCAATTTGTCAACTGGACAAAAGTTTATTTGGTCGGATATGTTTCGCTGCTCCTCCAAGCTGTTTCTTCAGTTCTGGTCAGACGCTGGTGGACACTGCCTATATCTGCCTGAAGGGAGGATAGGTTTAGGTTTCTTTATTAGTCTCCACCAGGGAAAAAATTGTCTTGGAGGTAAGGGAAGGTTGCAGTACAGACAGAAATATACATACATACAGACATGCAATATACATAGACGACATCAGATAAACGATAACGGTGTTGGCACAGACATAGACGTATTGGGTGTTCCCACCCCCGCGTCCGACCCTCCCCCCAAACCATCACCCGCTCCAGCATCCCCACTAACATTCACATCATTCCCCATCCTCCCCTTCTCCCAAACCATGCACCACCGCTATATAAAAACTACATATACACATTCATCCTGTCATAAATAAATATAAAATCAGTCCCCAAGCCAGACACATTCACTCACTAAAATTCACTATAAATACCCCCCAAACACTAACTACAATGAAATTACTTTGAAACTACCACACCTACTTGTTTTCAGTTTCTGTTAGATAAGTAGACCTATTAAACATGCAATAATCTATAATATAATCAATATGCAGTGGGAGTGTGGGGTCTTGTTAGCAGAACCATTCAGGGCCATAATGGGTGTTTTCACACCTCTGGACCTGACCTGCCGCCCTATTGTTTTCTTTGTTAGTTTTGATTTAGGTTTGAGGACAGAGTTATAGACGGGAGACAAATGATGTCCGAGACCTCCATTTCTGTTCAAGGAAGGATTCTCTTTCTTGGCAAAAATAGCCACTTTAACTCCCCTCTCAAACCAATTCTTTTGCCATGGATTCTACCTGGATGACTGAGAGATTCTACACACTAGTACAGAAGGGTGAGTTGTTGTACAGTTGTAGGGAGTATTATCTCCTCTGTCCCTCTATCGTCTGGTGCAGTGGGTGAGCAGGAGTGTCCATGATGGAGAGCAGTTTGTCCAGCGTCCTCCTGTCCCTCATTTTTCTGGTACTTAGTAATAAACCAAACATACCAAGAATCTTTTAAAATTTTGTTAATTGCATGGATCATAGACTGTATAATGGACTCAGCTAATTGTGTTGTTACTTGTGACAATGACAATTAAATAAATCCTTGACTCTTGAATAGCTAACCCACTAGCTGCAATTTCTTCTAAACTAAGTGTCCCATTGTGTTTTTAAACATCATACAGTAGAATCATTTGGATAATTTGAGCCTTGGAATTGCCAATTTCTACTGAACAGAAGGTAAAATGTCGCTGTTAACTTAAACTACCACTACATGACATCACAAGGTGGGACAGAGCATTTTTAGGTTTGGAGAGGTTAGGATTAGTCAAACATGTGTGAATGAAACAAAACACAACTCCAGGTATGTTTTTTTACAACATAGCTTAATGCTTACAAGATTCTGAAGTAACGCCTACAATCCAAAATACTCAAAATGAAAAATGATAAAAACACTATTACGCCTCTCTCTGAAAATCAGTCTTTTCAAAAAAGTGGCTGCAATCAACAGACTGTTTAACACTCTGAGACACTCCAGTTTCTGTGGTTGTACGTTCTCCAAATACACCTAAAAATACAAATATTCTGTTCATATGGAGAGTTCACAATTAGCAAAGTAATAGCTACAGATAATACAGGAAACATAAGGCAAGAAAAGTGCATTGATAAGTGAGTCCATGATTTAGGTGTTTCTTTATGCTTGTTAAGATGAATTCAAGTCTTACAGGAGAAGTCTGGTACTGCATTTATCACTCCCATCCTCCATCCATCCATTTCAAGCCAGTCTATAGTTGTTTTTTGTCATTATTTTCTATAGACAGCAGACTACAGTGTGAGCAGTGTTTTGTTTCCTCTCATCGCTCGATAATGGGGTGAAGCCTCCAGGTTAAGAGCCGCTCCCTCTGGTCCCGCAGCTCCACAGCTCCTCTCCACTTTCATTTTCCTTCAGAGTCCTCTGTGGGGCTCATCACTTATGTATGAGGCTTCCCCCCATCTCCTGCAACGTACAAGGGTTATTTTTATACTTTTAAAAGCGTTTCGTCATAAAAAAAAAAAAAAAATCCAGATTACATGTCTATAGTTTACAGTTAAAAGTGATTACAGAATAGGCCTATTTTACTTGTATATTTACTCTATTGATTGCAGAAAAATTTTCAGTTTACAGCTATCACCTATCCCCACCCACCTCTCAGTACTTACTTGCAATTCTTTGAAAAATAAAGATTCAGGGTTCCAAACTTAACATTTATTTGGCCTATTGATTTGCTTTGCAGTGACATCACGCTGGGGGGTGTTCTACGTGATTGTGTATGACAGAATCAGTCCATCAGTTACCATGGTGACACAAGGCACATACACATGCACACAGCCAAAAATGTGTTCAGAGAGTCTGAAAAAATACAAAATAGATTTAAACAACATACTTTTGGGAGCCTGTGCCTGGGTCGACAAAAAAGGTGAGGGTAAAAACTGCGGACTAATACTAGTTTGTGAGTGTAATGCAATTTGAGAGGGAAAATAAATCCGTTTGGCTGTTGTAATTCCAACTAAATGAGTTCTTTCTGGTCGGATTGTGGTAAAATAAAGCCCAAATTAAAGTCTAACAAAGCCTCAGACAGAGCAGTGCCTACAGTTAGTACAGCGACGTGCGGTCAGGGGAGGCAGGTCATTCTGGGGATAAAAACTCTGCTCAGTGTCAGTAAGAAATATGGTAAAAGGACAAATTCAATTTGTCAACTGGACAAACTGCTTCTTCAGTTCAGGCTAGAGTTCTGGTGGACACTGCTTATAACTAGCTGCAGGGAGGAGCTAACTATAATGAAATTACTATGAAACTATCCCACTTCTTTGTTTTCAGTTTATTCAAAAATAGCCTCTTTTAACTTTTTGTCAAAAAAGAGAATCCTTCCTTGAACAGGAATGGAGGGGTCAGACACAATTTGTCTCCCATATGTAATTCCATTCTCAAACCTAAATCAAAACAAACAAAGAAAACAATAGGACTAGCCAGGTCAGGTCCAGAGGTGTGAAAAACACACATTATGGTACTAAATGGGTATGTTAAACAAGACCCCAGACCCCCCTGAAAACAAAGAGGTGGGATAGTTTCATCGTAATTTCATTGTAGTTAGCTCCTCCCTGCAGCTAGATATAAGTAGTGTCCATCAGCACTCTAGCCAGAACTGACGAAGTAGCTTGGATGAACTGCGAAACGTTTTCAACCAAATAAACTTTGTCCAGTTGACAAATTGAATTTCTCCTTTTACCATGGATTCTACCTGGATGATTGAGGGATTCTTCACACATCAATAAGAAATACTATACAAGGGGTCCTCGGGTTACGACGTAGATCCGTTCTTAAGACGCGTCGTAACCCGAATTTCGTCGTAAACCGGATTTTGCCTTTGACCTTCCAACCAAAGCACCAATAACCTTTCCATCTCAATAATTAGACCACTACGCTGCTTGGTTATCACTGCCGCTTTCATAGGAGCAGATCAGAGCCCACATCAGGTACTTCCGCCCACATTGGGCACGCACACGAGGCCGTCTTCTTCTCCCTACAACCACAACAGAGCGTATTCTTCCGCCGTGCGCCGCGCGCCGTTCGCGTTTGTTTACATCTCTTACCACGCTAAACCGTGTAAGACGGAATGACGCGTAATATATACATATTTTTTTTAATGGGGGTGCGTTCGTAACCACGAAACGTCGTAACCCGAGACCGTCGTAACCCGAGGACCCCCTGTATATATAAAATGCAAAGAGAGAGGAGGTGAGGCTCACGGCCGACAGCGGTTCATTCAGCGGTGCCTCACTGTTTCTCCATTTAAACTTATATATGAACTGTTTAAGTGCTTTGTCTTCTTATCATCAAGACAAATAATCTTGTGCACGAAGCAGCACATTTAGTGAGTTCATCTAACATTAAATGGCATTTGACCAGAGCTGAGGTGAGGCTGTCCTCTCGTCTCTGTGTGGGGGCGTCCACAATTACTACACAAATATGGACTTGAACTTTAAACAAATGGAGTCACATTTCACTGCACTGTTTAACTGAGCCTTTTTTTTTTTTTTTACAACTAAAGAAATCATTAGTAAACACATTATCTATAGTCCTAGTTTAGTGCTCATCAACGTTGAGCCTACTGCACTTTTCCTCACCAGCTGCAAAGTATCAATAGGGGTGTTTGCATTCTAGACTTTGATTAAGTTGCTGAATGTCTCTTTGCACTCTTCACACTGTCTTATAAAGTCTATGGAACTGTTTTTAGATTTTCTTTTTTTTTAAGTTTGAGCAATGGTGCAATGGGTTTATACTGTTTCACCCACCAACCAGAGGATAACTGATTCAACCCTCTATGTTCATTCTGTCATTGTGTTCAGTAACAAGACTTTGAAAATATAACACTTATGCTCGGTTGTGATAGTTGGACTGAAGGTAGTAATTTCAGAATCGATTTTTTTAAGTGTGAAGTTTTATATTGTCAACATCTCAGAAAACCTTCCAGTGAAATAAAAGCCACTAAGAAAAGCTCATATTTCACAGATCTAACACTGTGACAGAATCGCATGGAGGTGACTGGTTGTAGCGTATCATTATTATTGACATATGGCACTGTTGCTATGGTGACACTCTAAAGCCGCTGTAAGGGTGCCCGGCGGGGTCAGTCCAGGCACCTGTCAGCTCCAGCATCTGTCCCCTGCACCTCCAGAGACCACATCACAGATACAGGAGGAGTTATGGAGGGTCAAACATCTGCTACTTCTACATCCTTACCTTAAATTAAGCCTGTATGGGGAATCTTAGAACTTAAGGTACCAGAGTTCATCTTTTTATCTGTTTTTACATTGCAATTCTGAAGCCAAGAGCAATCTGTTAAAGGTCCTGTATTACACAAAATGGATTCTTGTGAGCTTTAAGACATTATAATGCTGTTATCTCCTCAAAAACATACCTGGAGTTGTGTTTTGTTTCATGCTTGAGTCATCCTGCATTATTTGTTTGTCTGTTTTCAAGTTAACAGCTTCCTTTTACCTTTAGTTCAGTAGAGATTGGCTATTCCAGATCTGAAATATCTGAAATCCAATTGAACACATCTATTGAAGGTGTGTGGAGTTTAAAAACACAGTCAAGCACATGGTGTATAGAGTGTTTTCACGGACTCGAAAAATCCAACCTTGACCTGAATGTGTGACCATGTTGGAGTTATTGCTCACTCAAATTAAACATGCTTATAAAGCAAACGAGCAGAAAAAAAACACAATTTCGCGATAAACCTTCCACATCAGTATCCAAAACATCTGATACAGTCGACCAGTTGTATAGAGATAAGTTGGATGCCAAAGAAAAGGAGTGTAAACTCAAATTAATCAGGCAAGAAGATCCGTATGAGATGGATTCAAGTGTTAGGGATTTTTCCTAATAAACATCAACAAAAGGGAACAAATGAGAAAACAGACACAGAAGTATTATACTCATTAACGAGGGAGAATGAGGTGTAGCATATGTTAAGCAGAGCCGCCTCTGCCTCCTTCCAGGCCACACACTCAAATCTCAAAGAATACCTCCTCGCTGCTTCCTTTTATTTAGAATCACATAGTAACAGAAAAATTCCCAGTTTCAAAGCACAAAGTCTTCAACAAAGTTAATCTTTACCATACATACATACATCACTAATCAGCAGTTGCTTTGATTGTCTAAGCCAAGTTAATCTTTGTCCTTTGTCCCATCCTATGGTTTCACAATAGGAGATGAACCAACTCAAGAAGAATATAACACTTTGATAATTCATTAAAGACACTATTATACAATTTTCTTTAACATCAAGTTTGTTCAGTGACAGTGGCGATTTGTCGATTCTGCTGCTGTAAGCGATCCCGATATTGTCAACTACCTGGTCTTCTCCCCAAGCCCTTATACAGCACAAGACCTTCAGAGCTCTAAAGGTCTGGAGGCAACAAACAGTTTGTTTGTTTGTTTGTGGCTGGTACGAGAGCGCAAAGTGCGGAAAATTCGAGACAAGCGTATTGTGATGGTAAAGGTTGGCATACTTGTATTACATGTGTAACGTGTTTAAGTACTAGTATATCGCTTTTGCAAATACTCACGTATACTCTAACATCGTCTTTCTGCCTCTATCGCCTCCTTTCCTTTGATAATCGCTCTGTCTGTTCACCCTGGTTGGTCACCACTTTAGGTAAACGATAGAACTGCAGGTGTTTTTCTCTGTCTGACGCCAAAGACCCGACAATAGTTTAACATTTTGCTTTTTTTAACTTGGCGACATAAGTGCAATGTTTGCTTTGCTTCGAGTATCTCCGACATGGCCGACTTCCGGATTATGATGTCACGTGAAAACGCACTATTACCACATGACATCACAAGGCGGAACTGTTTTCAGTTTGAGAGAACTCAACCTAAACATGAAGGTTTTGCGTTTTAAACATGTGGATTCTCTTCAAAGTTCACAGAATTACTGAAATTTGATCTGACAAACAGAAGTACTATAGACTTTGCAGATTTTATGCAGAATAAGGTAGTATATTAAGCTGTTTGTGGAGTAAATGTTGGTAAACTGCAGCCTGTGATTTGCTAGTCCTGAACATTCCAATTGTGATTTCTATTCAATTGTGATTAATCTTCAATTCCAACATTATAATCGTGAGAATTTTATAATAAAAATCTGAACTCCAAAAAGTAAACTCAAACATGAAGTGTTGAACCATTCCAAATAATAAGAAATAAACCCACCTCATTATCAGTGGTGGAAGGTAGCAAAGTATAAAAGTATAATTTTTAGGTATCCGCATGTTGTAAACACATTTGTCAGTGGATGCTTTTTACTTTTACTTCAATACATTTGAGAGCATGTATCTTTCTACTCCACTACATTTTAGATCTGTATTGAAAAGCAAAAGTATTTATCTCTATGGTTTGAGACCTGCTAAAACGGCTAAAACTTATTTTTTACATCCCAACTTCGAGCAAACCAAAAACTCAAAAACAGCAACACATTTTAAGAAATCAACTGAATCACTTAAGATAAGCTTTTTTTTTTTTATTTAATGCTTTAATTTTCAAAAAATACTTTTTTCATGTGATTTTACTTTTACTTAACTTAGCAAAATTGGGTACTTCATCCACCAATACTTATTACTTACCCATGGAATATACTTTATAACTACCAAATCCACCAAATCCTACCAGATCAACTGTGAGAAATGTCATGCCCAAGGGCACAAAAACAGGATTTTCCTTTCGGGGTTGCTTGTCAATGTCTCCAAATCCAAACTCTACTCAACTCATGTCTCAAACTCCATGACTAGTGTTCCCTGTCTTCCCAAAATAGCATTGGGAAGTGTAGCTAGTTTTTACCACTAACTTCTCCAGTTACTTAGGAAACCAGGAAATTATTTTATAGTTGCTGTGAAGTGGTTGTGGGTTTAATTCCTAGTGCTGGCCCAATCATTTGCAAGCAATTCAAAGTATAAACATCTTAAATAAAATGCATTAGGTTTAACTGAAGTAGGAGAGCCAAAACTACTGGCCTTCTGCTGCCCTGTTCACTTTACCTAATTGGATTGGGCTGAGTGACATTACGTATCGGTATTGACATAAAAATGACAAAAAGGGGCATACAAGGGCCCCCTGTCTTCATCTGTTTTTAAGGGAGTGTCTGACTTTTGGCAGTGGTCTGGTTTTCTCAAAGCTCCATTCGGATCCTCGCTGTTCTTACCCCATCCTTTGTCTTTGAGTTTGGACATGTCCCAAAGCTTGAAGACATTTTTATGACTTTAGTCTTAAATTAAGGTGATATATTACCCAGTATTATGTTTGACTCCAGGGTGGTGGGGCTTTATGTGCAGAGCTTTTGTTTTCAGCTTCCAAACATGTGCAATAACTCAAATCTTCCAGCTAAGGTTGTCCTGAGATAATCCCAGTTACCTTTAAAGATACTTTGATAAGCAGTGTTAGTATGTAGGCAAGGCAGCTTTATTTACTACTACTACTACTAATAATAATAATAATAATAATAATAATAATAAATAAAAATAAAATAATATGTGGGCTTTATACAGCGCTTTTCATGGTAACACAAAGATATTTCACATTAAAGCAGTGCTTGTCAATTATTTTCTGTGGCGCCCCCCCTAGGAAGAAGAAAAAATTTCACACACCCCTCCCTGCGCGCGACTATTAAAGATCCCATCACATGGTACTTCTTGATGCTTTTATATGGTGCCTTAAAGGGATATGCCACCCCCAGGTCAAACTTGGGCATCTCCCCACAGTCCAGAGACTAAAATAAGTGGTGGAAAGCGTTTTCCTGCTCACCCAGCCAAAGCACGCACCACGCTGCGCAACAGGGGAACTCCCTTCCTGGTGCGTAACAGGGATTCCCCTGGCAGCGTGCTGCGTGCTTCGGCTTTCTTTTTCCGCACTGAAAAATAGTTCCCACCCAAAATGACCAAGGCAAGCTCTCCGTGTTGATTTGTACATTTATTTGCACTCGATATGAATGCGCACTACACAGAAAGTAATTGGGAAACGCATCGAGCAAATTAATTCCTTTTGGCCGAAATCTTTCTCTGGCGACGTTAGACTCCAGTCTAACGCGGAGTAGCTGCAGATACCGCGGCGGTCAGTGCTGACAGACTCGGACAATGGCTGGGTGAGCAGGTGGCATATCCCTTTAATGGTTCCCTAATACTGTAAATGAATCCTTCTTCAAAATCAACACTTAGTGCATGAGAAAGACACATGTACAGAGTCAGAGTCAAAAAATAACTCTCTGAACGACTCATTCTGGGCCTTGTTGCTTGAATGCAAATGAGAAGGACACAGATTGGTTAGAGGAGCGTGTGTGTGTGTGTGTGTGGGGGGGGGGGGCAAATGTGCCGCTGGTTCCTTGTTTTAGCGGTGCGCTGTGCCTGGCCCCACTTCCGCGTGTGTAAGCGCGAAGGAGGAAAGGAGAGCCTTTTCAATGAAAAAAAAACACATTTTCACAGAAAATAAAATGAAACCACTGCTGTTTCAGAGGTCCAGAGGGTTGGGTAAAGGACTTCCGAGTCTAGAAACACTCGCATGTGCCTCCAGGCAAATAAAAAAACGCATTTCGCATTGCGTAGCTCCTCCGCAGTCCAAACTCTCTGGGCGTGATTTCTAGAGACAGGAGGTGGAGATCCAGACGGTGGTGGAACTGAATTTGCATTTCTTTTTTCGATCTGACGTCAATAAGGTGCCTTGTCCAGAATCGCCCATTTGAGCTGTGTTTTTTTCAAACGCAGAAAAGGATCGCAAATGCTCAGTTTAGACATTTCGCAACTTTTAGCCATTGGGGGGGGGGGGGGGGGGCTAAACAGGGTAGGGGAGCTCACATTAACGTTCAAAAACCTCAGAAAGTGAAAATTTCATGCCATGGGACCTTTAATAGTATTATTTGTCTAGAAAATTGATATTAGTACACCTCTGCATAACACTGTATCCTTTATTAACATTAAAAACAAAAAAATAAATTTACAACAAAGACTGTACTGTCTTTTTGCACTGAGGACTCAAATATTAATGTGTTTTTAATGCAGATTTGCGCACATTTGTTTACGTTTTACAGAAACGAAACGTAGTTTTTGCAAATAAGCTTTCAAAAGGTTTATAAGGTTTTAAAAGTGCTGAAAAAAAAAACCCAAAAAAACAAAAACGCTCTCTCCTTGTGCCCTTGATGCGTCAGCTTCTGTCTGTCAGAGGATGTTCTGCTGATAGTGAGCCTGTTCTGTATATCGCGTATTTAAGGTTGCCGACCCCTGCCCCAGAGCAACAATGAGAGCGCCACTGCCAACTACTGTTGTTGATGTGCGTGAAGAGTCCCTCAGTCATCCAGGTAGAATCCATGATAAAAGGAGAAATTCAATTTGTCAACTGGACAAAGTTTGTTTGGTCAAAGTTTGTTTGTTTGGTTTGTTTGGTTGTTGATGTGCAATTACACTTAGTTCTAGTACAGTACGGAAAAAAAGCAGGTTTCCCAGGGTCACCCGCCCCCCCTGGCATCACACCGCGCCCCCCAGGGGGGCCCGTCCCACTATTTGAGAAGCACTGCATTAAAGTAACACTAAAACAGAAAAGAAAAAAAACAAGTATATGGAAAGTTTTTAGGCCCCTTAAATTGTTTCACTCTTTGTTATATTGCAGCCATTTGCTAAATTCATTTAAGTTCATTTCTTTTCTCATTAATGGTAAAAGGAGAAAGTCAACTTAAAGGTGCATTGTATCATCTGTGGTGGAGGGTCCATTAAAATGTTTTTCTCCATGGAAATGTTATCGCTTTGTCTGGAATGTTTCACAGTGTGGTATTAAATCTTTCTATCTTCATGGAAACGGAGAGGCAACCCTGCTTACAGTCAGAATACCAGTTTTTTTTAGCTTTTTTTGAGCTGTAAAACCATCCATAGAAACAAGCAGGTGATGCTCCTTCAACACAATGCACCTTTAAGTATAATTTTAAAATGCATTTTCATAAACATAATACAGACATTAATTTACATTTATTCGTCAAATTAACTCTGCTCCTACCCACATGCTTTTTCTTAATTTGTTTTTAAATATATAACACTTTTCTAACTTACAAAATTCTTTACATTCAGATAAAAAGCAGGCAGAAACTATACAGTACAGAGTAGGGTGCACCGATATCCGATTTTAATGATGCTGATATCGGCCAATACCGATATTTATTTATTTTAAATTCTGAGATAACATTTTATACAGACTGAAAATCATGCAAAATGAATTTTTGAATGTCTTTTTCAATACGTGTTTTGACTCCTGATTTTTTTTTTTTTTAAATTTCAATTTTTTTATAGTGTAACTTTTTTTTATAGTGTAATTTTTTTTTTATAGTGTAATTTTTTTTTTTAATAGTGTAACATTGTGTTCTACTTCCTGAACTAAACCAGGACCAGATCAGGATCAGACCAGGACTAGACCAGGACTAAACGCGGACTAAACCAGGTCTAGACCAGGTCTAAACAAGGTTTAAACCTGGACTGGACCAGGACTAAACCTGGACTAAACCAGGACTGGACCAGGTCTAGACCTGGACTAAACCAGGACTAAACCAGGACTAGATCAGGTCTAAACCAGGATTAAGCCACCACGTGCGGCTCTTTGCCTTTGCTCTTTTCAGACTGCGGGCACGCAGGAACCAGGCAAAGAGTCGCACACGGTGGTTTAATCCTGGTTTAGACTTGGTCTAGAGGAGGCACGGTTTGGGCACGGGTCTCGCGACGGTCATCACGGATTTGAGCACGATGAGCGCACGTGTCCGCGCACACACTTCTCCGCCCTCCCCCTTCCCCCCATGCTTCACTATTAATACATTTTGTTGAAAATCTACAAAAGTTTGAGTGTTTAAACAAGAGAAAAATGTGAGAAAACGTTAATTCGAGGGATTACTGTACTGACAAATATCGGTCGTTAATATTGGCCCACTTTTACACATTGGGCCGATACCGATATGTAAAAAAAAATTGGCAATATCGGCCAATACCAATGTTAATGCCGATATATCGTGCATCCCTAGTGCAGGGGAAATATAACTGCTGCTGTGCAAATTCCATTCTGTATTCTTAAGTGCATTTGTAAACGTAGAATTGAACATGCCTACAAAGTCAGCCATTCTTATTTCCTCAGATAAGGAATTCCATAAATTGAGAATTAAGAATTAAAGCAGTTAAAATACTCCCAAGCTGATGATTGATAGAAAATTACAGAATCTTGATTTTGACTACAATTCTGCATAGAGATATTTTGTGCATTTCAAAATGGCCTTATTATATTTTAAAAAATCCTGGTTGCCGTGGCTGTTCAGGTGGACTATATGCAGTCAGTCATATCTGCAGCGATGAACCCATGACCCGATCTGCTCTCACACTAACCCTGCAGCCCGAGATGGAGAGATGAGGAGATGTTTGGACAGACTGTGGATGGATGGGTAGATATAGACAAAGAGATATATCCTGTGAACCCGGTCACGCGTGGGTCAAGCGCAGTTCAAGACCCATCCAAACACAAACTGAAAACCGCTGCATATACCCTTCCATCTCCCAAAATTTCCCATGTTCAAATGCAGTCGACCTTTCCCTCCTCTGCACTGACCTCCCTGTTGGCAATTTCCTCTGGTATGGAACTGACATTTAAGGGCACCCGATAAGCTTTTAATTCACCTGGGTGCCCCCCATTCCCCCTCCCCTCTTCCCCATTCGGTCTGATCTGTACAGAGACCTCTCACCAAGCAGGAGACTCATCATACAGCGGTGGAGGAGTGGTTGGCTCTAGCGTCTCACAGCAAAGAGATTCTAATTTTGATGGCCGGACTGTGTAAACATTTTCTGTGTGGCATTTGCATGTTCTCTCTGTGTTTGGGTTTCAATCTAGTTGTAGTGTATATTTACTTCAACAGCCTAAAGAATGAAAGTCAAATCCTATACCTAGGTACTCACAACATGAAATAGAAGTTGTGATTTCGAGCAATTTCTCTGTGGTAAAAAAAACTAAATTAATAATAATAATTAGGGCTGTCAGTTTAATTTGTTAATTAGATTAATGTGTTATAAAAATTAACGCAATTAATTATGAGTGGTAATTCAATGCGCGCATCTGAAATTTGGCGTGTGGCAAGCGAATCACTGTCAGGGCCTTTCAACGGCAAGTTTATTTATAAAAAGAATGAAGCTCAACAAGAACGCTATGATTTGTAACTTGTAGAAAAGAATTTTCTGATCACTGAAGCTGCTCCAGCCTGACGGATCATTTGACCGACAAACACGTCCAGACAAGTTCCATCGTTACCAGTGATAGCGCGAGCGTGAGCGCACTTCACCAAGCCACGCTCACAGAATTTGGGAAACAAATGAGCAAAATGACCACAGAAAAACTGACAGTCAATCGCATAGGTGGTTGCCACTCTCTCTCTCTCTCATGAGATTAAAATGCGATTAATTAATTAGAAATCCTATAATTAATTAGATTATTGTTTTAATCGCCTGAGAGCACTAATAATAATTTAAAAAATGATATCTCAGTATCTCAGTTGGTATAGTGTGTGTCCACTGAGCTGAAGGTTCGTGGTTCAAATCCTGCTTGGGGCGGCAGTGGTAGAGCGCTTGCCTGGTGATCCAGGGGTTGGCGGTTCGAATCCCGCTCTTGACGGGTGGACCACATGTGATCCAAGCTCCCACAGATGAGCGCTGCCGTTGTGTCCTTGGGCACTTCACACTCACACTTAACACTTAACCCCACCTCGCCCCCAGTGTCTGTGGACACTGGTAGCCCCCATGGCAGAAGATACATCGAGGCCCGTTGTGACGTGAGCCACCTGTGGGAGGATTCTCCAGCTGAGGTCCTGACCAAGCCGAAGCAAGAAGATCATGGAGATGGTCCATGGGCGGAGTAATGTGCAGCCCACTGCTCCTGATGACAGGATGGGTTAAATGCAGAGGACCAATTTCGTTGTACTTGTGACAATGACAATAAATAAATATTCTATGCTATTCTGCTTGCAACATAAACATAAATGGCAAAGCAGTTCCATATCGCACCCCCTATCTGTGCAGACCAGAATACAGGAAGTGCTCCGATGTGTTTTTAAAACTCCACACACCTTCACTAGACATTTGGATGATTTCAGACCTGGAATTGCCAATCTCGACTGAACAAAAGAGTAGCTGTTCACTTGAAAACTACCGCTTCATGACATCACAGGGTGGAACAGAGCATTTTGAGCTTTAGAGATGTAGACAGGCTAATAATAAAGAATTACTGAAACATGTGTGAATGAAACAAAACACAACTTTAGTGTTTTTTCGATGAAGTAACAACATTGTAACATGGCTTAAAACTCACAGGAGTCAATTTTGCATAATATAGGACCTTAATCAAGCAAAGTTAAGTTAATGCCATACTGAGGAACATTTCTGGTAAAGCAATGTCCATGAGTCAAGCAGGTTGTGGACTCTTTATGGACATTTTGGTTGCTTACACTTGAACCGAGCAGTTACAGACTCCATTGTTCTGTCCTTAGGGAGATTGCACATTACCACTGTCCATCACTAGGTGTTTTAATAAAGCCTTACACAGAAGTTGTTAGCTTGGAGAGTGGTCTTTTAAATTCAGCTGGGCCCACTGGCTGTAAACGTTAGCGAAGCAAAGCTAATTGAACCTTTATATTGCGACCCAACCACCGTCCTAATGCCATCATGCTATTTTGTTGAGCAGAACCGTGAAGCAAATATACTGTATAATAGAGTTTTATTTCAGCTTTTTAATAACTCTGTGATCTGTGGCCCGCTTATATAATCTGACCTTATAACATATCCATTCTCTTTGATCAAGCTACATGCTGCATGATTTAATGAGAACATAGAGTAGAGCGGGCCTGGTAAATTAAAGTCAATGGTACATGTGAAGTTAATGATTGCCGTGACTTCATTGTTGGTAATTGCGTGTATGCTAGCTTTGGGAAATTGCCAACAATGTAACTTCCGCGCAAATTTGGTTTTTGAATGCTAATGTTGATTTGAGTTGAGATGCTTTAACAGAATGGAATTAACTGTTCTGTATTTTCAATTTAAAAAACATTGTCCCGATAACTACATCTTTTATGTAGCGTGTTTAACAATATTCATGGCGATACACATTTTAAAGTCATGACGAACCTGATCTTATTCTTTTATGTGTGTAGAATCCCTCAGTCATCCAGGTAGAATCCATGGCAAAAGGGGAAATTCAATTTGTCAACGGGACCAAAGTTTATTTGGTCGAATACGGTTCGCAGCTCATCCAACTGAAGAAGCAGCTTGGATAGCTGCGAAATGTATTCGCCTCAAGTAGTATATTTGGCAGCATAGTGTCTTCACAGCGAGAAGGTTTTGGGTTCAACTCCCAGACTGCTCTGGCATTTCCACCCAAAACTGGCACAATGTAAAATTTTCCAGCTAATGTAGTCCTGACGCCTGCCCAAAAGAATAGCTCAAGATTTGGAGGTGGGTCACTGAAGGATGGATCAAATGCAAAGGATAAATTTCCCTGTATAAGGACAATGAAGTGTACCTTAACTTAACTTATTGTTTTACTAGGAATTATTTAAAGTTCCTATATTATGAACAGTTGACTCTTGTAAACTTTAAGCCAAGTTATAATGTTACCTCCTCAAAAACATACCTGGAATTGTTTTGTTTCATTCACACTTGTTTGAGTAATCCTTTATTATTAGGTCATCTCCATCTCCAAAGCTCAAAATGCTCTGTTCCACCCTGTGATGTCACGTAGTGGTATTTTTCAAGTTAAAGGGATAGTTCGGGGTTTTTTATGTGAATCTGTATGGCATCCCCTTCAGCATTAACACTGATTTATCGCTGACAGTGTCCTCTGAGCCAAGTTCTGCCCCGGTTCTGGAGCTGATAAAAGTAGGTCCGGCAAGTTAGCCACAACAGTTAATAAAGCTTGTTTTTCTTCTCAAAACAATATTTGTCCAAAAAGTGACATATTTGCATCACAAAACAGTTGTCCACCAAAAAGTCAGAAGTCATAATCGCTTGGTGCTATTTTCTCTCGATTCCTATTACTGTGCGCTACCCCCAGCTGGACAGCCGGATGCAAACACAACACTTTTTCAGTTGTTTGGCAGTGTTTACATCCTCAGACCACAGCGAGCCAATTTAGAAATGTCGTGGCTAACTTGCCAGACCTACTTTCGTCAGCTCCAGAACCGGGGCTGGACTCAGAGGACACTGTCAGGGGTAAGTCAGTGTTAATGCACGACACTGCTGAAGGGGACGCCATACAGATTCACATCAAAAAACCTGAACTATCCCTTTAACAGCTACCTTTTACTTTTTGTTCAGTAGAGATTGAAAATTCCAGGGCTGAAATCATCTGTTTTCTGTTTGAGAGAAGAACTCTAAATGTTTGTGTGTTAAACATGTGTGAGGGCGGCAGTAGCTCAGTTGGCAGAGCAAGACACTTAACCCCACCTCGCCCCCAGTGTCTGCGAACACTGGTAGCCCCCATGGCAGAAGATACATCAAGGCCTGTTGTGACGTGGGCCGTCCTCCTGTGAACCCACCACCCGCGGGAGGATTCATGGGGGCTGGTGCATTGTGTTCTGGGCAGAAGATCTGCTTGGACTGCTGCCCTCGCGACCCATAAAATGGAAAAGCGGAAGAAGATGAATGAATGAATGAATGAATGTGTGAATGAAACAAAACACAACTCCAGACATGTTTGTGATGAGGAAACATCATGACATAGATCAGAAAATTATATTTAGTTTATCTATGAGACGGGGCAGTGCACATTGTACATTAACCATAACTGGAGGGATGCACTGTGTGGGTTGTAGCACTAGAGCTAATTCCACCTGTCATCCCTGGTGCACGTTTTTTAGGTTTGACAGGGGAAACCGGAGTACCTACAAGAAACCCACCCAAAACAGTGTAATACGGGCGCTTTAAATACCTAGCAGGCAATGTAGCTTTAATCTAAACCTGTCAAAACTACATACCATTTTCGCTCATGTACTGTTCTTGCACCGAAGCAAAACAAGCATTTACTAAATCAATAAGAATGTGCTCGCCTTCTGTTCACTGCCTGTTGTTTACCTTAGCCCTATCAAGACCGCTTATTCTATTTGTTGCAGCCATTGATCCGGGCACATCTAAATGCCAGGCTGCATAGCGCCATCTCGGCATGCCGGGCGCGAGTGTGTGTGCGCGCGTTGGTATTCGCCGTGAAGTCTATTCTCTGCAGAGTTAGTTGACAACGCATGGATCAAAACTGGATCGATGAAGTGAAATAGTACACTTTGCATGCAGACTGCGCACTTGATAGCTTGATAGATGCCTCCATGTTGGCCTTTTTACCCTTTGCCATTGTAGCACATGCCTTGGAAGACCTTCGCTGTCCTAGAATTATATTATATGTCAGCTGAACGGAGAAGGTGCTTGTGAAGATATCAGGGAAACGTCTTGCTGAAAGGACAAAAAAATGCTAAGACTCCGCTCTTCTCATCGGAAAAGGAAGGATGATCAATAAGAGCGATGCTGTAAGCAGTGAGATAGCGAGCGGGGTCAGAGCTTGTCAAGTCTCGGTTTGGTGGCTTTTGTTGACGTTGACAGCGCACATATGGGGCTGGAGGGTGTACGCCGAGGGGAGGGGCTAACAAAAGGCAGAGAAGGCATTATGTCAAACTGTCAAAGCAGAGTAAAAATGTTGATGTTGGTTTCTGAGGAACTTTAAGTGTTTTTAAAGTGAAGTTGAATTTGAGCGAAGGGCCCACAATAGCTCAGTTGGTGTTTGTCCACGGATCCGAAGGTTGGTGATTCGAACCCTGCTCTAAACTGACCCACAGTTGGCGGTGCGACAGATGAATGTTGTTTTTCTGGCCTTGGGCAAGACATTTAACCCATCTCACCCCCAGTGTCTGTGTACACTGCTGTATGAATGTGTGCGGTCTGTATTTTGCTGTGTGTCTCTTGATGGTAAAAGGCAGTAGTTCTCAAGGTTTTCACACTAAGTGCCACTTTTTAGATCTAAAGAGAACTAGAACAGGACTATTTCAGTTGAACTTAAAGACTAAAACTGGTCTAAAATTGCCTGGGATCCAGAATCTGCACTTGATCGCAGGCAATCAGGGACATGCATGGTCTGTCCACATCAAAACAAATTTGGCTGCTTGCAAGGAAAAAACAAAGGGAGATAAAACAGGACTATATGTATTATTTCTACATAGCAAGAGGAAATAAATTACCCTAAACTAAGTAAACACAATTACTGCAAAGAATGTTTGACAAAAGGAGAAATTAAATTTGTCAACTGGACAAAAGTTTATTTGGTCAAATACTATACTATATTATGTGCAATCTGTGAAGTATTCTACTTACACCTTATTTAATCCTACCTGTACCTTTATATTTTATTACATATTTTTAAAATTATATTGTTTACCTTTTCCCCTGCACTTTTTGCAACACTTTTTTTTAACCATGTACTATTATTGCACGCTATTAGTACTTCTTGACGATCTTAGCGAGTCAACAATTCTTCTGATCCTGAGCATTTCATTGCATTTTTGGCCTTTTGTTGATCCTGCATATGACAAATAAACAATCTTGAATTTTGAATCTACGTTTCGCAGATCATCCAAGCTGCTTCTTCACTTCTGGTCAGATGCTGGTGGACACTGCCTATATCTGTCTGAAGGGAGGAGCTAACTACAAAGAAATTACTATGAAACTATCACACCTACTTGTTTACAGTTTCTGTTAGTTAGGTGAGCCTATTCAATATGCAGTGGGAGTGGAGTGTGGGTTTCTCCTTTTGCCATGGATTCTACTTGGACAACTGAGGGATTCTACACGCTGCACAGAATGTTGACAACCCCACATATAAGGTTTAAATGTTAAGGTTACTAGGATTTTTTTCTTCTCCGTTTGACCCCTTCACCTGCACAACTTGCAGTGCAGTATTCATAACCAGAGCTGGAAGTTTAGCCAAGTTTTAAGGATAAAAATCGAAAACTGCATAAATTCCAACTGTCCATCATGAACCCATCCCCCCGGCAATGAGCAAACCAGTGTGGGTCCTTGGGCAAGACCCTTCACGGTACTGCCCCCCGAGCGCCGAAAGATGGCTACTCACTGCTCCTGAAAAGGATGGGTCAAATGCAGAAGTCAAATTTCTCCCATGTGTCACTGTGTGTCATTGTGTGTGAGACCAAATAAAGACTTAAATCTTTAAAAAAAATCTTTAAAATGTTGTTGTCGTAATACCGGATTCAAAAGCTTTCTTGCTATGAGAAAAATGCATTAGTAACCACCATACCAGTTTGTAGTGCATATAAGCACAATGACCCAGGCTAACTTGGACAATGTTTACTTTATTGTCCATTTAGAGCATAGTAGTTGATGGTAGAAGTCTTATTGAATGTATAGATCCCAGCCTAGCGCTTCATGTACATTGATCCATGGACCACTTTAATTCAGGCAACATGTCCTCACAATTAAGCTCCATATTGAAGTAGTTAATCCGACACAGACTCTGAGAAATTAGCTTCTTTTCTTTGTGATCTTTTCCACCTTACTCCCATGAACTCAACCTTTATAGACTTTGTTTGTTAACGTGTGACCGCATTTAAATCAGACAAGCTAATTAAACAAACAGTAATGGTGGTGATTTAAGCGATTAGATGTTGGGCTGAACCACACAGGGTTTTGACACCCCTCTGCGCCGTGTCATGGTATGGCCCGTCGCTTCAGACTCTAGCACTTAATTATATTGCCATCCGTTTAAGCCCATGTAGAAAGGCTGGGATCACTGCTAATCAAATATCTTATGGAGCTTACCTTGGTGTGTAGAAAGAGCATGGCTGAATTCCGCAAAGTAAACTCATGCTTTTTATTTCCTGAAAACATATTTTTAAATATCATTATTCTGAAACTCATGGATGGAAAGTACAAAGTAATTCTGCCCAGCTATACTCCAAAATGCTATTTATTTCCTGAAAACCTATACTTTATGTGCAATATGTATTAGTGTTGTATTCATGAAGTTGTACTTGCTGTTTATAGACGCCGTTTTGCGTACTTTTCCCCTTTCACAATATATATTTTGCTTTAGAAAATGAATTTCTATGACAACTGTTCTAAAATGTGATCATTCTGAAGCTCATGGATAGAAAGTATGATGTACTTCTGTCCAGCTGAAATGCACTATTTCATGAAAACCTATACTTTATGTGTAATATGCATTAGTGGTGTCTTTATGAATTTGTATTTCCGCTTTATAGATGCCATTTTGAGTACTTTTCTCCTTTTAAAAGATATATATTTTTAATTGTTAATTGCCATGGCAAACATCCATTTCATGATTTTGAAACTTGTGGAGAGAAAATGTATGATAATTCTGTACTCAAATGTGTAATGCATGGGCTTTTACTTACTTAGTGTTCATATAGATGGCATGTAAGTACTGTTTACTGTACTGTTTTTATGTTGTTTTGAATAGTTGGCATCAGTGCACATTTGAAATCTTTCCAAACCTCATGGATAGCCTTAAATATATAGTTTTATGCATTATTCATTCGCTCAATCTGTGGTGTTATAGCAACCATAAACCTTCGGGTGAGTAAGCACCTGCAATGAAAATTAGAAGACATTTTATAGGACAGGGTTTAGTCTCCTCCACTGTGTCCACCATTGTGATTTGTGTTGATTCTAAAGGAAAACTCAAATTTGCGATTTGAGCTGACTGATATTGCAGTGAAAATGTAATTATGATATGCTGTTCTGGTGATTGTGTCATATCAAGATTCTGTGCTTCTCTATTTAAAGAAACACTGCAACTTTCTGGAGGAGACGCGTCAATGGAAATATAAAGTTAAAACCAAAGTTCACACCATTCCTCGTGGAGTTATGCATGTTTTATTCTGTACTGTGTAATATTATAGCAATAGCAACATCATTTCCACTAAAACAAGCAGAAGGAGGCCCTCCTCGAGACCAAATATGAGTCAGATTTGTGGAGATGCGAGCCCATGGAGCTTTTTGCACATACTTTTCCACGTCTACATAACCTCTTCAACTTTTTTGACTGAAGATTTAACAATAGAATTCTTTTCATAGTTTGAAGAATTGACAAAAAAACAAACAAACAAAATATGAACGGAGAAAGTAATACAAGAATCACGTTTCATAACATTTAAACTGCAGGGTTTAGCAGGTTTTTTTTTTTTTTGGCTTTTATTACCTCTTACATCTTAAAGATCCCATGACGTGGTACTTCTTGATGCTTTTATATGGCTCCTTAATGGTTCCCTAATACTGTAAATGAATCCTTCTTCAAAATCAACACTCAGTGCATGAGAAAGAGAGATAAGATGAGAAAGAGTCATAAATGTCACTCTGGAACACTCCATTATGGGCGTTGTTGCTTTAAAGCAAATGAGGAGGACAGAGATGGCCTATAGTAGGGGGTGGGGGCGTGGCCAAGCTCTCCGCTCCGCTCTGTGACCCACTTCCGTGTTTTTGCACGGGGGGAGAGATGAGAAGCCTTCCATTGAAAAATAAACATATTTCCACAGAAAATAAAATTAAACCACTGCTGTTTCATATATCCACAGGCTCAGATAAAGAACTTCCGAGCCTAGAAACACTCGCAAGTTCCTCCAGGCAAATAAAAAAAACGTATTTCGCATTGCGTAGCTCTTCCGCAGTTCAAACTCTCTGGGCGTGATTTACAGAGACACTGAGTACAGACAGACGGGGGTGGAACTGCATTTGCATTTCTTTTTTCGATCTGACGTCAATAAGGCGCCTTGTTCAAAATCGCCCGTTTGAGCTCTGATTTTTTCTAACGCAGAAAAGGATCGCAAATGCTCAGTTTAGGCATTTCGCAACTTTTAACCATGGGGGGGGCAGGGGGGGGGGGCTAAACAGGGTAGGGGAGCTCACATTAACGTTCAAAAACCTCAGAAAGTGAAAATTTCATGCCATGGGACCTTTAAAGGAAATTAAATGTGCATTATGTAAATTTTCCAGTGGAAGTGGACGGCCTACTACCTGATTTTCTCCCTAGAGAAGTTATTGCTTTGTCGGGAATATTTCATAGCATGGCAATTAACATTTCTATCTTCATGGAGACCAAACCAGGCCAAGTTACAGGTCAGATCTGTGGACAGGCAACCCCGCTCACAGTCAGAATGCCTGTTTTTCTATGTATTCTTGAGCTAATAAACCATCTGTAACTGAATAAATGCAAGGTACTGTAGATCTGTGTGATGTAAGATTGTGGAACATTTGAAGCAGAGCAATGACTTATCCACAGAAACAAGATGGTGACAGACCCCCAACAGAAAAGTTGCACAGTTCATATATTTGGCATTTGCCCATAAACAGTACTGCACATAAATAAATAAAAAGCATTTCAAAAAATAGCCTGTTCTCTTTTTCTACCCAGGCAGAGAATTTGTCACTTTGTACTGTCGCAATTTTTGCTTTCCATTTAAGACTTTAGCGAATACTGCCACTTTGGCCGCCCAGGTGAAAATGAGGTCAGCAAAACACCTTCGCACCAAATAATGGAAAAATACAACAGCCCCCTGTACGACCGGACAGATCAGTCCAGCAGGCGATGTGTCTCATGAACCCCTTTATTATAACAGGAAACAGGCTCTTTCCTATCAGCTTTTACACGGCAATGTCTGAACACATTTAGAAGAGCCAATATCCTGAAGGTCTCTTATGTTGCGTGACTGAGAAGCAGAGATTCCACTGTTGGAGGTCTTCAGACTCGAAGAATGTGATGATGTTATGCTCTCAGATGGTGCAAGAGAAAGTTTTCTCTATTGATTACGTTGTACTTTGCTGTGAAATATCTAAAAGGTTCACAAAAGAATCAGATAACCTGGCTCACACCAGAATGATAATGTGTATCACTCTGAATTGAGTTCTATTCATTATCCATCTGTGCCGGCTTTTGCTGCAAATATTTAGAAAAAGTTACTTGCAGCAGAATGCCTCAAGCTGATTGAGTGCGCCACCCCAAAGTGCCCACCCACCAGTTTGTTTATAGCTAATCACAGCAAACCTGTCAAAATGATGTATCCAACTAGCACAAATATCGTGAGGTTAGAATTAATGCTGTCAATCATGTCATAGTTAACTTGTGATCGGAAATTAATCACACATTTTTGTCCCTTGAATCATCATTTTAATACTCTTATCAACATAGAAAAGTGGATAGGCGTCGCTATGGGCAAATGTTTTTCTTTTTTTTTTTAATGCAAACCATAACAACTGTCATTGAAACAACTTTGTGTTTGATGTTCCACTCATGTCCCACTTTCATGAAGTGCTCTGTAACAGTGTGAGTGAAGTGCTTCTCTTCCGTCTTCACGGTCAAAGTGATTGTGTCGGGTTCTATGTCCCGCACTCACACCTGCACAACCAAACCAGGCCACAGCCCGATGACGTCGTCACACGGCGCTGTTTGTTTACATGTCACGCTGCAGAGCTAATGCTTACAGCGGAGAAAATATCTCTTAAATAGTGAGACAGATATGAGTCTTGCTGCGATGCGCTCCTCTGTGAGTTTATGGATATAAAAACAGTGCGAAGCAGTGACGACAGACCGAGATGAGGCTGCAAAACTTCTGTCTCTGTTGCAGTCCTTATCGAAGGTAAGTGTGGATTCACCGTATGTTTTGGAGTGGACTTTATTTCGTGCTTTCCTCATGAGTAACATCTGCGCACACACAGGGTTGTAGTGAAGTTGTGCATGTGCACGTACATGGGCAACTCTGTCCCACCTCCTCCAACCAAGACTTGTCAGTTTCAAACAAATTGTTTTGCTTCCAGTTTACAGCTGGATCCTGTAGTTTTTCTAACGTTACTAGCAGTGGCCACAGATTATGAAAAAACTAGTTCACTACATAGAGTGTTAATCTTGCGAACAACAACAACAACAACAATAATAATAATAATAATAATAATAATAATAATAAGAGGTGTGAAAAAACAGTCGTGCAGGGATGAATAGGGATCGTTATCTAGACGCCAGAGAAACAAAAGACGGAAACCAATGAGAAAGTAGTTAGCTAGTTAGCTCCTCCCTGCAGCAAGATATAAGCAAGTGTCTTACCAGCATTCTAATTAGAGCTGACGAAGCCTCTCGGATGAGCGGCGAAACGTTTTCAACCAAACATACCATATTGGCCCGAATATACGACGATGTTTTTTGCATTGAAACAACACTGAAAAAGCGGGGGTCGTCTTACATTCGAGGTCTAGCCATTCCAACGCTAGATGGCGCCAGATATCTTTAAAGCGAATGCTGCTAGCGGCAGTGTTGCCAATTTAGCGACTTTGTCGCTATTTTTAGCTACTTTCTGGACCCCCCTAGCGAGAAAATTAGACAAAAGCGACTAGCGACAAATCTAGCGACTTTTTTTGGTGATCAGAGGCTCCAAGATCGCGGGAGGGGGAAAAAATAATTGCGCCGTTTTCTCTCTTTCCCCGTTCAGAGAAAGAGACAGAGAGACACAGGCAGAGAGGGGCGGGGGCGGAGTTGAGAACAGCGTGTGGACTGTCGCTTCACTCACAGGCAGACACACTCCTCTTGTTTTATCACAGTAGATTGGTTTATTTACATTTCAAAAACCAGAAGCCATTCATTTACAAATGTGATTGCACTTTAGTTTACATATTTAAATGTTCAGATATTAAGATGTGATAGACAGTTTTTGCATGATTTGAATGAGGCAAAATAACAGGCTTTTTCTCTCGAATATATTGTTATAATCATTTGTTTCAGATGTAATTATTTTCTGTATAAAAAATAAATTTGGTGTTCAAAAAGTCTTTTTTCAAACTTGAGTCTTGAAAAAGAGGGGGTCGTCTTATAATCAGGGTCGTCTTATATTCGGGCCAATACGGTACTTTGTCCAGTTGACAAATTGAACTTCTCCTTGTATCAATGATAATAATAATAAAAAAATGAATAAATAAATAAATAAAAGCTTTTTAACCATATTTGTTTTAGCTGTATTAAATATTTGTGGCCTGTAAAAGGTCATTTGAAACCCAGCAAGTCTTTTTTTAAAGAACCCAAGAAGTTTAAAGTACATAAGAAGACAAAATGAACATCTTCAGTTTGGTGTGAAGTCACTATTCTAAGCAATGCAACAAGATATTTACACAAGCAGGTGGCAGACGTTCCACCACAAAAGAGTTCACCTTTAGATGCTTTTTTTCCCCCCAGATATCTCTTACTGCTCACAAGGTGTTTTCTGTCTGAGAGGAGAATTCAAACTAAATATGCAGGGTTTGTGTGTTAAACGTGTGAATGAATGAAACAAAACACAACTCCAGGTATTTCTGTGATGACATAATAACGTCATATGGGCCCTTTAACATGTAAACCACACAGACTTAAAGGCGTGTGAAAAATATGTGAAAAAACAAAAAACAATATGCCACCCGTCAAGCAGCCCCTGTCAAGCATGTACTTAAGTGGCATTAGCTTGACATGTCCTATGCCAGGGAAATGCCATCATAAGTCAAACGTACGGCACAGGGAGCACTTGACATTAGTTTGACATAGCATTTTCACACTTTCACAGCACACAATTAAACATGCATGAGGAGTCCTGGGGAGGTGTGATGCTGCCATACCCTGACACTAAAACTAAATGGCATTATGTATGATGTGTCAAGGAGCGTGTACGGAATGTTGAGCAGTGTCAGGCTTGTACAAAGAAAACTCAGTGATGACAGCTCATACTATACCCTGGTTCTAGAAGTAAAAATTCACGTTATTTTGAGTAGGTTTAAAGCGCTCATATTCCAGTATTTTCTGATCTGTGTAATAATGCTGTTTCCTCATTAAAAACATACCTTGAGCTGTGTTTTGGAACATTCACAGTCTCTCTTCTCTCAAACAGAAAATGTTCCACTTTGTGATGTCATGCGGTGATATAGAAACTGCTCCACCGTGTTTTTAAACTCCTTCACTAGAATCATTTGGATGATTTCAGACCTGGAATTGCCAATCTCTACTGAGCGAAAGGTCAAAGGTAGCTGTTAACTACCGTTTCATGACATCACAAGGTGGAACAGAGCATTTTGAGCTTTGGAGATGTGGACAGACTAATAATAAAGCATTATTCAAACATGTGTGAATGAAACAAAACACAATTTCAGGTATGTTTGTGATGGGATAACAACATTCTAACTTGGCTTAAAGCAAAAGAGTCAATTTATTTATTTATTTATTATTATTATTATTATTATTATTATTATTATTATTATTATTATTATTATTATTATTATTATTATTATTATTTAATTTCCATCAAACTTTTAATCATCCCCTCCCACCTGTAAGTTTTTTGCCTGGAAGAATCCATGACTCATCGTTGTACCAGCGGCGAGTCTGGTAATGCTTGGTCCAGAATGCGCTGCCGTTGCGCTTAGACAGACAGCTAAGTGAACCAATCAGAGAACAGATAACGGACAGCGACGTGAACCAAGCCGGTAGGAAGCAATGCAAAAACATCTTTTGTGAAAAGAAAGGCCTCTAGAGCTGTCAGCTGCTGTGGTTTTAAGGAATCGATGTGTTTTAGGTCATTTAAGACCAATTTTACAGCTGAATGGAAGGGACGTTGCGGGCAAAGGCGGGTGCACTGACGTCACCATCTTTGAACGAATCAGAATCGCGGAGTCCGTTGTTAACCGGAGGAGCGAGGGTGGAGCGAGGGTGTCCAAATGGTATCGCGCTGTATAGGAAATACAGAGAGATATCATTTGGCTGGCCAGGTAAGTAAGTTTTAGAAAAATGGATCGAAAGAGATCTGAAGAAAGGCATTGATCGAGATTGAGGTTATCAGCATTTAATGTCGTATTAGGCAGAATACAAACGTAATGATGACATCAGTTGATCACATGTTGTCTCACTGGTCTTCCCTCGGACACTGGTCATGTCCCTTCAACAGCCTCACAGACATGCCCCCCCCCAGAGACAGAAGACAAAGCTGCTGTCTTTAAATACAGACCTGTAGCATGCTTATGACATCACTCCCACAGCTAGCCTATAGGAGAAAAGCTTAGCTATGCAGTGTTCCCAAATTACTACACAGAGTCCCCAACCTTGTAAGGCCCTGTAGAAGAGCTCCCGAGCTTTAACTAATAATAGGAGGAGTTTCCCAATAGTTGAAGTCAGCCAAATAATAGCACAGCCTATGTAAACGTATTGAGTTACACTTAGCTGCTTTTAGAACACTAGATTAAAAACCTACAGGAACACTAAACAAAAGTCATACAGTATACTTATACACAGAGATTACAGTTTTCATATATATATATATATATCCTCCTGGGACCAGAAGAAAAAAAAAAAAAGTGTATTTAAATTATTATTATTTTTTAAATTTTCTATTTGGAGGTAAATGAACACCTTAGCATTTAGGCTACATTTTGTTACGTCTCTGACAAGCTTCTACAGTCACCTCAAAAAGTTTTTAGACTCACTTTTAATTTCTTATTTATCCCTAGAGAACCCAAGAACCCTTTTTTTTCTTTGGAAAATTATGAACGATGCATTAAATGACTGCTATAGGTTCACTGATCACCAAAATATCAACTTTTTGAATTTTAACCCTTTATTCCCTAATTTAGTATTTGGGTCAAATCTGACCTATTGGGCTTTAGGCGTATCATTTCAAAGAATCACAATAACAAACACTGTCAATGCAAACTATTTTAAATTTAGGAAAATAATCAGTTAACCACACAGCTAGATTTAACAATTTTTTCCTTTATTTCTTGCATATTAGAACTGGATTTAAGATAATAGATATTTACTTTATTAGTCTGTGGCCCTATACTACCAAGGTAATATTTAGTAATATATCCACAGACACTTGGTATTGAATGAAATAAATCAATAGAATATAGACCCCTTTATATAGTAATGTATTTACATGCATGGCTATAGGTTTCTATATACAGTAGCCAATACACTATTTATATATACTTTATTTATATATATATTATCATACATTTTTTTAATTGTTACATTATAATCTACAAATGAATTTATTTCAAGGCTTTAGCCAAATACAGGACTGTCACCATTCTCCATCTATGAAGTCACACATTTTTTCACCCATTTACCCGGAGTGTCATTTTTGGCCCATTGTTTTTTGAACTAGCTCAGAGTCACTAATTTATCCATAAAGAACATAAAATGTACTTCTAGGCATTCTGCAGGCTCATACTAAAGAAATTAACAACAAATACACACTTTTACCTAGCGCTGGTTTGCTGAGAAGATGATTTTGTTTGGGTAGTTTTTCAGCTCAAAAAAACAGCATGTGGTCCGCCATCTTGTCCCTTCCACTCTGGCTCCTGTCAGTTCCATTTTCATCCACTAGGTTCTTTATGAAGGGGTCAGAAGTGGCACTATTGGCTTTTGAGGTTCAATTTGACTTTTTTTTAAATGTTAGTTAATTTTGGGGAGCAGCAATTAACAGTGGGCAAATTTGACCCCGGGGGTTCTCTAGGGTTATTTATGTATTTATTTTTTAATCATAGTGGAGCCACAAACTAGAGTCTATCTCAGAACAGATAGACTCTTAAAGACTTAACTCGATGTGCACTATAAAGGACACAAATGAACAGGCCCCGGGTCTCAGGAGGATAGATTTTATATTCTTTCTAGAATCTGAAAAACACCCACAAGTCACGTGATCTGCCGCTAACCACGTGGCTGAGTAAAAACCGAGGCCAGTGTGCCAGTCCCGGTCCTCCGTGTCCTGGTCCTCCGTGACCCGGTCCTCCGTGACCAGGTCCTCCGTGTCCCGGTCCTCCGTGACCCGGTCCTCCGTGACCAGGTCCTCCGTGTCCCGGTCCTCCGTGACCCGGAGACACACATACACATACACACACACATACACACACATACACATACACACACACACATACACATACATGTAAGTACACATGTAATTGAAGAATAAAATCCTACACACCCCTCCGCCCAGCCAGCCAATACTTTACTTACCTCTAGATATAATATTTAGGGTTATTCAGTCTGCTCCCAAATCTCACTGAATAGTTTTAGTTTTCTGTTAATCTTATATATAAGGTGCTCATGGGAGGCGGTTTCAGACAGAGTTGTAAACTTTCTGTGTTTGTGGGGATCTCGGGTGTCTTAAGGATCACTCTCTTTGCTGTAGTTAGAGCGACTTTTACCCATGTTGTCTTGTTATAACTGTAGTTTTCCTTTAAATCGACTTGATGCAGAGGGTTGGATATCTTTACTCATAATTTTCCCACAATAGGTATTCAAAAGAGTCAATTTTGCATAATATAAGACCTTTTAAAAATGTATATTAAATTTGAAAGACTCATCAGCTATGTGGGAAATGGTGAGCACAAGACAGAACTTCATAAACTTCTAAGTTATTAAAACATTTTCTTTTTGGTTGTTTTGCAACAACTACATGATGGATATTTGTTAGAATATAGCTGATTGCTTTGCAATGCCTTTGACTATTAAAGGTGCATTGTGTAACTTTTCTGGTGGATGGGTCTGTCGCCTGCTCGTTTCTACTGTATGGATATGTCATTGCTGTCCTTGAAATGTTCCACAGTATGACATTAAACAGCTTTTTTATTTATTTATTATTATTATTACCATTCATATTTTAGCGCTTTGTTATTATACTATTATATTGTGATGTATGAGCTACTGTGTAATTGTGTAAAAATAATTTCCCTTGTGGATCAATAAAGTCTGTCTAAGTCTAACACACATTCATGCAGAGACACAGCGGCTAAACCTTTTGCACAAGGGATGTACTTTTAAAAAATCAAATTCTTGTATTAGGTTTCATTGCGGCGCAAATGCTAGCCAGTTACTTTGGAAAAACAAAAAAAGTGTCATTAAAAATCATGAAGGGCTATTCATCCTTTCTTTATCAGTGTTTTCAGAAGCCAAATATAAAGCAGTGCAGACATTTTTACAATATTTTCCATCTGTTGATTAAATCCGCTTAAAATAGAAAAATATAAAAGAGCGTATATAAGACTGTTACAAAAATCAAGATTTGCAAAAAAAAAATAAAAAAAATTCTTCAAATACAAATCACAAGTTCAGCTGACTCAATAGCTGACAAAAAGCACTTTACACGTTGGCAAAAAAGCACTTTACACTTTTTTAAAAAATAATATCAGCTAAATCAACAGTTAACAAAAAGCACTTTACACTTTTTAATGTTTTTGTTTTTTTACAAGCACTTTACACTTAAAAAAAAAACAATATCAGCTAAATCAACAGTTAAGAAAAACACTTTACACTTTGGCAAAAAGCACTTTACACTTTTTTTTTTTTTTTTTAACAATATCAGTAACATCAACAGTTAACAAAAAGCGTTAACAAAAAGCACTTAACACTTTTTTTTTTTTTTTTTTTTTTACAATATTAGCTAAATCAACAATTAACAAACACACTTTACACTTTGGTGAAAAGTGCTATACACTTTTTTATTATTATTATTATTATTTTTTTAGAAATTCAGCTGAATCAAATGTTGACAAAAAAGCTCTTTACACTTCAGTCATAAGTCAAAGAAAAAAGAAGGGATGGGTCTAGTGAATGCCTTTAAAGAAAAAAGAAAACATAAGGTGCACTATGTAACTTTTTGGCTGGGAGTTCGCCACATGCTTGTTTAAGATAAGATAAGATAAGATACTGTAAGATAAGACTTTATTGATCTCACACAGGAGAAATTTACTTGTCACAGTAGCTTCAGGTAGGGACAGTTTGAACAAGAAAGAAAAGTGCATGCAGGCAAAAATGGCTTAAAGATAGGTAATAATAGTAATAAAATAAGTAAAATAAGTAATAAATCGAATAAAAATAACAATAGTAATAATAATAATAAAAACAGTGACAGGGAGAGTATTGAAAAACAATACTTGCACGATGGAAAAATGATATTGCACGATAGGAGTATTGAAAATAACAATATTGCACATTGGGAAAACGATATTGCACGATAACACATTGGAAAAACTACATTGCACTATGGAGGTGTAATTACTCTGCCTGGAATGTTCCACAGTATGATATTAACCAACTCTACCTTACATGTATTCAGTTAGGGGTGGTTTTATAGCTCAAAAACACCTAGAAAAACAGACATTCTGACTGTGAACGGGGTTGCCTCTCCACAGATCTGACCTGTAACTTGGTGTGGCTTGGTCTCTGTGAAGAAGAAGGTTTAAAGGGATAGTGCGTTTTTTAAAATGTTAATCTGTATGGGTTTCCTTCTAAAAGTTACGTGTGTTGACACCGGCTTACCTCTGACAGTCTCAGCTGATCCCGGTTCGGCTCGCTTTCTGGAGCCCACGTAAGTAGGTCCGGTAACTTTCCTGAAACATTAAATAAAGCTTGTTTTTCTTCTCAAAACAAAACATTTGTTAGAAAGGTGATATATTTGCGTCCGAAACAGTTGTCCACGAAACATCCAGCAGCGTATTTCGCATTCACGTATTGTCTCTCTCCACATGTATCACTACGCCCATGTTAACCCTATCAGCCTGTTCACTTGTAAACTTTGGCGTAGACATCCGCTGAAGGTGAACAGGCTGATAGAGTTAACATGGGCGTAGTGATACAAGTGGAGAGAGACAATACGCGAATGCGAAATACGCTGCTGGATGTTTCGTGGACAACTGTTTCGGACGCAAATATATCACCTTTCTAACAAATGTTTTGTTTTGAGAAGAAAAACAAGCTTTATTTCATGTTCCAGGGAAGTTACCGGACCTACTTACGTGGGCTCCAGAAAGCGAGCCAAACCGGGATCAGCTGAGACTGTCAGAGGTAAGCCGGTGTCAACACACGTAACTTTTAGAAGGAAACCCATACAGATTAACATAAAAAAAAAAAAACACGCACTATCCCTTTAATACCACACTAATACCAGACCCTTCACCAGAAAAGTTACAGAATGCACCTTCAGACTCAGTTGAACAGGACATGATCTAACATAGAAAGTCACACTGCACTGAAATCAATGGCATAATAGATAATGATATAATGTCAACAGTAACCTTGACCACTTGACAGGAGACGTATAGATCTGTAATGTATCGACAGAACTTGTATTTTCTAACAGAAAACTTCTCCAGACTTTGAACAATGTACTGTAAGTTGCTACGGCAAGCTTCAGGACAAACTGGAATGTCATCTATATAACATAAAAAAGAAATTATATATATTTAAAAAAATCAACAATATAGTTTAAACAGAGCTGGAGGACATGTTACAAGATTTCTATTTCATATTCAAAAATGAAACTATGCAAAAGTCAAATAGTCTTTTTCCAGTGATGGGTGAAATACTCAGTTTTGTTAATTTAAAAAGTACAGATACTTCTTCTTCTTCTTCTTCTTCTCCTTCTTCTCCTTCTTCTTCTTCTCCTTCTTCTTCTTCTTCTTCTTCTTCTTCTTCTTTAGCTGATTTTTAGAACATTTAAAGCAGGGGTGTCAAACATGCGGCCAAGGGGCCAGATCCGGCCCCCCAAGACCTTTAATCTGGCCCTCGGCTGATTTTCTATTACAATATCTTAAATATATTTTAATTTTCTATTAAAATATTGGTAATTTTCGGTGCCCCTTTTCTGCATAGTTCAGCATAGCAGCGTCTCCAGCGCCTCTGTGCGTGGCCCCTCCCACCAGAGCAGCACAAATGAAGACTTGCTTCTTTCCAAATGCTCTTAAAGGACCATCGTTTTGACTGTTGACCGTGACACCCTCATCAGCAAAATGTCAAAAATGAGAAAAGTGGATGCCGAATGCAGGATTTTCCAAGAAAAATTGACTAATTCCTATTTGTTCGTGGAGGTGAATGGGAAACCTGTATGCTTGTGTTGAAATTGCATTTTTCTTAAAGTTTCAGGTTGTTCATAATATTATAATATTTTGTAAAATCAAAGAGTTCATCAAATAAAAAAGTCTTCTGTAATAGATTTGTTTCTCTGCGCAAATATTTGGACAATTTTTGGGGTATATTTGCCATGAGTTTTCTGATCCGGCCCCTTAGGGATCAAAGTAGGTTGGATACAGCCCCCGGACCAAAATGAGTTTGACACCCCTGATTTAAAGCATGAAATATAGTGATTTTAATTAAGAATTTAGTTGATTTTGAGTGATTTAATTGATTTTGGTGAAATTTTGGTGAAGTTTATGATTTATTTCCTGGCTGGACAGAGGCAGCAGATTTATGTAGAGGTAATTCCATAACTGTTACCTCTAATTTACACAATACTTATACTGATACTGATTTAGTTTTGGCGGTAGAGGACGTTTTTTGCAGTGATGTTTAGGCGAAATGTCTCGCTTCGCGGGTGGAGTTCGGGCGATTCGCTTGGTTTGATCTCAAATAGGCCGTGGAATGTAATTAAAGAGTTAGTTTTTGATTAGCAGTGTATGCAATTACTAGAATACCCATGTCACATTCACGCCTTGTGTGTCTAGGTCACGTAAACACAGGATAGAAAAGATGAGATTTCACATGGATGCTTTAAAGCCCCAGTGTGTAGGATTCGTGGCACATAGGTGGATGGTGCTATTGCACTTTCTGTTTTAGCTACAGCAGACCTCGAGGGTCACCCGGGCGCGCCGTAACGCGGACAGCTCTCGTACCCGCGCACGAGCCGCGCGCCGCTACTGTATAAATAAAACGCGGTCCCGTTTTTTTTTTTTTTCTTTTCTCATGAAAACACACATTCCCGATCATGTACCATGACACTCTACACATCAAATGAAACCTTACAGTCTCCTCTTTTTGACTATGCAATTCATTTCCCTGCACAACAATCACTCCCCGAGCACATGGGGCTTTTATACGGAAAAGCACAAAACAAGGTTAGCTTACCTTAGAATGCTTTGCACAGGTCAAACTCTGTATTTCACCATAAACTTGCTCTCAATTTGTCCGTAAGGATCCAGCGAATAAAATCCAGTAAAACAATTTAGTCCAAAACACGTGTTCGATCCATTACGACGTCTGATCCGGCAGCATGCTTGTGTTGCTTACCCAAAACCACGAGTCTTGCCGAAGGCGAAGGCCAAATGTCCTTCTGCGGCTCTCGTATTCAAAATGGCTGCCTCTACATGGGGTCAATCCCCCTTTTATGTGACTATATCTAAGTCCAAAAGAATACTTTGATTTCATGATGGAAGTGAAAAGGCTTGGAAAACAATGTATTTTTGAATGGGTATCTTCAATTTCAGTAATTAACGGGTAAAAATCTTACACACTGTCCCTTTAAAGCTGGTGTGCCATAACTGTTTCCGAGGAACCTGTTATAATAATATAATAAGTCAAAAAAAATTATTGATTACAAAAATATATGCAGGTTATTGGGAGCTGGGTCAGGGTGAAAATCAATACAGGAATGTCCCAAAACCACAAAAAACACACTTAGTCACTAGAAATCAGGCAAAAATACTAGAAGCAGAAACTGGAGCCAAACTGTAATACCACAGAGGGTAAACTGTTGATCTGGAGAGGAGTGGGTGTAGAACCAGGCTTCTTGTGCTGCAGGAGATGAGATGATTGGAAGATGAGGGCGGTGTCAGACTCTCCGCCCAGCTCCAGGCACCAGGAGACACAGAAGGGAGAAAGAAAAATTGGAATCCTGACACAACCATAATGTTATCAAGAGCCAAAACTGAATTAACCCTAATACTTATGATTAGACAAATAAAAAATCATAACACACAGCTCTGGAAAAAAATAAGAGACCATTGCAAAATTATCAGTTTTTCTGATTTGACTACTTATAGGTATGTGGAACATTTTTGTTTGAGTCTATAAACTACTGACAACATTTCCCCCTAATTCCAAATAAAAATATTATCGTTTAGAGCATTTATTTGCAGAAAATGAGGAAAATAACAAAAAAGATACATGTTTTCAGACCTCAAACAATGCAAAGAAACAAGATCAAATTCATTTTAACACAACATAACACTAATGTTTACACTTAAGAAGAGTTAAGAATAACCCTTATTTTTAATCGCAGCTTTCATGCGTCTTGGCATGCTCTCCACAAGTCTTTCACATTGTTCTTGGGTGACTTTATTCCACTCCTGGTGCAAGAGGTGAAGTAGCTCAGCTTTGTGTTTGTGTTGGAATTCAACAGACGCTGGAATGGAATGGCTGTAATACATGTAGATGCTGATTTCAGAAAAAAATGCAGTGGTCTCTTATTTTTTTCCAGAGGTGTATATTTGTGAGCTTTAAAACATGTCATAATCTTGTTTCCTCATCAAAAACATACCTGGAGTTGTGTTTTGTTTCATTCACACATGTTTAAAGGAAAAGTAACGTTATTTTACAATCTGAGCCTTCTTTCGGTAATAAAACAAGTCGTTTGACTCACCCATATCACGTTCGTGTCATTTGGAGCTGTTTGAAGAAAGTTATGTTGTAGCGTATCCGTTAGCATCCGTTAGCATTTGTATTCGGGGCATTACTTTGCGGTCTCCAAATAACACAAACTTTAGCACTTTTCAAATCATAGAAGCCTGATGTCTTAATGTAAGATTTCGTTTGAAGCAAAAGTGGCCTGTAATCCGAGATGTATCCATAGTTTTCAGCTTTGCGTTTCATGTTTGGGTCCCGGGAGCTGAGAGCACAGTCCGCGCATGCGCACTGGCGTCCTCATCTACTCGAAACTATGGCTAAATCTCGGATTACAGGCCACTTTTGCTTCAAATGAAATCTTTCATTAAGACATCGGGCTTCTATGATTTGAAAAGTGCTAAAGTTTGTGTTATTTGGACACCGCAAAGTAATGCCCCGAGCAAATGATACAGCACCATGTTAACAGATACGGGATCATTACTAGAACAGAACGGCTCAACATAAGTTCTGCGATACTGCTCCAATTGACAGAAAAATGCTATGGGTGAGTAAAACTACTTGTTTTATTGCCGAAAGAAGGCTCAGATTGTAAAAAAAAAAACGTTAATTTGCCTTTAAGTAGTCTTTTAGTATTATTCTGTCTATTGTCTACATCACCAAAGCTCAAAATGCTCTGTTCCACCTGGTGATGTCATGTAGTGCTAGTTTTCAAGTAAACCGCTACCTTTTTCCTTTATTTCAGTGGAGATTGGCAATTTCAGAGCTGAAATAATTTTAATGAAGGTGTATGGAGACGGAACAGAGTGTTTTCAGTCTGAGAGAAGAACTCAGCCTACGTAAATATGCAGGATCTGTGTGTTAAACATGTGAGAATGAAACAAAACACAACTCTAAAGTATGTGTGGAGTGAGAAAATAGGGTAATATAGACCCTTTAAATAGTATACTGCTAATTGAATATTCAGTATTGATGACATAGATAGATGTATTCTGTTTCCGACCTCTATTTGCTGTATTTTTGCTTTTTTTCCCCCCATAAACTGCCACTTAACTCATGTAAAACTATGATAAATATTTACCACAGGTACCATCCCACCAAACCAAGTCATAATTAGAAAAACCCGTCAACAGTTGCAAAGACCAGCCCGATAATGATCCAGTATTTTTGATATTTGCTTGCTCGCTCTTACCTCTTTGTGCTTGTTTAGACACATTTTACGAGCTATTATCCCCCCTCTCGACGATGTTTTTGTCCGTCTCCTTCCTTTGTGTTACGTTTGAGACTGAATGAACGCTTTGGAGATGATAACTGTAATCAGACCACACACTTCAAGACCCTGTTTCTCTCCCTACGTATACGCAGCCACGCACAAGCACAAATTAATTACAGTCATCAAAAACCTGGCTTGGAAAAATCAGGTTAATAACATAGCATTTTTTGTTTTGTTTTGTTTTTTTTCGCTAGCGTGCCCACGGACAAATAAACCGTGACAAATTTTAGATGAATATGAGCCGCCTTTGCATGTGAGGACGGTGGTAGGGGAAGTTTTGCGACGATGTTTTGGTGAAAATTCTCAATTTGTTTTGAGGGTGGTGGTATGGTGAGTCGCTTGGTTTGATCTCAAATAGGCTGTGAAATGTAATGATACGGTGAGCTTTTAATTCGCAGTTTATGGAGTAGAAACGCTCATTTCACGTTCACGCATGGTGTGTCTAGTTCATGTAAACAGGGCAGATAAAATTAGAGATGCACTCTTCCAGCTTTTTCTGTTCCGATACCGCTTTAAGTATCTGTCGACACCTGATATCCACTAATGCTGGTGCAGAGACTGAAAATATAATTTATTTCCTAAATTATGTATCTGTTCTTTATCATTTTAAGTAAGTACAGAACCTCCTCACTGTTCTTCACTGTACCTTGGTGCCTCACTAAGCTCAGAAAATCTGCCTTTTCCTACACAGCTCCAAGGTCTTGGAATCATTTACAGAAACACCTTAAATTGGACTCCATGGTGTCACTTGATAAGTTTAAGAAAATTGTAAAAAGTGTGTGACCGACACTTGTGTGTGTTTTTCTAGAGAGATTTAAATGGTTTTATAATGTGATACTTTGTGATTTTACTGTTTTGTATCGACTTTGTTAGCTGCTACCTTGGCCAGGTCTTGAAAAAAGAGATTTTGAATCTCAATGGGACCTCCTGGTTAAATAAAGGTTTAAAAAAAATAAACAAACAAACAACAAACAACAAAAAACAACATTGTCCACTAAAACGTCTTTAAAACAACAATTTATAGACTAATATGTGATATCAACTAAACCGATATAAACTGAACTGATGTCCGATCCATCAAAATTCGATTAATTAATTAAATTCAAAATTAGAGCTCATGGGCTTTTGAAAAAAATGTGTTTTTAGGAGGATTTTAAAGTGAGGTAGGGCTTTATGACTTTTTTTTAGGCAGTGAAGCAAAGAGAAGCATTGTGTAAAACGCTTCCCTCCTCCAAAAAATACCAACATATCTGAGTCTTTCTTCAAGGTTTGCAAAGAATTTTTATTATTATTTTTTTTTTTTACAAGAAAAAGTTTAGGATAATACTGAACTGTGGAAAAGTAGATAATATTGTGAATCCTCTTCACAATTTGCATGGCCTACATTAACAAATGGGACTGATTACAGCAAAGCTCATTATTCTTCTGAATATTTCTGTGCATTTTTGATTATTATTAATTTTTTCCTAATATATTTTTACCAGTCACACCTGGCACTAATCGGGCGAACCTGATGACGCTGTAAAAGCGAAACGCGTCGTTTGCTCTAAGCCAAATAAAGGAATAAGAGTAAAGTCAAGCGAGTGTGCGGTGAATTTCTTCTTTTCTGGAATTATTCGATGTTCCTGTTGTTACCAGCACCTGGATGCTGTGCGTGGAGTTTTGATATTTTATATTTAGTTTACCATTTTGTAGTTGTTTATTATTCATGATTAATCAGTACTATTTTTACACAGTCGTATCGTTGTACATGTTGGTCTGGGTATTATTATTATTAGTATTATTCTGGGCTGGGATTTTTCTGCCTTTGTGTGGGGTCCATATTTTTCATACATATCCATGGTGTTTTAAAGTAGTAAAAATAAAAAAGGAAAAATCAGAAACAATAGACGAAATCTTTTATGTGAGGATGAATGATCAGATTACAACCAACTACAAGCAACCAGGGCTGCAGCTAATTCATATTTTAGTAATTGCCTTTCCAGTGATTCATTTTGTGATGAATCGAGTAGTTAAGTGATCGTTTCTATTGTACATTTGCACATTTTTAATCCACACAGGTTAAAATATGGAGACTGGAGGCGTATAGACTTACAAAGGCTTATAAAATGTATTATTGATGATTAATTATTTTTACTTTCTGTGTCTGTCTTTGTTACAAATTGTCTTTTGGCATGCTTTTTGTCTGTCTAGTCCAGTTTATAATTATTTATAATTTAACAGTTCGCTCGTCACATTAGTGAGTCTTTGCTGCTGGTGTCACCCATATTCCCTGGAGGGTGAAGTTAACGGGAGGCACAGCTCTCTCTAAAATTCTCTTCCACAAATTAGACTTTAATCTGGGCTTTATGTTTAAACACCTCTGATCATAAAGAATTGACTAAACTGGAACTATAACAGGCAATTTTTATTTATTTATGCTGTTAAAGGTCCCATGGCATGAAATTTTCACTTTCTGAGGTTTTTGAACGTTAATGTGAGCTCCCCTACCCTGTTTAGCCCCCCATGGCTAAAAGTTGTGAAATGTCTAAACTGAGCATTTGCGGTCCTTTTCTGCGTTACAAAAAACAGTGCTCAAACGGGCGAGTTCGGACAAGGCACCTTTTTGACGTCAGATCGGCAAATGCAGCTCCAGCCCCTCCCTCTGTCTCCGCTCAGCGTCCCTGTATATCCCGCCCAGAGAGTTTGGACTGTGAATGCGCTACAATGCGAAATGCGTTTTTTTATTTGCCTGGAGGCACGTCCGAGTGTTTCTAGGCTCGCAAGTCCCTTACCCGACCCTCTGGACCTCTGAAATACCAGTGGTTTAATTTTATTTTCTGTGTAAATATGCTTTTTTTCATTGCAAAGTCTCCCATCTGTCTTCCTGTGTTAAACACAGAAGAAAGGAGACGAGCTGCGCTTCGAGCGGGGGAAACCCGCCCCCCCGCTCCTTAGCCAATCTCTCTGTCCTTCTCATTTGCACTGAAGCAGCAACACTCAGAATAAAGCATTTTAGACACATATCTAGCCTCATGAAGACTGTCAGAGTCATATCTCATGCAGTGAGTGTTGATTTTGAAGAAGGATTCATTTACAGTATTAGGGAACCATTAAGGAGCCATATAAAAGCATCCAGAAGTACCATGTCATGGGATCTTTAAACAAGCCCCTCTCAAATATAATTACAGTCAAAAGAACGAGCATGAGCCAACAGTTTTTCATGTACTCACTGCAAGATGTCAATTCTGATCCAATTACAGCCAGGGGTGTTTGGTACAAACCCAAACTCCAGCCCCAAAGCCTTCTCCTCTGCTCTCCCAATCACTTTTACACCACTGCCGACTTCTCCAACTTTTTTTTTTTTTTTGTCAGAAGAGGTGACTTTTTTATTGACACAGAATGATTGGATTTTCCGGATGCCACAGAGCAGTGTTGTGAGTGATTCTGTGACTGGGGCAGGAGAGAGCAGACACAAATGAAGCTTTTGTGGAAGGTGGTCAGGGAGGGCACATGGGTTTTGGTGGGAGTGTTAAAGTTCTGGAGCCTGGAGTGACTTTTACCTGTCATGTTGGATGGGTTAGGGTTAGGCTGTCCAGCGCTTGTTTCTTTTAGTTTTGGTCCCGATTTAGTCCTGGTTTAGTCTTGGTTTAGTCACTTTAACTTTAATCACCTAGACGTTACTCAAAAGTTTCAGTCATTTCGTATTGTCAATATAAAAGTTTTACTCAAACATTTAAGTTGGAGTAAAAGTACAGTGGTCCCTCGCTCTATCGCGTTTCACTTTTCGCTGCCTCGCAGATTTTTTATTTTATATTTTTTATTTATTTATTTCATTTTTTAATTTTTTTATAGTGTATCAACATTGTGTTCTGCGTCCTGATTGGCTTCTCCTCCGTGCCGTGTCTCCTTTACAGTACAGAATGTGTTCAGTTTGACACATTTATATAGACGTTATAGAGGGGGGACCCGGGGGGAGTCCCGCTGGATGCACGAGGAGCAGAGACATGAGTCACTGGATCCATAGGAAGTCCAGACTGGGACTAAGACATGAGGACCAGACTGGGACCAGACTGGGACCAGACAGGGACCAGACCGGAACTAGACCAGGACTAAACTTGGACTAAACCAGGACTAAACCAGAACTAAACCAGATCTAAACCAGGTCTAAACCAGGATTAAACCACCGCATGCGGCTCTTTGTCTTGTTTCATGACCACGGCACGCGGGTGCACGTGTCCGTGTGCAACCCCCCACCCCCCCACTTCACTATTAATACATTTTGTTGAAAATCTACAAAAATTTGAGTGTTTAAACAAGAGAGAAATGTGAGAACATGTTTATACCAGACTGAGAAAAGTGTATAATGTGTGTGGTGAGGCGTTTACAGCCTTAAAACATGTATAATAATTGTAAAATATAAAGTTGTCCTACTTCGCGGATTTCACTTATTACGGGTTATTTCTGGAACCTAACCGATAAACGAGGGACCACTGTATACAGTACAAAAAGTGCTCAAAGACATACCATTTCTTTGAAAAGTAACTCAAGTAACAGAATACTACTACACTACTGCACAGATCCATGCAGTACTGGGGGTGGGTTTAGATCCATAACTTGCCTATGCAGCAGCTCCTGTTTTGGTTTCCATATTGTTTAGTCCTGATTTTAATCTGGTTTAGTCACTCAGAAGTAACTCAAAAGTAACTTCATATTCCATCCATCCATTTTCTTCCACTTACCCGTGGCCGGGTTGCGGGGGCAACAGTCTTAGCAGGGGCTCCTAGATTTCCTTCACCCCAAACACCTCCTCCAGCTCCTCCAGGGGGACCCCAAGGCATTCCCAGGTCAGCCGGGAGACATAGTCCCTCCAGGGTGTCCTGGGTCTTCCCTGGGCCCTCCTCTCGGTGGGACATGCCTGGAACACCTCCTGAAGGAGGCGTCCAGGAGACATCTGGAACAGACGCCCAAGCCACCTCAGCTGCTCCTCTCGATGTGGAGGAGCAGCGGCTCTAATAACTATTAACTTCATATTGTCAATTTTAATCAAACAAAAACATAACCCAAAATGTGAGTGAAAGAATGCAGTTTGAAAAGTGCTCAAAGATATACAATTTCTTTTAAACATTACTCAAATAAATGTAACTGAATACTACCTACCTGCACAGTTTCATATATATACTGTATATGGGTTTAGATGCACACCAGGAAAACAGAACAATTACAAAGGAGCAGATTAGGAGAGGCATTCAACTGCGTCAGATAAGAAATAGCCAGTGAGTAATATACATGTGTACACCTCTGGATGAGGGTGGGAGAGACCAACCACCGTGGAAGGTGAGGTTGCCAAATACAGTAGGCTCTTAATATTTGCATTATTTGAAAAGTACATAGAAAAATTAATGGAAAATAAACTTTTGGAACCAGATTGGACTTCGAAGTGGGCGGGACTGTCCATAAGTGCATTCAATAAAGAAATACTGGATTACGATATGGCAATATGACCAAAATAGCAGATATCAGTGGAATTATGTCAATTTTTATCATCCTGCCACCCAACCCTCATTTGACATAACGTTTGCATTTCCCAGTTCTCTCTCCCACCTACCCACTATGGTCCCTGTGTCTCCCATGGACAAAATGCTTTACTGCAGCCTTCTGTGTTCTAATGATGAAGTTTTATGGCGACTGCGTGAGAGATTAAAGCACTATTAGCCACGCTCCGCCAGACGCTCCAGCTGTTGCCTTTTGTTTACGGCTAAAAACTGGTTTACGATGCCCACCGCCACACTTACCTACACAATTACAGATAATGATATACGAGTGAGACTGTATTTTAGCCACGCCGAGGTGAGGAGCACGTCTGGAAGAGAGAATGAGTTAGGGGCTTTGATAAACGAGAGAATGGAGATGAGTAATGGATGAGGAGGGGGAACAGTTGGTAATAAAATACTGCTCTGTGTTATGAATTACATGATGGCCAATTACAGGTAAAAAAAAAAAAAAAAGGGAAAAAAAAAAGGTATTTAAAACTGCACTGCAAAATTTTTCTTATGGAGGGTATGTCCCCTGCTTGTCTCCATGGAGATGTTATTCCTTTGCCTGGAATGTTCCATAGTATGACATTAAACACATCTATGTAGGAGCATTTATTCATTACGGGTGTTTCTTGTCTCTATACAATAATTCTCTCTGTGAATAGGGTTGCCTCTCCACAGATCTGACCTGTAATGTAGCCTTTACTTGTCTCCCATGAGATATATAGGTTTAATCTTTACCGTGTAACATTTGGCCTGCCAAAACCTTCAATCTGGCCCTCAGCTGATTTTCTATTAAAATATTTTAATTATGTTTTAATTTTCTATTCAAATATTGGTCATTTTCTGTGCCGCTTTTCTGCGCAGCTTAGCATAGCAGCGTCCCACCAGAGCAGCACAAATGAAGACTAAAGCATTACTAAATTCTGTGAAATACATAGAAGTTAATGTTAAAACATTGTGTTGAAATAGCATTTTTCTTAAAGTTTAAGGTTGTTCAAGAAAGAGTTCATCCAATAAAAAAGACTTCTGTAATAGATTTGCATTTCTCTGCACAAATATTTGGACTTATTGCTATTTTTGGGGTATATTTGCCATGAGTTTTCTGATCCGGCCTCTTTGGGATCAAAGCAGGTTGGATACGGCCCCTGGACCAAAATGAGTTTGACACCCCTGGTCTAGACAAAACCATAACATCTCCATGAAGACAAGCACGTGACGGACCCTCCACCAGAAAAATTGCACAATGCACCTTTAAAGCAGACAATTTCAATAGCTTTTCAATATAATCTTTATGTATGGGATCTATTGCTGGAGACTTGCTTTTCGTTTCATATTGAACATTTGGATTCGAGTGATGCATTGCTAACGTTAAGATGTAGCTACAGCATGGTTTAACAAGCATAATAAATGTGGCTAGCATATGGTTATTACAATAATAAAGACCCCTGCACTTTCTTTTTAAACATGCAGGCCCCGTATTACTCCCCGTATTACTCCATCTGGCACTGAAACATTTCATTCAGACAGAGAAACGAGTTTTTGATAAAGTCCAGGTCATTTGCTTCAAAAAGGTATCTGCAGTGGTTGGCCGTGGGTCGAAGATCCGCCGTGTTGCAGGTGTAACTCAACTTCAGTTGGAGCCGAAGGTTGGGAGTTCGAATCCTGCTCTCGACATAAACATCGCCGATAGAGCGGTCAGATCCACAGGTTGGCGATGTGATTCCAGCTGCCCCAAATGAATACTGTGGTTGTTGTGTCCTTTGGCAAGACAGTTTACCTCCCATTGTCTGAGACCTGCAGAAAAGGCTGAGGGGTTACTTTTAATATTCATTCATAATTTGAGCAAACAAAAAACAACAAATAAGAATAGCTAGAATAAAAAAAACAAAACATCAAATCTTTATCAAAGTGACTACATTTGAAGCTTTATTAGATCTCAAAATCTACATGAAATACTTTAACTTTTTTACTCTTTAAGTACATTTTTAAACGGGTACTTTTATGTAAATTGATTTTTCATGTGATACTTTATGTATTTTTTGCTCTGTTATCTGTGCTTTTACCTAAGTAACAAAATGGAGTACTAAGTGGCAAAATGGAGTACTTCTTCCACATTTGGTCAAGAGTTTATGGACCTTTTAGGACCTTTAAATGTCAACCAACCCAACATCTTTACCAAACTGCATCGATTATTTCTTCTTGCTACCTTGTCCTCTTGGGTCATTTGAACAGTTTTTTCTCAAATGCTCTAACCTATTTCCTAATACCTCCTGATCTTTTTTTTTTCTTTGTTGTTGCAGGTGGTGGAGACCAACCTGGTGGCCTTCGATTGTCACTGGATCCTGATAAACGAGGTGAGTGCCAGGAGATGATTTATGGTCCTGCAGGTCCACCTTCACTCTGCTTATTGTGCTCCGACATTATTGAATCTCAAACCCCCCGTGTCCTTTATCATGAGAGCTTTCAACACAGCCTAAAGCAACTCACATTTTCAAACTAATTTTCCACAAACCAATATAAACAGGCGCTTTCATTTCCAGTCAGATGCCTATATTTTCCAGGAATATGTCACTTGTTATGTTGGCGTTCAGAAGATTCAATGTAGGCTAAAGGTCGTATATTGCAGAAAATGGACTCCTGTGAGCTTTCAAATCACTGAAACAGCGGCTAAAGGAAAACCAGACTTGTGCTGCTATTGTTACTTGCTATTGTTTTGCTGTGGTGTCACCTGCCAAGGGACTTCAGATGGAAATGAGCATTTTTGCTATAATCCGGCACTGCAATGTTGTAGATGTTCATAAATATGCACTGCCCCTATTAAATGAAAGAATACATTAATTAATTAATTTTTAAAAGTCATGTTATAATGTTAAGATTAAGATTAAGATTAAGCTTGGGCTTTTAGCCTTTATTGGTCTCACACACAATGACACACAGTGACACACGGGATAAATTTGACTTCTGCATTTGACCCATCCTTTTTCAGGAGCAGTGAGCAGCCATCTTTTTCGGCGCCCAGGGGGCAGTACCGTGAAGGGTCTTGCCCAAGGACCCACACTGGTTAGCTCATTGCCCGGGGGGGGTTTGAACCTACAACCTCCAGGGGGAAAGTCCATGACTTACCAGTTGAGCTAACCAGCCGGGAATGTTGTTACCTCATCAAAAACATCTCTGGAGTTGTGTTTTGTTTCATTCACACGTTTGAGTAATCCTGTCTACATCTCCAAAGCTCAAAATGCTCCATCATTTAGTGATCATTTTCAAGTTAGCTTCTACCTTTTACCTTTTGTTCAGTAGAGATGAACAATTCCAAGGCTGAAATGATCCAAATGATTCTAGTCATAGTAGTCCAGGTTTAGTTCCAATTATGTTGTGGTAAAAGCAGTTCTCAAACTACAGCAAAAGCAATGCAACCAAATAATATTTCCTAGCGTTTTCACTAACGGTAGTCACGTTTGCCACATAGATTTTGTGGAGAAAAAGCTTGGCCTAAATGTGGCTCTTATGTATTACCGTGCACAGTAATGGAAGCCTTGGCAGAGAGAATGAACTGGTATCCATGTTCTTCACTCAGATGTAGCTGCAAATACATGTTTTCAGTTACATGACTCTCTTACCAGCACAAATGTCAACTTAAAGCAGTGCTTCTCAAATAGTGGGGCGGGCCCCCCTGGGGGGGCGTGGTGTGATGCCAGGGGGGGCGCATGTGACCCTGGGAAACATGCTTTTTTGCCATACTGTACTAGAACGAAAGTGTAATTGCACATCAACAACAGTAGTTGGCAGTAGCGCTCTCGTTGTCGCTCTGGGGCAGGGTTCGGCGACCTTAAATATACGCACAGAACAGACTTGCCATCAGCAGAACATCCTCTGTCACAGAAAAAACACGTTATATTCCACTGAGCTTTGAGTTTATGCAAATGGACCATGTGGTTTTTAAGTTTCATTTCTGTAAAACGTAAACAAATGTGCACAAAGCTGCATTAAAAGCACATTAATATTTGAGTCCTCAGTGCAAAAAAAGAGTGCAGTGTTTGTTGGAAGTTTCTTTCTTTTTTTGTTTTTAATGTTAATAAAAGGATACATTGTTATGCAGAGGTGTACTAATAATTTTCTAGACAAATAATACTATTAATAGTCGTGCACAGGGAGGGGGGCGTGACATTTTTTCTTCTTCCTAGGGGGGGCGTCATAGAAAATAATTGAGAAGCACTGACTTAAAGGTACATTGTGTAACTTTTCTGGTCAAATACTTTCCTCCATGAAGATATCATTGCATTGCCTAGAATGCTTCACCATATAGTATTAAACCTTTCTATCTTCATGGAGACCAAACCAGACCAAGTTACGGGTCAGATCTGTGAAGAAGCAACCCCAAAGTATTTTTGAGCTATAAAACCACCTGTAATTGAATAAATGCAAAGTAGAGCTATAAAATATCATACTGTGGAACATTCCAGGCAGAGCAGCATCATATTCATAGAAACAAGCAGGCGACAGACCCCTACCAAAAAGTTGCACCTTTAATTCTCCATCTAATCAGGGCTCTCAAGTCTCACGCATTGAGAGTGTGACACACGCAATTCGACGTGTTCACACGCTCACACGCCACACATGGTATTTCTCACGCACAGCGCTTCTGTGCCCAGAAAATCGGTTGGATAATGCGTGTTTTCAGCCGCTCCTCGGGAAAAATTGTTCACTCGCACCCCCCGCTCCTCTAAAATTACACAGTCTCACGCACGACCCCGCTCAAAACTTGACAGCCCTGATCTAATGTTACTCAAAGGTTTTTACTGTTACTATGATGTCTGTTAAACTACAACCAAAGCAATGCAACCAAAATAATCTTTCAAGCATTTTCACTAATAGTAGTAGTTCATTTTAGATTTTGTGGAGCTTTCATTTACCTTGGAGATTTGCAAACTAGAAAACCTGGGCTAAATGTAGCTGTTATGTGAATGTCACTGTGCACAGTTAGTTAATGGAAGCCTTGGGAGAGAGGATACTCTGGTAATGCCCATGCCATTCACTCAGATGTAACTGAAAACACGTGATGTGGAGGCTGGCCCTCAAACTAGAAAAACATCATCTGTCACTAAATAAAGCTTTTAGTGGTGGTCCAATGTCACTCAGCCAAGAGGTTTTAATCAGACCCTCCAGGAATTTGCGATATTGCGATTTGCAACTTCAACGCAACTTCAGCCAATCCCCGTGAATTCAGGGCGGTGTTGCAATTTTGACCAATCACTGCAACTTTCCCGCAATTTTTACCAATTTTGACCAATTTTGACCAATCATCGGCGACGTATTGAACTCACGTCGACCAACTTCCTTCTGCCTTACTTCCGTGTGACGAAACGAAACTGCGGCCGTGTCCCCAGTTCGGAGCGTGGTTTGAAGGGGGCTCAGACTGCAGTCAAGGCGGTGCACACTTGCTCAGCCCTGAGTGCAGTCCGCAGACTGCATGGCCGTCTGCGAAATGCGATGGGTCTCGCAACTACAGGAAGCAGCCGCCAACTCCATTTTCTCCCGTAGAGCGGTGTATGCTGCGCGAAGCGTGCTTTTTTACACGCTTGGTCCATGCCCTGATTTCCATGGAAACGACTGCGGTCTTCGGACCGCGTGTTAACTGCGCATGGGACAAAAAAGAAATTACGCACATGCCCTTTAAACCACGCTCCGAACTGTGCACTCTGGGAATTGGGAGACGGCTTCTAATGGCAAAGAAACATGTCTGCGGCCAGCCATTTGTCCACAAAAATAACAGCAAAAGACCGGGCGAAACAGCTCCCCTCCTAGTAGAAATTAATTTTCGATGTTGGTAAGGTTGTTTTAAGACCATATCTGTGATCTCTGTGTCCTTGTATTATTCTTTGTCAGTAATAACTCAGTATTCAAAATATTACTCAATTTTAATTACAAAAAGGGAAAATTACAACTATTTATCGCAACTTTCACTTCCTCCCGCAACAAAATCGCAACAAAAACCTTAAAAGCACTGCAACTTTCATCTCAACTTTTTGGAAAATTCACGCAAATTCAGGCATTTTAGCCCGCAACAATCACAAAAAATGCCCGCGAAATCCTGGGGGGTCTGTTTATTGGTAGAATAAATTGAATATTCTGTCCGATTCCACCCTGGTTTAGTCCTGGTTTAGTCCTGGTTTAGTCCTGGTTTAGTCCTGGTTTAGTCCTGGTCTAGCCCAGTTGCAGGTTTAGTCCCAATTTTGATGTTTTGTATACACAGAAGTCCTCACAAACAACTCCTTTCACCATTCATTTTATCAAAAGTAGAGTTATGGCTGGATGACTTGCTGCAGTTTGATAATTGGCAGATGAGTTACACTTCATTTAGGAACAACTACATCTGATTTTTACCTGTGACACAACAATTTTGAGGTTTAGAGCAAGAATAAAACAAATAAGGTTTAACTAAACTATAGCATGAATTAAGCAAAAATTCAACTCCAGGTATATTTTGGTAGAGGGAGCAACATCATAAAAAATTATTATTATTATTATTATTATTATTATTATTATTATTATTATTATTATTATTATTATTATTATTATTAGCAACAACAACAACTGGACCAACAGCAACAGTAACAACACCAACAGCAGCAGCAACAGCTGCAACAACAGAAACAGCAACAACAACAGAAACAACAATAGCAACAACAACAGAAACAACAACAGCAACAACAACAGAAACAACAACAGCAACAACAACAGAAACAACAACAACAGAAACAACAACAGCAACAACAACAGAAACAACAACAACAGCAGCAACAGCTACAACAACAGAAGCAACAGCTGCAACAGCAACAGCTGCAACAGCAGCAGGAGCAGGAACAGCAGCAACAGCTGCAACAAAAACAACAGCAGCAGCAGCAACAACATTTAGTCAAACTATTCACATTTTTGACCCAACTCCTGGTAACAATTCTGCTCAAAACTAAACAAAAGTGAGAAAAATTCACAGTGTACCATCGTCCCATCCTTATACCACTTCCTGACAGATGGTTTTGGTGATGTCCACACACTCGCCCAGCTCCGCGCTTGATTCTCTGCTCCATTGCTCTGGTACACCCCTGTTCTGACAGACATCTGCTATTGTCTGAAACTCTCCATGCTACAGGCACGCACCGCTGTTTGCGTTAGCCTCCACCAGTGAAGGCTGAACACGCCAGTCTGCAGCTCCAAACAAACAGCATGGCACCTGCAGCATGCCATACCTGCTGAGGCATCATGGGAAATGTAGTTTGGCAGCCAACTCCAAAAGTCACTCCACTGATTCAGAATAGATGTGACAGTATTGGAGGGTATGAAATTGTGGTTGTTTTTCACGGATTGAGAAGCAGATTGGGCATGTCAGTAAGAAATTGGTTGCCAAATTGTTCAAAAGTGTATAATTATATTTCAGTCAGTTAGTCAACTAGACGTTGACCGGTTCCAATTTTAGTTGTACATATAACAGACAAACAACAAAAACAACAAAAGGAATTGAAAGCATGCATAATTTAGTATCTTTGCTATTTAAACATATGTTAATTACTGTGTATTACAAAAACAGAGATTCAGTTATTTAAATTAATAAATGTATTTTAAAATATTTCCACTGCAAACAGCTTCTTCAGTTACAGACTGCAACTATGTATATAAGACAAAGAGACCTCTGTAATGTTTTCTGCTAATACAAGCAATCTTTCTATAATAATAATAATAATAATAATAATAATAATAATAATACATTTTATTTAAAAGTGCCTTTCAAGACACCCAAGGACACTGTACAAAACAATGTTAAAACATAAAAATACTTAAAATACAAAGATAATAAAATACAAATACAAAAACTGGAAGATGGTGAAAGTGACTGTTATGTGGTGTAGGATTGTCTGAACAGGTGTGTTTTGAGTCTGGATTTGAAAATGGGAAGAGAGTCAATATTGCGGAGGTCAGGAGGGAGAGAGTTCCAGAGCAGGGGAGCAGAGCGGCTGAAGGCTCTGCCCCCCATGGTGATGAGACGAGCAGAGGGGACAGAGAGCTGGAGAGAGGAGGAGGAGCGGAGGGAGCGAGAAGGAATGGAGATGTGGAGGAGGTCAGTGATGTAAGGTGGGGCCAGGTTATGGATTGCTTTGAATGTGGTTAGGAGAATTTTAAAGTGAATCCTTTGTTTTATGAGAAAACAGTGTAGTTGTTGGAGGATAGGGGTGATGTGCTGGGAGGAGGGGGTCGTGGTGATGATGCGGGCAGCGGAATTTTGGAGAAGCTGCAGTTTCTGGAGGGATTTATTGGGGAGACCAAAGAGGAGGGAGTTGCAATAGTCAATCCGGGAAGTAACAAGGCTGTGAACGAGTATGGCAGTGGTGTGAGGAGTGAGAGAAGGGCGGAGACGAGAGATATTGCGGAGGTGAAAGTAGGCGGAGCGGGTGATGTTATTAATGTGGGATTGAAAAGAAAGTGTGCTGTCAAGGATGACACCCAGACTCTTGATCTGAGGGGAAGGAAGGACAGTGGAATCATGGATAGATACAGAGAAACTGCTGGATTTGGAGATAGTGGAGGGGGTGCCTACTAGGAGGACTTCAGTGACATTTTGCATTTCTGTTAACAGTTAAAGGTACATCCGTTTATTAGATTTTAGATTTAGATTTTTTTTTATTTTTAGATTTGATTGATCTCGCATACAAGAGAAATTAACTTCTGCATTTCCTTTCAGGATGCAGTGGGCAGCCAATCTTTCAGGCGCCCGGTTATGACCTTGTATGTACACGTGTATGTGCTAAATTTAAGTCCACGTATGTCCAGCCTTACCCAGTGTCTGCAGTGTGTACCTTCACTATTCTGATATCAGATAAAGGACTTCTTCCAACTCTGCCTGGTCAGGAATCACTTCTTTCATAGTTGCAGGAATAAATTATCAATATATTTCTAGTTCTAAAACTGTAAAATCAGGTAAAGCAAACAAAAGCAAACCATAATGTCTGGCGTGAAATCTTAAAAGTTATCAAAGTACCATCTGTCTGTTCACTGTGGTACCTGACTAATTAAAAATGCTTCACAATATTTTACATTTGCTTTAATTGACAATAAAACCAAATTGTTTCTCTACTAAAATTAATGCATCCATCCAGATGAGTAAATAGTGTTATTTTGTCAAACAAATCCCCCCTGCTTATTTTCAGCAGCTCTAACTATTTGAATGTAAAAATACAAGTTCTTTACACTATGCAAATGAGCATTATTAATAATCAACACATCAGACTTAAATCTAAAACTAATTCATCTTTATCCAATGTATTTTCTATTTAAATAAATGCATTTAAAGGACACATGTTATGGCATATTATACAAAATTGACTTTTTTGAGCTTTTAAGCCCATTCTAACTTTGTTCCATCTTCAAAAACCTTTCTGGAGTTGACTTCTGGCCTCCATCCCCATGTAATAAAGGACTTTTATTATTTTCAGTCATTGTGCCTCGGGTTTGTACCTTGCCCATTTTTACATTTTCTAGTAAAGGCCACATTCTGCTGCACCTGCACTGTGATTTTAAAGGTGCATTATAGAACTTGTTTGGTCGGGGGTCCGTCGCCTGCTTGTTTCTGCGAATACGTCATTGCTCTGCCTATAATGTTCCACAGTATGACATTAAACAGCTCTACTTTACATTTATTCAATTACATTTTGGTTTATAGCTGAAAAATGCCTAGAAAAACAAGTATTCTAACTGAGAGCGGGGTTGCCTCTCATTCCAGACAAAGCAATAACATCTCCATGGAGAAAAGCATTTGATGGACCCTCCACCAAAAAAGTTACACAATGCAGCTTTAAAAAACGTTTTATGACTCAATGAAGCGCTCTAACTTTTCTTATCTGATTTAGAGTTGTAGTTAGCTAAATTCACACTGGTTTCATTAATCCTCTGTAAAACGTGCTTTGACTCTGAGTCTCAGAAAATACTATATATACAGCTCTGGAAAAAAATAAGAGACCACTGGATTTTTTTTCTGAAATCAGCATCTCTACATGTATTACAGCCATTCCATTCCAGCGTCTGTTGAATTCCAACACAAACACAAAGCTGAGCTACTTCAGTTCTTGCACCAGGAGTGGAATAAAGTCACCCAAGAGCAATGTGAAAGACTTGTGGAGAGCATGCCAAGACGCATGAAAGCTGGGATTAAAAATAAGGGTTATTGCACCAAATATTGATTTCTGAACTCTTCTTAAGTGTAAACATTAATATTATATTGTTTTAAAATGAATTTGATCTTGTTTCTTTGCATTGTTTGAGGTCTGAGGTCATGTATCTTTTTTCTTATTTTGACCATTTGTCATTTCTGCAAATAAATGCTCTAAACCAGGGGTCGGCAACCTCAAACCTCACTCAAATGGTAAATGGTCACATCTTTATATAGCGCTTTTCCACCTTCAAGGCACCCAAAGCGCTTTACAACAAGGAACCAATCACCCATTCACACACACATTCACACACCAGTGTACGCAGACACTGGGGGCGAGGAGGGTTAAGTGTCTTGCCCAAGGACACAACGGCAGCATTCATCTGTGGGAGCTGGAATCGTACCAACCTGTGGGTCAGTGGATCTGACCGCTCAACCACTGATGTTTCTTATGTCAAGAGCGGGATTTGAACCGCCAACCTTTGGATCAGTGGACAAAATGCTCTACCAACTGAGCTACTCCCGCCCACTCAAAGAGCCATTTGGACCCATTTCACACAGTAAGGAAAACACTGGGAGCCACAAAACCCTTTTGAAATTTAAATTGAAATAACACTGCATATAACGTTTTTTTTTTGGCTTTGTGCCATAGAATTACATTTTGAAAATGAATGAACTAAAATAAAATACATTTTAATTAAATACAGTGGTCCCTCGCGATATCATGGTTCACTTTTCGTGGCCTCGCTGTTTTGAAGATTTTTATTCCATTTTTTTTTTTTATAGTGTATCAATGCACATTTCTGCGTCCTGATTGACGGACTGTAGGACTGTAGACCTTTGCTGATTCTTAAGTCATTCTCCTCCGTGTCTCCTGTACAGAATGCGTTCAGTTTGCCAGATTTATATAAATGTTCGATCGCAGTGTGACTCTGAAGTGCTGTATGTTTGCAAGATTTCTCCCCGACAAAACCCGCCACAGCGAAGTGGTGTCAGGACGAAGAGGCTCGGTCATAAGAACTGTGAAATACACATGAAATACACTTTGGTTTCGTTCTATAATACTGTGGTTTTTTGTTGAAAATCTACAAAAGTTTGAGTGTTTAAACAAGACAGAAATGTGAGAAAATGTTCATTCCAGTCTGAGAAAAGTGTATACTGTGTGTGGTGAGGCGTTTACAGCCTTAAAACATGGAGAATAATTGTAAAATATAAAGCTGACGACTTTGCGGATTTCGCTTATCATGGGTTATTTTTAGAACGTAACCCCCGTGATAAATGAGGGACCGCTGTACTGAGCCGCATCAGAGGGATCAAAGAGCCGCATGTGGCTCCGGAGCCGCGGGTTGCCGACCCCAGGTCTAAACGATAATATTTTTATTTGGAATTTGGGGGAAATGTTGTCAGTAGTTTATAGACTCAAACAAAAATGTTCCCTTTGCCAAAACACGTACCTATAAGTAGTAAAATCAGAAAAACTGATAATTTTGCAGTGGTCTCTTATTTTTTTCCAGAGCTGTATTTATATAAAATAATTAAAATTGTCTAGGATTGTTGCATCACTGGTAGAAACCATAACTCCATAAATCATCGGCAGACTCATTCAAAGCATTTCCACCATCAAATTACATTCATTACAAATAGGTGCTTACATTAACGTGTCTGGCCATGTCAGTGATCAGGTAGTTTATTTTTAAGGGGTGAGGGGCGGGGGACCCCAACCAAAAAATAACATAGTGCATCTTTAAATTGGCCCTAGCATCATTTAGAAGAGGTTGGTTCCACTGAAAATAATATAAAACATACACCAGGTCTTGAAACTCCCTGTATTTCAAAGGGAGCACAGATACTTTAAGCCTCATTTACAAAGAACTTTGAACTAAGCATCTTAAGAGAAATCCTTCTAATGTAGCGGCGTGTGAAGTCTACAGCTGTTGTTAAAATTAGTGACCGTCATAATGTGTTTGCACATTTTTACTCTGCTCGGTTTAAAATCCTGCCTCCCTGTGGTTTCTTACGGACAGTGGGCTATAGTGTACGACTTTATCTTCTGTCCGCAGTTACACAGTCCATGGAGGGAGGGCACTGTTCATAATTGATCAGCTTTCTTGTGGTTCTGCTCCAGATGAGAGGGCATGGAGGAGGGGAGAGGGGTGGGCTTCCTCATGCACATCTTCTCCCATTTGAAACAGTCATATTATGTTTTTGTGGCTTTTTTAAAACTAGCTTGGCATTTTTGGAACTTAGAATAGTGTACATTGCTCTCGATAACTTCATTAGCTAAATTCAAAGGTGCGTTGTGTATCTTTTGGTGGATGGGCTGCCCCCTGCTTGTCTCCATGGCTATGTTCTTGCTCTACTTGGAGTGTTCCACAGAATGCAGCTTATTTTATTTTTTGGCTTCGAACGAGCAGAGAAAGATAGTTATTTAAGAACTAAAAAGCTTTATACTACTAATTTGATCAGTTAATGCATTATTTCCATTGAATTGTTTACGTTTCTACAACTAGAACCAAGCTATTCTTATCTACAGCTCTGGAAAAAAAAAAGAGACCACTGCATTTTTTTTTTCTGAAATCAGCATCTCTACATGTATTACAGCCATTCCATTCCAGCGTCTGTTGAATTCCAACACAAACACAAAGCTGAGCTACTTCAGTTCTTGCACCAGGAGTGGAATAAAGTCACCCAAAAACAATGTGAAAGACTTGTGGAGAGCATGCCGAGATGCATGAAAGCTGTGATTAAAAATAAGGCTTATTGCACCAAATATTGATTTCTGAACTCTTCTTAAGTGTAAACATTAGTATTATGTTGTTTTAAAATGAATTTGATCTTGTTTCTTTGCATTGTTTGAGGTCTGAAAACATGTATCTTTTGTGTTATTTTGACCTTTTGTCATTTTCTGCAAATAAATGCTCTAAATGATAATATTTTTATTTGGAATTTGGGGGAAATGTTGTCGGTAGTTTATAGACTCAAACAAAAATGTTCCTTTTGCCAAAAACACACCTATAAGTAGTAAAATCAGAAAAAAATGATAATTTTGCAGTGGTCTCTTATTTTTTTTCCAGAGCTGTATTAAATTACAGGTGTGTTTGTTACTAAAATACGACTTAAACAACATTCATTCTTTCTGTGAGGGAAGTCAGTTCTCCACAGATCTGACTTGTAACTTGGCCTGGATGCGTCACCATAGCCGTAGATGTAAGTTTAATGCCATAGCGTGGAACTTCCAAGCAAACATCTCTAAGCAGACAGGAAAAGGACAAACCATCCACCAGAAAAGTTACATATTCTAACTTTTTCTTGTTGGCAACCTCCATATCTTGTCTTAAATGTAATGTTTTTAACTTACATCAGAAATTTGAAACATGCCATCTTCTGCCATTCATATTCCCCTGGACATTTCCCCTTTGAAAGTCCTATATTGCACAAAATGGACTCTTGTGAGCTTTAAAGGGACTGTGGGCATCTCCCCACAGTCCAGAGACTAAAACAAGTGATGAAAAGCGTTTTCCTGGTCACCCAGCCATTGTCCAAGTCTGTTAGCACTGACCGCCGCGCGCAGCTGCTGCTCCTCCGCCTTAGACTGGAGGCTAACGGCGCCAGAGAAAGATTTCGGCCAAAAGGAATTAATTTGCTCAATGCTTTTCCCAATTACTTTCTGTGTAGTGCGCATTCATATCGAGTGCAAATAAATGTGCAAATCAACACGGAGAGCTTGACTTGGTCATTTTGGGTGGGAACTATTTTTCAGTGCGGAAAAAGACAGACGAAGCACGCACCACGCGGACAGGGGAATCCCTGTTTACGCACCAGAAAGGGAGTTCCCCCGGTGCGTGCTTCGTCTTTCTTTTTCCGCACTAAAAAATAGTTCTCACCCAAAATGACCAAGGCAAGCTCTCCGTGTTGATTTGCACATTTATTTGCACTCGATATGAATGCGCACTACACAGAAAGTATTTGGGAAAAGCATCGAGCAAGTTAATTCCTTTTGGCCGAAATCTTTCTCTGGCGCCGTTAGCCTCCAGTCTAACGCGGAGGAGCAGCAGCTCGCGCGGCGGTCAGTGCTAACAGACTCGGACAATGGCTGGGTGACCAGGAAAACGCTTTTCATCACTTGTTTTAGTCTCTGGACTGTGGGGAGATGCCCAAATTTGACCTGTGGGTGGCATATCCCTTTAAGTCATGTTATAATATTGTTACCTTATCAAAAACATACCTGAAGTTGTGTTTTGTTTCATTCACACCCTTTATGATTAGTCTGTCTACACCTCCAAAGCTCATAATGCTCTGTTCCACCTTGTGATGTCATGAAGCGGTAGTTTTCAAGTTAACAGTTACCTTTTACCTTTTGTTTGGTAGAGAATTCCATGTCTGAAATTATTCAAATGATTCTTGTGAAGGTGTGTGGAGTTTAAAAACACAGCGGAGCACTCCCTTGTGTACATGTGTAAATGAAACAAAAACACCGGTTTGCGATGAGGAAACATAACATAGATCAGAAAATACTGTAACATGGGCCCTTTAAATACAGTAGAGCAGCCTCATTCCAGGCCATTCATGAGATCAACTAGAAAAAAAAAAGGTGATCATTACTTTCATATTTTAAAAAATGCAAGTGTTTAACATTTGTGGAAAAGTCAAGTGAGATCGTCCACAGTTGTAAGAGCCAGAAGAACAGAGCCTGTTTAAAGGGAAAAGCTCCTATGGCAGGGTGGTATTTAGAAACTGGAATTGATTTTTCTTTGTTTGAATGTTGAAAAGGTCTGGATAGAGAGAGTGCGAGCCCGGGCGCACACACACACAATCCAGCAATGCGATTTATCATCTGAAAGAAGTATTATATTCAGATCCCTGCACTAATATTGGTGCTCGGGTCATTCTACATCATTGATCCTTTAGCCGTTTTCCTCATGACACTTTATTCATACGATAGAATAGAATAGAATAGAAATGAAAGCCTTTATTCTCATTATACATACATGTTGATACATATTGTGCATAGTCAGCGAACATATATAGAAATAACAGAACATAACAAAAAGCATAAGGAAAAAAAAATCAATAATGATAATAATTCATAATCCTAATTCTATACATCAAAACGGAGTGGGTGGAAGTATATATTTATTATTTAGTTTTAACTGGTGCAGTTACTATCCCACCAAAGTCAGAATTACAATGAGTTTTGGGAGGGAAGTACAGTACATGCTGTGTTTTTCAGTACTTTTCTGAATAAATAATTTTAGGTTTGATAAACAAGAAAATAGGGGCGGCAGTAGCTCAGTTGGTAGAGCATATGTCTCGTGATCCAGGGGTTAGCGATTCAAATCCTGCTCTTGACGGGTTGACCGCATATGATCCCAGCTTCCACAGATGAGCGCTGCCGTTGTGTCCTTGGGCAAGACACTTAACCCCACCTCGCCCCCAGTGTCTGTGGACACTGGTAGCCCCCATGGCAGAAGACACATCAAGGCCTGTTGTGACGTGAGCCGTCCTCCTGTGGACCCACCACCCACGGAAGGATTCATGGGGGCTGGTGCATTGTGTTCTGGGCAGCAGAACACTGCTTGGACTGCTGCCCCCGCAACCCAGAAAGTGGAAAAGCGGAAGAAAATGAATGAATGAAAAAAAACAAACAAGAAAATAATATTATTTGAGAGGCACAACAAACTACAAACCAGTGAGCGTGCGGACACTAAGAAAAGCTTTTGTGCTTCAGAATGCAGAATTAGACTCTGGAACAGTTTACCAGTGGGATTAAAAGAAGCTATAAATATAAAGCAGTTCAAAAAGAAGAAATAAATATATATTTGTGAGATATGAACGAGATGGAGATGCTAAGTAAAGCAAAGGGTAATGATATTGCGTATATATGTTTAATAGAAGAATAATGTATAATGTATAGAATAATGAAAAAAAAATCAAATGATAAGGAAACAGAAGGCATAGAATCCATTATTTAAGTGCCAGTTTGTGGAAAAAAGTGGAGAAGAAAAGCACAAAAATACAGAAAGTAGTGCTCAGTTCTAAAATGCAATTCTTCTACCTGTGTCCTTGATCCAATTTTTCTTTTTTTTTTTTTTTCTGACAGTTTAAACCTTCATTTACCAAAATAAAGGTGTTGACAAGCTTTGGTCCCTGGCAGGGTTGGGAGGGTTACTTTAGAAATGTAATCCGGTACAGTTACTAGTTACTCCTTAAAATATGTATTCAGTAACGTAATCCCGGTACTATAATATTAAAGTAATGTAACTTGATTACTTTCAGTTACTTTTGGATTACTTTAACACCAAATATCCTATAACAACAAGAAAATTGCAATACAATTAAAAGTTTTTAGGAGGACAAATACAGTTCTATGTGTAGTTTTAACAACTGTTATCACTATAAACCAAGTCACTAGTAAACAAGGTCACTCACTAACCCAAACACCTAAACACCTATGACTTCAACAAAATTATATTTTCAGTTAAAGTTTTAGTTTTACCGGGATAGTCATCTTGCCCGATCTCCGCAGCTGGACAGGATGTTCGTCCAGCTTGCGTGCTGGCCTACATCTAACGACAGCTTTGCTCGGAATTGTCTAAAGGGTCTTCATGGATCAGTTAACATGACTATGTTGCCTAGATAATGTTTAAATATTGTAATATCGTTCTACAAATGCACAAAGTGTACTTGTGACCACAAAAGTTAGCTAGGGTGACCATATTGTATTTCACTGAAAAGAGGACACACTTCCAACTCGCGCGCGAAATATTTTTTTTTTGAGTTTTTTCTCCCATTTTTAAGGGTTTTACATGGGTCAGGGGCTTACTGTGCTTCTGAATTCCCCAGAAAAGAACACTTTACCTGGATATACTCACAAACAGTTGCTTTATAAATAATATATTTATTAATATAAGCAATCTTAAGGCTGACACTTACACCTTAGTTAAGAAAAAAGAAAAAAACAAAAAGAAACAGAGAGTTAGCCTATTCTTCAATGTTCAGTAAGCCCATTCTTCAAAATAATGTGTCTAATGGCTAATGAAAAAAAATATACAAATAATGCCTCAAGTCAACAGTCCTTTTTTCCTTCTTTTTCCTTTTCTTCAGTCTTCCTTGCCTTCCTCCTTTCCCTGGTCATTCTGCCTCCCACTTGTCACGCCCCGGGCGAAAACAGGGGAACTTTTTTTTGCAATTCATCCGTGAAACTGCATTTGCGTTTTGGCATTTTCTGTGTCTTTGCAGTGCGCCTGTCAGCCTGCGAGTGTGTGTGTGTGTGTGCGTGTGTGTGTGTGGAGCGTGGCGCGCCTGTTTGTAAATGAATGAATACACGTTCCGGGGTTCGACTAGAACTCCGCCTCTCAGAGCGCGTTTCCAACGGAATCAAAAACCCGGACATTTGAAGGATTTTATAAACTCCGGCCGGACAGCCTCTGAAAAGAGGACATGTCCGGGCAAAAGAGGACGTATGGTCACCCTAACGTTAGCTACCTTGCTAATAGTTTGCTAGTCGATAGCTAACTCGAAACTGGCTCCTACCAATGAATCAAGACAAAGAAATGACTCATATTCACACATAACATGACTGAAGCAGGACATTTAGGGCCTGTCAGTATCAAAGCGTTAATATTAGCGATCTTACCTGTAAATGTTTCTTGAGATTGGAAGTAGAATCCTTGGACATTGACAGGTGTTTAACTGCTGGAAGGCACAATTTGCACTGCACTGTGATGTTGTTCCCTTTGTCTTCTTTAAAAATAAAATCCTCCCTAAATTTCCACCCATTTTAAATGCGTTTTTTGAAACCATGCCCGCTGCAAGTTTAGTCCGTAGTGCGCGACTTGCGTGAAGTTCAGTGCGAGCCGCTGCAAGTGTATTCCACAGCGCGCGCCACTGCAAGTTTGTTTCACAGAGCGCGCACACGGCGCGAGTCTGTACGTTGTTTTCCCTACATATGACTCCGGCTTTAAATGAAAAAATGAAATAACATAAAATGCTTTCAAATTGTAATCCTGCTAAGTAATCCCCATTTTCACTAAATGTACCTGTAATCTGATTACGTCTTTTTCTTTGTAACTGTAGGGGAATACAGTTACCTTTTTTTTGTATCCTTTTACTTAACGCCGTTCCATGTAATCCGTTACTCCCCAAGCCTGGTCCCTGGTACACTGTTTGTACACTGTACATATAAATGGACATAGCTAACCTGCTAGCCGTTGCGTTCCAAATAGGAAGTGAGCATGGGGGCACTTCCGGCTCTATTGATTCTGCCTGCAGTTCACTTCACATTGAAAAATTGTCGCCCCGCTCTCTGTGACTGCTGCAGTGTGCCCATCATTTTGATCTTAAAATGTTCATATTAACCCACTTTACATGATTCTGGTGTTTCTTTCCATGAATATATCCTTTTTTCTAATATGGAATCCAGCTCCAAATTCTTCCTATTACTGCTAGCCTCTGTGAGTTTCATTTGACTGGAAACGAATGCTATGGGTGACATCACACTCCCTTAGTCCAATTATTTATATTTATATTTTATGTATATTTATATGTATACATATATATGTATATTTATATGTATATGTATATGTATATTTATCTTTATACAGACGATGATTTCCACTATGGTTGCTAGGTAACAGTTATGGAATTACTGCTACATGTCACATCTGCGGTCCATGACCAACCCAGAAGTAAAATTATTAACTTCAGCAACAAGTAAAAAAATAGGCAAGATTTCTATTAGAATCTTATACTTGTGTTAACTATTAGGGGTGTGAATCTTTCACTCACAAAACGGTTCGATTCGAATCTCGATTCACAGGCTACGATTCGATTCAGGGACGATTCATAAAATTAGTAAACGATCCGGTACGATTCGATTCGATACGATTCGATCCGATCCGGTTCGGTTAATTTCGATTCAGTACAAAGGTAGATATCAAAAATAAAAAAAGTAGTTATAAAACAAGCAAGTTGCCTATTAAAGGCAAAAATCTGAATGAATCAGAATTAGTGCTTCAGTCACAGTTTCAGTAACTGTATAAAAGTGCAACATATCACTGACAAGAAGATAGATATTACTAGGCAGTTATAGAAAACACGAGCATGTTAAATCCAACATGTCTTTTTATGCCTGTAATTAACTTTTCTTAACAAAAAAAAAGAAAATCAGAGAGAGCTCTTAACACTGAATAATACTTTCTCTCCATCTCATAACATGACTTCAGTCTCCTTTGAGACAAAAATCATCTGTGTGTGTGAAGTACATTTCTATACACACAAATCATAAGTATTTAATACAGAAATGCACCAATTCTGATTATACATTGTATTTTCCACACAAAAGTAAATTAACCTAGTCAATTTTAGCCCAAATCAAATATACATTGCCAATACATGAATGTTGTCTAAATAAATCACCCAATCCACTAACCGTGACAATAAAAACGCTAGTATCATACAATTGTTATGGTCTACTGCAGACTACTGAGCCGATAGTGAAACATCAGACCGACAGTGAAAGTTTTATCAACGCGACACAACACTGGCACAAAAGTTAACCACGCATATGAACCATGTCCATAAATAGCGGTAGCGCACAAAATTAACTTAAACAACAGCTCAATAAAAGGAAACTTAGCTTAGCTTACCCATAGAGTAGATCTCCTGACGAGACGAGGCGGCGGGAAACCCGCCCTCCACACAATGCGAATTGAGACACGGCTATACAGCGCAAACATTTTGTGCTCGCTTCCGCATATAGCCCGCGCCGCTCGCATCATTGGCAGTTAACCAGCCAATAAGCTTCAACCCCAGGTAAGTGAACCGCCCACCGTTCGCTAAAGAGCGCAGACACACACAGGCGGCTGCTGCGCCATGAGAGAGACCGCTCAGGAGCCGAGAACCGATTCTTGGCCGTAAATCCGGTGCATCGGACCTTTCGTAGTGAATTTGGACCGATCCGGGCTCCGCTGATCGGTACACTCAGATCGCAGAGGTCACAGACCGATAACCGATCCAAATCGGTTAATCTTTACACCCCTATTAACTATGTTTTAGCGAGATAAGGCAGTATCTCTTTTCAGTGGTGAATTCTTTGTACTCAGTGGTTTCTAGTATGCTTTGGGCTCCTCTCCCAGATTTCTTAGAAGTCACGAGTCTGTGATTCAGCTGTATTCTTTAAAAAAAAAAAAAAAAAAGCCATCCAAAATCCTGAAAGACAGATGTGAGTTTGATGGGCGTCCTGGGGCTGGATCCAACGCTGTGATCTGAGGCTATAGCCTGAGTTTAAGTTGTGTTTGAGAAGATTTATTTCGAGCATTGCAGGAGAGAAGAAGAAGAAGAGAAGAAGTAGAGGAGAAGAAGAGGCTGTTAACGGCTGTGCACAGCTGGAGAGGGGCCAGAGTCTCGGGATATGTCCTTGTGATACTGCCATAGACGAGGGCCCGAGAGAGTTTATTGTCTTTGGAAAGTCTGTTTTGTATGGATTTAGATAAAGTAGTAGAAGCAGTAGTTCAAGAGACACTTACACCAGCGTTAGCAAGTTTCAATAACAAAGAAAAAAAAATCTCCCAAAAAACCTAATGAACGACGCAACGGAAATATCGAACGCATTTTAGTTTTACTGCCACTGCGCCAAAGCTAGTGCACCTCCAATGAGGTGCACTAGCTCATTGGAGGTGCACCTCCAATGAGCTAGTGCTCAAAGAGGAATATATTGATATTCCTCTTTAGAATATCAATATATTCTAAAGAGGAACAGTTTGTCCACAGAACTGATAAAAGCATGCTGCAGTGGCTATTTAGAGCGTTCGCCAACCAAACAAAAAGTTTTGTTGGCGTCCCAGTTCAATGTTCTTACTGTCGTTGTGTCTCAGGGCAAGACACTTCCCCCACATCGCCTGTATGAATTGCAGTGAAGAGTGGTGGTTGGCTTGGAGGTGCCTTGTTTCTATCTGGTCTCACAACAAAAAGGTTCCAAGTTTGACTCTTAACCTGACTGGGCCTTTGTGTGTTGAGTTTGCATGTTCTGCCTGTGTCTAGGTGGGTTTTCTCTGGACACTCTGGTTTTCCCCAACAATCAGCCAGTCCCTTCTACATTCTGTTAGAATCCAGAAGGGTCTGGAGCTGGATGTGAAAAAACTCCAAAATTTCCGCATTTTAGATGATCCATCCACAACCACTACATTCAGACTGCAGGGCTTAAAGCTCAATTCAGATTTTTTTGTGAAATCTGATTTTTTTTTGCGAGGTTGTTCACATTTCCATTTAAATGCGACATGTATGTGATCTTCAGTGTGAACTTTAAACAGCCCAAAAGTGTCCCGTATGTGCGTTGGAGGACACGACGACATCACGTGCAGCGAACATGCTCAGTGTTTACGGAAGTCGCCACAACGTGGACGCTAGCATTGAGCACGTGGAGATTTTAAAGTTGCTGTCGTACTAGAGCCAGAACATGTACAACTTATTTGTTTAAGGAAGGGATTGAGAAGGACAAGGTTTTTGGCCTTGGCGTTTTGTGGGGCAGTGGCAGGAACGTCCGTAGAAAGGAACGTGTTGGTGCTGAGAGTGGTGGGATGTGCTTTGCCGCTTCACTGACATGGACTTCATACACTTCATACACAATTTTCATTTTTGTACGTTTGTGACCGCCTACTTGTACCACTCTCGCTTGTTGTTGACGTGTAGTTTGCATGAATGCAGCCTGGCCATTCAGACTGAAGTTGCATGTCAAAAGATCGGATATGTATCGGTTTTAGGACCACATATCCAAGTGGGCTGGGTCACATTTGAAAAAATCAGACAGACTCTCATTAAAAGATCAGATACAGCTCGCTTAGGGGCGAAAAAATCAGATTTGGGTCACTTCAGGCTACAGTCTGAACGTAGCCTATTTTGTCTCACGTGTCTCTCAAATGTGGAAGCCATCTCTTCTCCAAAATTCTTGTAACATTCAGAACACAATGATAAAAGGAGAAGTTCAATTTGTCAACTGGACAAAGTTTGTTTGGTTGAAAACGTTTCGCCGCTCATCCGAGAGGCTTCGTCAGCTCTGGCCCTCATGCTGGTTAGACCCTGTTTATATCTAGCTGCAAGGGAGGAGCTACCTACCCTGAACAAAGCTCTGAACCTATCCCAGCTACTCTCTTTTGTTTTACGAATTCCTCTGGCGTCTAGTATTAGCATATCTATAAGCCCTAGGCGGCGCTCACTACACTGAAATAGCTCTGAAACTATCAACTAATCTGTCTCTTTGTATTTCAAATTTCTCTGGTGTCCCTTGCAGCTAGATATAAACAGGGTCTAACCAGCATGAGGGCCAGAGCTGACGAAGCCTCTCGGATGAGCGGCGAAAAGTTTTCAACCAAACAAACTTTGTCCAGTTGACAAATTGAACTTCTCCTTTTATCATGGATTATACCTAGACGACTGAGGGACTTTTCACGCATTCAGAACACAATATATAACTTAATAAGTAATATCGTGGTCCTTCGATTGTCATTTATGTATATTTTCACCTTTTTTACGTATAAGCAGCCATGTCTTTCTGATGCTTGATTGGCCTGTCAATCATGAGACAGGATAAAGCTCCACATCCACTCGTCTTTGTAATGTTTGGTCAAAGCTTGTGGTTCTGGCTGATCTGGTAACCTTCAACCCACAACAAGCACAAGAGGTCAAATCCTCCAGTTAAGGGTCTCCTGACCAAGACTAGCTCAAGATCTGACAATCCAGTAGTGCTGAAGAATGGGTCAAATGCAGAGGAGAAATTTCCTTATGGGGACACTAAAATGTACCTGAAAGTTGCACTGTGTAACTTTACAGCTGGGGGTCCATCACCTTGTTTCTATTGATGCGTCTCCATAGATCTGACCTGTAATTTGGCCTTGTTTGGTCTCCATGATGATAGAAAAGTTTAATCGTTTATAGCAAACCCACGGAGAAAAGCAGGTTGCAGACGTTCCACCAGAAAAGTTCCGCAAAACTTTAATCTTGGCCTGAATGAGGCCAGTGTCATCAAAGGTAGTTCTGTCCTCAGACTTCAAGAACCCAAAGAGTCCGTCCTTTTGAGTGCAGCTGCTGCGCTCATGTCTTTGCATTCACATTTTCTCAGTTCGAAACTTTGAAAGAGCCCTCTCCTGATCGTTCCGCCCTGACTTTCCTCCACTCGCCCTTGACCGTTCCCTGTGAATCCTAATTCTCGTCCGGACGGCAGATCTGCCTTTCTAGCAGTTTTTCACATTCTTTGCGCCCTGCATCTTTGTGTTGGCTTCGTAACTCGGCCCCCTCAAGGTTTTATGAGAGGATCTGTTTGGGATGTCTGCCACGTTTTTGGCCAAAAGCTACAAATGAATGTCTTGCTTTGAGTCTTCAGAGAGAGGACTGCTCAGACCACGAGGGATTCTTACAAGGTCGAATGTTTAATTACTTTAACCTGCTCTGATGGGGATCTACCACAGGCACTTTCAGATATTTCCGTAACGATTCCAATACTGGATTGAAGTACAGATTGACAAAACACCAAAACAAAAAACATTTAATAAAATATAAGGAATCAGAAATGTCAGGTCTGGTTAAAAAAGGTCTTAACAGTGTATTAGTATTTATAGTAGTAGTTGAGGCAGTAGCAATAGTGGCTCGGTGATTTGAGAGCTCATCCGTCAAACCAAAGGAGATTTGATACCCGCTTCTGTTGTTGTGCCCTTAGGCAAGACGTTTCAACCAACTCGTATGAATGTTTTCTGTGCGTGTTGAATCAATGAATGAATGAATAATGACTATAGCGCTTTGAGAGACTTTGACAAGCCTGTAAAAAGCAATACAGACAGCAGTAGTAGTAGTAGTAGCAGTAATAGCTGTAGTAGTAATAGGAGCACTAGTAGTAGCAGTAGCAATAGCAGCAGTAATAGGAGTGGGAGTAGGAATAGTAGTAGTAGTGATTATTGTGTTAGTAGTGGTTGTAGTTGTTGCAGCAGTAGCACTAATAGGAGTAGTAGCAATTAGTAGTATACAGCAGTAGTAGTAGTAGCAGTAGCAATAGGAGTGGGAGTCGGAGTAGTAGTAGTCGTGATAGCTGTTATAGTAGTAGTTGTAGTTGTTGCTGCAGTAGTTGCTGGAGCAATAGTATTAGTAGTAGTAGCAGTATCGGCAGCATTGGCAGTAGTAGTAGCAGTAGCAACCGCAGCAGTAATAGGAGTATGAGTAGTAGTAGTAGTAGTAGTGATTGTTGTTTTTAGTAGTAGTCGTAGGTGTTGCATCATTAGTAGTAGTAGTAGTAGCAGTAGCAGTAGCAGGAGTAGTAGCAATAGCAGTAATAAGAGTAGTAGAAATTAGTAGTATCAGTATTGGCAGTAGTAGTAGCAGTAGCAATAGCAGCAGTAATAGGAGTATGAGTAGTACTAGTAGTAGCAGTAGTGGTAGTAGCAACAGGAGTAGGAGTAGTCACAGTAGTGATTGTTGTTGTAGTAGTTGTTGCAGTAGTAGTAGTTGCTGCAGCAATAGTAGCAGTAGTAGGACTAATAGGCATCAGTAGTAGCAGTATCGGCAGTAGTAGTAGCAGCAGTAGTAGTAGTAGCAGCAGCATCGGCACTAGTAGTAGTAGCAGTAGCAGCTGTAGTAACATAAGTGGTACGTGGTCAAATACAGATTCTAAAGTTCACTGCAGGGTACAACAAATGACCCGTATCCTGGTGAATGTGTGTATTTGTGTAACTGTCTGAGCCGCAGTATTGTCATGTGCCATTTATTTTGTGTGTAACTTGATCATATTTGCCCTCAGTCCCTCACCAGGCGTTTGCGCTCATCCATGACTTTGTTTTTTGAAGTGACATCCATAGTGTCATGTGGTAAGGATCTGTAAATAATCCTATCAAGACTTATTTAGACACAAGCCTGGATTAAAGGCACACGGAGAGAGAAAGGATATGGATAAGGAAGAGGAGGGAGAGGAAGGAAAGGAGGGATAGGAGGGAGAGGAGGGAGGGGGAAGAGCAGTGGTGAAAGTAGTTTTCATTTCTTACAGGTGCTATAATGTCCAGTGCATCACTTTACCATTTTTTTTTTTTTAAACACTCGTTTTACCCGGGTTTTACACCTTTTTCATAGATAAATAACTTTTTTAATATACTTAATTATTTCATATTTTTGTGGGCCTACGTAAATGGTGCTGCCTACCTAAGCAAAAAAGGTACGTATGTGGAAAAAAGCAGCATAAACATACAAACTCCACACAGAAATGCCTGGGCGATCCGGCGATCAAACCCGGAACCTTCTTACTGTAAAGCATGAGCGCTAGTCACCCAGCCACCGTGCCGCTTAGGCTATTTTTACGGCTACAGTCAGATAAGTTTTGACAATCCTTGCTTAACAGACAGCAGATATCTCTGCACGAGAGTTTCGGGTAGCTTTCAGTTATTCTCGAATGGCATAGTGTGGTTGTTTGTGTTTTCTACTTAAATAGCGCACCTTACTTTTTTTTTCAAATGTGGGTTTTGGCCACCATTAACCATATTCTCTTAGCGGTGCTGCGTACCGGCTGTGAATTTTATACCGGTGCTGCGTTCCGGTGCGCACCGCTTTACTTTCACCACTGGGGAAGAGACAGAGAGAAGAGAGGAAGGAAAGGAGGAAGAGGAGGAGGAAAGAGAACGAAGATGAGAAAAAAGGAAACAGAGGGGAAAGAGAGAGCAGGGTAAGAAGGGAAAGGAGGAAGAAGGTGGAGAGGAGATGAGGAAGAGGGAGGGGCAGGAAGGAGAGGAGGAAGAGGAGGAAAGGGAAGAAAAGGAGGAGGAGAGAAAACAGAGGAGAGGAGTAAGAGGATGGAAAGGAAAGGAGGGACACAGGGGGAAGAGGAGGGAGAAGAGGGAGAGAGGAGGAGGAAAGAGAGTGAAGATGAGAAAAAAGGAAACAGAGGTAGTGGAAGGAGGAAGAGGAGGGATAGGAGACCAGAGACAGAGGAGAAAGAGGATAATGAGGAAGGAGATGAGGAAGAGTGGGGGAGGGAGGGGCATAAAGGAGAGGAGGAAGAGAAGGAAAGGGAGGAAAAGGAGGGACAAGAGAGGGAAAACAGGAGAGAGGAGGAAGAGGGGAAAGGAAAGAAGGGGCACAGGAGGAAGAGGAGGAAGAAGAGAGAGAGAGAGGAGGGAGAGGAGACCAGAGACAGAGGAGGAAGAGGATAGAAGGGGGAAAGGAGGGAAAGGAAGAAGAGGAGGAAGAGAAGGAAATGGAGGAAAAGGAGGGAGGGGAGAGAGAGGAAGAGAAGACCAAAGACAGAGGAGGAAGAGGAAAGAGAGGAAGATGAGGAAGAGAAGACTGGAGACAGAGGAGGGAGAAGAGGGAGAAAGAGGAGGGAAAGCAGGTAGTGGAAGATAATCAGGTAAGGGAGGAAGAGGAGAACGGAGACAGCGGAGGAAGAGAAGGGACAGGAAGGAGAAGAGGAAGAGGAGCTGGAGACAGAGGAGGGAGGAAGATGACGAGGAGAGAGATGAGGGAGGGGAGAGAGAGGAGGAGGACGAGGGAGAGGAGAGGAATGAGAGAGAGGAGGAAGAAGAGAAAGAAGAGACTGGGGGAAAGGAGGGAGAGGAGGGAAGGAGAGGGGGGAAGATGAGGAAGAGAAGACCGGAGAGAGAAAGGAGAAGAGGAAAATGAAGGAGAAGAGGGAACCCAGGGAGTGGAGGAAGAGGAGATTGCGGATGGAGGATGAAGAGGAGTGAGAGGAGAGCCGATGAAGAGGACGTCTAGGCTGGTGTCCATGTTGGCTCCTGTGGGGACGATAAGCGTCACTTGTGATCTCGTCAGAGCCTGGACCTCTGAACTCCCGCGGGATGAGTGGAGCTCCGCAGCAGCACAGGGAGCGTCCTCGGGCTAAAATTAGCCCCGATGTCCCGCCTCAGCTTCCACAAGGACAAGCAGAGTGCGGCGACACGTGGGCTCATCGTACAGGCAGCCGTGTTTGTACTGCTCATTAACGACATCTGCACTCACCCCGCGCTTTCGAAAAACTCACACAGAACCGTCTGCCACAGGGGGCACCAGATTGTACGCATGAAAAAAGAAAAAAAAAAAGAATCATTACCTTTCATGTAATGTCATCAGCGTTCTCCTGGGGGGCTGAGGCTAACTGGAGGCACTGTTCTGTTTGCGTTTGCTTACTCGAGTTAATCTGAGCTTTGTTTTAACACACTGACCTTAAAGAACTGAGATGGAACTACTGCTGTTAAACACGTCTTTCACACATTTGGATTTGGTGTGTGGAACGCATTTGAGGACATAATAACAATTTGTCTTCATTTACCTTCATTTAAAAAAAAAAAAAAAATTGAATAGAGATGCTAAACTATACGCCAGAGAAATTCGAACAACAAAAAGGAACAAATGAGTTGAGATAGTTTCAGAGCTATTTCAGTGCAGTGAGCTCCTCCTAGGGCTGAATAGAGATGCTAAACGAGACGCCAGAGAAACAAAAGATACAGATTAGTTGAGATAGTTTCAGAACGATTTCAGTGTAGTGAGCTCCTCCCTGCAGCTAGATATAAACAGGGTCTAACCAGCACTAGAACCAGAACTGAAGAAGCCTCTCGGATGAGCGGCGAAACGTTTTCAACCAAACAAACTTCGTCCAGTTGACAAATTGAACGACTGAGGGACTTTTCCCGCAAAATAATTGAATGTATTAAGCGTAGCCCCTTGAGATGCATCTTTACACATTTCCTCTGTAGTACTCCAAACAGTATTTTCCACTGTGATGTACTCGCAGCTGACGGCCTTCTCAGAGTTATAGTAGTAGTAGTAGCAGGTTGTGTTAAGTAGAAGTAGTAGTAGTAGTAGTAGGTACTAGGTAGTAGGTTCTATTAAGTAGTAGTAATACAGTCATACCTCACCTTATGAAATTAATTCGTTCCAGTAGTGGTTTCGTAACATGATTTTTTCGTAAGTAGAGTCGCAATGCGGGATTCGGGCGGCTGTGAAGCCGAGCGCGCATTAGTTGAATTTTTGAGATTTCGCGTTTCGTAACTTGAATTTTCTTTCGTATTCAGAGATGAAAATTTTACGTAAACGCGTTTCGTAACTTGGATTATTCGTTAGTTGGGTCTTTTGTAAGGTGAGGTATGACTGTAGTCGTAACAGTAGCAGCAGCAGTAGTAGTAGTAGTAGTAGGTACTAGGTAGCAGGTTGTGGTAAGTAGTAATAGTAGTTGTAGTAGCAGTAGGCACCAGGTAGCAGGTTGTAGTAATAGTAGTAGTATCAGTAGTAGTAGTAGTAGTAGTAGTAGTAGTTGTCGGTAGCAGGTTGTGGTTAGTAGTAGGTAGCAGGTTGTGGTTAGTAGTAGTAGTAGTAGTAAAGCTATGCCTTTATTAGTCCCACAGTGGGGAAATTCCAGTTCAGCATTTAACCCATCCTGTTATCAGGAGCAGTGAGCAGCACATTACTGCGCCCGGGGACCATCTCCATGATCTTCTTGCTTCGGCTTGGTCAGGACCTAAGCTGGAGTACCTATGGTGCATGTTTTGGGTTGGTGGGGGGAAACCGGAGTGCCCGGAGGAAACCCACCCAGACACGGGGAGAAACATGCAAACTCCGCACAGAAAGGCTCAGGCGACCCGGGGATCGAACCCAGACCATGCATGCAAACTCCACACAGAACACACACAGAAAGGCCTGGGCGACCCGGGGATCGAACTAGTAGTAGTAGTAGTAGTAGTAGTAGTAGTAGTAGTAGTAGTAGGTAGCAGGTAGCAGGTAGTGGTTAGTAGTAGTAGTAGGTAGCAGGTTGTGGTTAGTAGTAGTAGTAGTAGTAGTAGTAGTAGTAGTAGTTGTCGGTAGCAGGTTGTGGTTAGTAGTAGTAGTAGTAGCAGTAGTAGGTAGCAGGTTGTGGTTATTAGTAGTAGTAGTAGTAGTAGCAGTAGTAGGTAGCAGGTTGTGGTTATTAGTAGTAGTAGTAGTAGTAGGTAGCAGGTTGTGGTTAGTAGTAGTAGTAGTAGCAGTAGGTAGCAGGTTGTGGTTCGTAGTAGTAGTAGTAGTAGTAGGTAGCAGGTTGTGGTTAGTAGTAGTAGTAGTAGTAGTAGTAGTAGTAGTTGTCGGTAGCAGGTTGTGGTTAGTAGTAGTAGTAGTAGTAGTAGTAGTAGGTAGCAGGTTGTGGTTAGTAGTAGTAGTAGTAGTAGTAGCAGTAGGTAGCAGGTTGTGGTTAGTAGTAGTAGTAGTAGTAGTAGTAGTAGTAGGTAGCAGGTTGTGGTTCATAGTAGTTGTAGTAGTAGTACTACTGTAGTAGTAGTAGGTAGCAGGTTGTGGTTAGTAGTAGTAGGTAGCAGGTTGTGGTTCGTAGTAGTTGTAGTAGTAGTAGTACTGTAGTAGTAGTAGTAGTAGTAGCAATACTTCAAATCTTGAAATCAATAGAAGCAACAGTGATTCAGTGGTTCGAGCACTCATCCACCAAACCAAATGTTGGAGGTGCAATTCTCGCTGAATGAAGGAGTGAAGTGTGCAATATTTTATTGTCTGGCCCCCTGTGACCCCAGCCCTTTGGGACAACGGATGGAAATTAGTCTTAGGCTACAATCCGGTGTGTTTACATTCACGTTGTGTCATGTTTGTCCATTAACACGCTCTGTCCCAATCAAATAAATAAATAATGAATGAATGACTCACTATAGCACTCTGAGAGACTTTGACGCGCCTGTAAACAGCAATACAAATAGAAATTACACTTGACATTTTCAAATACATGTATGTTTTCTTCTCAGAACCACTGTGATGTACTTGCAGTTGGCAGCATTTTCAGATTTGCTTTTGGATGATAACATAACAACATCCACATAGCAAACATTCCACATCCTCTAGACTTGTTTTTGTTGTTGCTTCATGTTTAAGCCTCAACACTGACTTCCATGCCCCTTTTTTTTTTAAAGTGAAAAACCTGCAGGGTAGTTTTTAACAGAGTGTGTGTAGAACCAAACAGACCTGATTGGACTAATGAAAACTCCCCAACCTCGAGCTGAAAACTGTCCATTATATATTTGTGCTTCAATTAGCTGCATTCCCACTGTTTTTGTGCCTGGACACAGCCAGAGAAGTAATAGGCTTTTACAAAACTCATTAGTCCAGTGTTGGCAAGTGCTCCAGACTCACCACTTAGGTCGAGCATCCTTTAATTGCCCGGGCATCTGGCCAAAATGCCTGAATATCCCAGGCATTCTGTTCCATAACATAACCTCAAATACTTTACAAGGGTTTATTTGATATTTACAAATGATCATATTGGCTCATAAAATAAAATCATCTTTATATTTTCTCTTGTTGGTCAAATTAAAATTTCCTACGCCAAATGGACTCGTGTGAGGTTTAATGTTATAATGTTGTTACCTCATCAGAAACATACCTGGAGTTGTGTTTTGCTTCATTCACACGTTTGAGTCATCCTTTATTATTAGTCTGTCTACATCTCTAAAGTGCAAAAATGTTTTGTTGCTTGTGATGTCACAAAGTGGTAGTTCTCGAGTTAGCTACCTTTGACCTTTAGTTCAGTCAAGATTGGCAGTTCCAGAGCTGAAATTATCCAAATTATTCTAGTGTCTGTAGTTTAAAAACACAGTGGAACACTTCCTGTATTGACACATGACATCACAAAGTGGAGCGAGTGTTTTCAGTTTGAAAGAAGCCTAAAATATGCAGGGTTTGTGTGTTAAACGTGTGTGAATGAAACAAAACACAAGTCCAGGTTTGTTTTTGATGAGGAAACATTATTAGAAGAGAAAATGGCGTAGTATGGACCTTTAAAGATGAACTGTCTGTAAACCATGTCAATTCTAGGGTCACTTTTCATGTATCCTCCTGGTTCACTCCTCCGGTGCTACTCTTGCTCTGACTGGACTGTTTGGATGAAAACTATTAGAACTGTTTATCTAACACAGACTACTGGACGGACTTTCAATCCTATCAGTACCCGCTCATTCATCACATGATCGCGGGACCAGTAACTAACTGTCAGGGATTTTTCCTAATAAAAATCAACAAAAGGGAACAAATGAGAAAACAGACACAGAAGTAATATACCCGTAACGAGGGAGAATGAGATGTAGCAAGTGTTCACCACACACCCTTCACTCTCATTCTCAAAAAACCTCTCCTTGCACGCTTCCTTTTATTGTAAAACACATAGGCGCAAGGAAAATTCCCAGTTCCACCAACATGCATACATCCCTTAATCAGCAGTTCCCAAAGCTCAGTCTACACATGTTGCAAGAGTCAACATGTGCTGTTTGTCTAAACAGTGAATCAGTCACAGTCCTATCACATTCTAAGGTTGCACCATACAAGATGAATGAGAACAAGGAAGAATATATCAATCAATCAATCAAACAATATTTATAAGGCGCTTTTCATACAAAATTGTAACACAAAGCGCCCTACAGTGGTCAAGGATTAGAAGATTGACCTTATTTGATCTCGCACAGGAGAAGTTGTTTCTATATTTGACCCGGGGACCATCCCCATGATTTTGTTTTGTTATTTAGGCTTTGGTCAGGCCCTAAGCTGGAGAATTTTACCCATGGCGCATGTTTAGGTTGGTGGGGGAAACCGGAGTACCCGGAGGAAACCCACCCAGACACGGGGAGAACATGCAGTCTCCGCACAGAAAGGCCCGGGCAACCCGAACCTTCTTGCTGTGAAGCATGAGTGCTAGCCACTCAGCCACCGTGCCGCCAGGAAAAAAAAAAAAAAAAAAAAAAACACTTTGATCATTCATTAAAGGCACTATTATACAATTTTCTTTAACACTAACTAAACTAACTAACTAAATCAGTCACAGTACCTTCTAATTCTGACCTACAGTGATGTTGATCTGCAGGGGGAGGGCTTAGCTTAATGTCATGCAAATGAGCCCAGAAGGCCTAGAGTTAGAGAACTTCACGAGTTATTTTCAGAGCTTTCCAAAATTCCATATGCATGCTTTCAAATGGCCACAAATTCTTCAAATGTTCTCAGATTTCCATGTGTAAGGCATCGTTGGAAAGCTTAGAATCTACACTTTCAGAATCTGTAAATAACTCAAAACTCCTCCGGAATGACTTGTGACTGGGCACATCATACCCTTTTCATAACCCCGGAACGTATTATTGTTGGATTTCAATAACTCAAACTGAACTTATAAATATAAATAACTCAAGCGGATTATTATAAACACTTCACTTCAACCACCTGAACTTTATGAACTAAACTCTGAACTCTATTGAACAAAAAGATACTACTGTCTATGTGATTGCATTTTTGTTTTGTTTGTGTTTAAGTATAACTGCTTATAATAATATAATATACAATTTCTGACCTATTTATTATCTTTATCTTTCTAATATACACAAGGAATATCTATTGAGCTCATATAATGTAATACAAAACATTTTGAACTGAATTTTTCAAAGTTGAACATTGAAGTTTGGTTTCTGTGGTTTTATTCACATTGCCGTTCCTCCTTCTGATAGATGGAAATCTTTTGTTTTGGTTTTTTTTTGTTTTTTTTGCCTAGAATGGTCCGCAGCATCACATGAATTTTCCGTTTTTTTTTTTTTAATCACTGAAGTTGTTGCTGCTAAAAACTACATTGAAAGACATGCAATCATAAAGGGAATTCACCTCTCCACAGATGTGACGTGTAACCTGATCTGGTGGGGTCTCTGCGGAGATACATCAGTTCAATGCAATACTGTGGAACATTTCTGCTATCTCCATATAATTCTATCCAAAATTAAACTCGGAAATAGACCTAAATATAACGCGTTGGTAGCAGGTTTTTGTTTGCATTCATACAGAACTAAATCTTGTAGTGAATGCTTTTAAACTGGTTCTAAGAAAGAGATGAGTGAGATTTCTGGTCCAGGTTAATGGTGGGGTTGTATAATTTTCAAAAGGAGCATGTGCTTTAATCTTAAATGACCTTTGTGTGCTCTGAAATGGTTCCTTGTTTTTTCACTCGGGGCTCTGGTCTGTTGGTATAAGCTGTTATCGATTTCCCCTCTGTTCCCCATTCTGCCACTTTATGAGCACACATCATTCTTGTTCCTGTGTCTAACATCCTTGTCCCTTCTCTCTCTCTCTCTCTCTCACTCAGTCTCTCTTTCTATCTCTCTCGCTCTTTTTAACGTTCCCTCTCTCCCCCATCTTTTTCTACTCTTTCTCTGGCTCTTTCTGTCTCTCCCTCTCTCTCGCTTATTTCTCACTCTGGCTCTTTCTGTTTCTAACTCCCTCACTCTCTCTCTTTTTCTCTCTCCCTCACTCTCTTTCTCTCTCTGATTCTTTCTATTTCTAACAATCTCTCTCTCTCTTTCCCTCCCTCTCTCCCTCACGTCACTCATATTGTTCGGCTCCAGTCAAATGGAGTTAAATGAAGCTAGTAATTATAGGGCGAATCTCGAGCCAAATATTAGGAATAGGAATTTATTTACAGATATAATATGTGAAGAGTCCCTCAGTCGTCCAGGTAGAATCCATGATAAAAGGAGAAATTCAATTTGTCAACTGGACAAAGTTTGTTTGGTCGAAAACGTTTCGCCGCTCATCCGAGAGGCTTCGTCAGCTCTGACTCTCGGATGAGCGGTGAAACGTTTTCGACCAAACAAACTTTGTCCAGTTGACAAATTGAATTTCTCCTTTTATTACAGATAAAATAGCTAAATCAAAACACCAGGATCATGTAGAGAGGGTTAATACGGACATTTTAAGACCAAATTGAGACCGACAGCAGCTGTTATGGAGCTCAGTAAAAAGTGAATTGGAGCCGGAAACGATGCTTCCTATTTGGAAGGCGGTGGCTATGTCCATTTATAAATACAGTCTATGGTCTGGTTTCTGTTTTCCTGATTTAACACTAAAGAATACACTATAAACAAACAAACCACCATTGTACCACTATCCATTATGAACATTTTCCACTTCTACAATTCAAAATACTTAATACCATTAGAAAAAAAAGCTTGTTTATGGGACACACCAAACAAAAATGTCATATGCTGAATGTATGTAGTTAAATAATGAATCCACATGTGTTATTAGCTGATCATTTTAAGCTGAACTGAGCAGAAATGAACCTCACTAGAGTAATGGGTGAATAGTAGGGGTGGGTATCGGCAAAGAAGTCACGATTCAATTCGAATCACGATTCATATGCCACGATGTGATACTATCACGATGCATCACGATACTTGAATTATTGCGATGCATTGCAATATATTCGACATACTTCAGTGAAAATGTACCAAAAAAATAGGATAACTTAAATATCAGTGGCTGTGTATCTGGGTCGTGTCTTCAATTGATACATAACTCTGAGCAATTCAATTCATAACTGAATTTATTGAATAACAAAAACAAATAAACCAAACCAATAACAAAAAAAGTGCATAGGATTTTTTTCTAAAACAAAAAATGATGTTCAAACATTGCCATTTTGCCATAACAAACAATACCCTTTCACAAAGGAAAAAGTGCATAGGATTTATAAAAAAAAATAAACTAATAATTCATTTATTTATTTATTTATTTATATTAAATATTAAATTATTAAATATTAAATTATTAATTAATTAAAATCGATTTTTGGCATCAAGAATCGATGCAGTATATTGTGAAAGTTAGTATCGCGATGCATTGTCATGACGATTATTTTGTACACCCCTAGTGAATAGGTATCAAAATATTGTATAAAATATAAAAATACTGAGCTATCAAACAGTAGTGATTCTCAAAATGTCTATACAATATCTGCAAAAGCAAAAATAATGAATCTCTGTGCACTGAGGTAAGATTCTTTATCGTATCAAAGAGTCTCACTGTAACCCAATTGTATCAATATCAGATTAAATTTGCAGTAGTTTCTATACAGTATTTGGAATTGAAAAATCGGAACAAATAGTATTAGTATTTGCCGTTACTACGACAAGGGGATCTTAAAAGTTTGCTGTGCTGGTTGCTCATTAAAACTCTGGTATTGATGGAGGATGGGTGAAATTCACACAAACGCGCACACACACACACACTTTGCAAAACTGAAACTTTACATTTCTCTTAACCCACTCTTGTCTTTTTTTTCAGGAAATCACTGACTATGATCTCCAGGAGTTGGTGATGAAATCCATTGGGCGTCTGACTCTGGTGCGTCAGACCTTCCCCATGCCCCAGAACACCACCCAGCGATGTGTAAAGCACAACCACCGCATCAACACCTCCCTCTGCGACACCAAGAACCCCCGCTCCCAGCAGCTCGAGGTGGGTGTCCGTTTTACTCCAGTCTGCTCGCTCTAGCATATTTATACGGCACTCCATTCCATTTAAGAGTCCCCTGCTCAGCCCCAGAGTCCTCCATGCTCCCACTTGACAATTCTCCAAAAACATGATGCAAAACTGTACTGTGCAGTAGTTTCATTAGCAGGACGCACGCTGATTGTGTTGCGATAGCGCTCTGAATGGGGGGGTGACTTAACACAGAGAGCAAAGGGAGAGGAGACTCAAAACAAAAGCAAAAATCAAAATCAAAAAGTAGACGTATTGAACATGTTAATACAGCTCTGGAAAAAAAAAAATTAGAGACCACTGCATTATTTCCTGAAATCAGCATCTCTACATGTATTACAGCCATTCCATTCCAGCGTCTGTTGAATTCCAACACAAACACAAAGCTGAGCTACTTCAGTTCTTGCACTAGGAGTGGAATAAAGTCACCCAAGAACAATGTGAAAGACTTGTGGAGAGCATGCCAAGACGCATGAAAGCTGTGATTAAAAATAAGGGTTATTGCCCCAAATATTGATTTCTGAACTCTTCTTAAGTGTAAACATTAGTGTTATGATGTTTTAAAATGAATTTGATCTTGTTTCTTTGCATTGTTTGAGGTTTGAAAACATGTATCTTTTTTGTTATTTTGTCATTTTCTCTAAATAAATGCTCTAAACGATAATATTTTTATTTGGAATTTGGGGGGAAATGTTGTCAGTAGTTTATAGACTAGGGTTATAACTTTTTTACAACCTCTATACCCTGTATCATATTTTGATGAACTTTTGCTAGTAATGAAAGGAATTGACCTTCACTTGGTCATATTTTTGAAAAAGTCCCCCCGGACTCAAAATGAAGTTTTCGTAAAGCCTACCAACAACCACAATAATACCATTAGAAGGTTAATATAATAATGTTCAATCATAAAATAACCAAAGGCAATTTTCTCTTTAATAACACAGGAACAAAACACATAATCACATAAAAACACATAACCCCCCCCTCCCTTTCCCCGGCAATGAGAAAGCCCGTGTCCTTGGGCAAGACCCTTCACGGTATAGATGGCTGCCCACTGCTTCTGAAAAGGATGTACAGACAGACGGGGGTGGAACTGCATTTGCATTTCTTTTTTCGATCTGACGTCAATAAGGTGCCTTGTTCAAACTCGCCCATTTAGCTCCTATTTTTTGTAACGCAGAAAAGGATCGCAAATGCTCAGTTTAGACATTTCGCAACTTTTAACCATGGGGGGGGGGCCTAAACAGGGTACGGGAGCTCACATTAACGTTCAAAAACCTCAGAAAGTGAAAATTTCATGCCATGGGACCTTTAAAGGGATATGCCACCCCCAGGTCAAACTTGGGCATCTCCCCACAGTCCAGAGACTAAAATAAGTGGTGAAAAGCGTTTTCCTGGTGACCCAGCCATTGTCCAGGTCTGTCAGCACTGACCGCCGCGGTATCTGCAGCTACTCCGCGTTAGACTGGAGTCTAACGGCGCCAGAGAAAGATTTCGGCCAAAAGGAATTAATTTGCTCGATGCGTTTCCCAATTACTTTCTGTGTAGTGCGCATTCATATCGAGTGCAAATAAATGTACAAATCAACACGGAGAGCTTGACTTGGTCATTTTGGGTGGGAACTATTTTTCAGTGTGTGACGGAGCGCCTGTAGCTGTCCATCATTCCCCGACCCGCGCCTCTTTCTCTCACTGGCCCCAGCGCGCGCCTAGACAGCAGAGCACGGAGCGCTTTCCCTGGGTTTGCGTAACCAGACTGATTCAACTGTCCCCTGCCTATAAACTGTTCCCCGTGATCTGGACTCTGTTTCCCTCCCTGGGGCGTACGAGGGTGCACACTTGGACGCCTAGGGAGCCACATGCCACCTTCCGTGTCTCTGTGCTGTGCGCCGGCTCAGGGGGCCAAACCGGGGCACTTCCTGGTCCTCTGCTAAATAGCGCATAGTAGCGCGCTAAGGGGGGGCCACATGACCTGGACTGAACCATTTATGTTAATTTGTGGGTTTATTTTGTTTTCCTAAGTTTCTTAGTTAATAAATCATGCCATATGGGGGGTTATTGAGGGGTTTTCTTTATTATGTGGAACTTTAGGTGTTTTATCATTGTTGGTACTGTTTTACCTTTGTTCCACCCTTATATCTTTATTGGGTTAATTGGTTAGCCCAAGGGGAGGGGCTAAGGGGGTATATAAGGGGGGAGCTTTGCTCAGTTTGGGGTTGGTCCTTGGCCTGACTATGTGGATGCTAGCTGCTGTGGTAACGTCTGTGGAAACGTCTGTGGAAACGTCTGTAAATACCTTTTGTAAATACTTTTGTAAATACTACTGTTTTTGGGACTTGTTTTTCACTATTTCACATATTTGCACTGTGTACACTGGATTGTGGTGCAAATAAAAAGGGAATACACGTAAGCACGTATTCGACTGTGCCATCATTTTTTCCCCCTCTCGTATCTTGTCCAAACGAACCCGTGACACAGTGCGGAAAAAGAAAGCCGAAGCACACAGCACGCTGCCAGGGGAATCCCTGTTACACACCAGGAAGGGAGTTCCCCTGTTGCGCAGCGTGGTGTGTGCTTCGGCTTTCTTTTTCCGCACTGAAAAATAGTTCCCACCCAAAATGACCAAGTCAAGCTCTCCGTGTTGATTTGTACATTTATTTGCATTCGATATGAATGCGCACTACACAGAAAGTAATTGGGAAACGCATCGAGCAAATTAATTCCTTTTGGCCGAAATCTTTCTCTGGTTCCATTAGACTCCAGTCTAACGCGGAGTAGCTGCAGATACCGCGGCGGTCAGTGCTGACAGACTCGGACAATGGCTGGGTCACCAGGAAAACGCTTTCCACCACTTATTTTAGTCTCTGGACTGTGGGGAGATGCCCAAGTTTGACCTGGGGGTGGCATATCCCTTTAATCTACCACTAGTTGACCAAAACAGATTTCTCCAACTCTACAGTCTACATGTCTTATACAGTGAAAGTGAAACTGAAACTGCAGGATTCTGGGAAAGCTGTAGGCTACAATATATCACTACTAAATGAGACAGATTTCCCCAAATTTACATGGATTATAAAGTGAAAGCAAGAATAGAAACTGAATCTCCAGTATATTATGATGGCAGTACAACTTATCATGGATCCATTTTCAGCACAGTTTCGCATTTCATATCATTGGCTATAATGTGTATTTAATACTTTTTTGTTTCCGCGGGACTTTTTTAAAAGAGTGTTGAAAATGGAGTTTGGTTTCTTCAATTATACCAAAAAGTTCATCCAAGTCATGATGCAGGACTTTGATTTTGGGGGGAAAAAAGTTCAAAAAGTTATAACCCTATTATAGACTCAAACACAATGTTCCTTTTGCCAAAACACATACCTATAAGTAGTAAAATCTGAAAAACTGATAATTTTGCAGTGGTCTCTTATTTTTTTCCCCAGAGCTGTATGTTAATATAACAATTTCAACAATAAAAGGGAACATAGTGATCTAAATATGTGACAGATTTTCATGTTTTTGTAATTATTACTTGGTGGTGGGAGTACCTGTGGTGAATAGTTATTATAGTTTTACACCAGTTAAGGGGCAGCTTGTACAGAAAAGATTGAAAAGAAAAGTACAAAAATACAGGAAGTAGTGCTGAGTTCTAAAACAGAATTCCAATGCTATCAACGCCAAAAACTCCACCATTTATGCAGTTTAAACCTTCATTTAATAAAGTATAGAGGCATTATCATCCATTTTTATTAGTCCATTCATAATAATTGTGTCATTTATAAACATTTTGGCCCTGTCAATATTGCGGCTGCTAGGTAACTGTCAGAATAATCACCTGAAAACACAAATGAACTCAGTGAAGAACCACAGCAAACACATATTTAAGTTAGTGGTCAGTCGTCTTCTCTGCTCGGCTGTTCCGTCTTTTCTCTTTTATTGATTCACAGATGGGTGTAGACAAATATGCAAACTTCACATGATAAAACAACGTGACTTCTTTCCCAGAAACTTATAAACTTGACATATAATATTGCAGTTTACAACATGACTCCCTTTTTGACTCCCTTCCCCGGATCCCATAACCTTGAGACATAATATTGCAATTTAAAGCCCCAGTGTGTAGGATTCGTGGCGCATAGGTGGATAGTCGCTATTGCACTTCCTGTTTTAGCTACGGCAGACCTCGAGGGTCACCCGGGCGCGCCGTAGCGCCGACAGCTCGCGTACCGGCGCAAGAACCACGCGCCACTACTGTATACATAAAACGCGGTCCCCCGTTCACTTTTTTTTTTTCTTTTCGCATGAAAACACACATTCCCGATCATGTATCATGACAATCTACACATCAAATGAAACCTTACAGTCTCCTCTTTTTGACTATGTAATTCATTTCCCGGCACAACAATCTCTTCCCGAGCACATGGGGCTTTTATACGGAAAAGCACAAAACGGAAAAGCACAAAGCTTACCTTTGAAGGCTGTGCCCAGGTCAAACTCAGCATTTCACCATAAGCTTGGTCTGAAATCTGTCCGTAAGGATCCAGCGAATAAAATCCAGTAAAACAATTTAGTCCAAAACACGTGTTAGATCCATTACGACGTGTGATCCGGCAACATGCTTGTCGTTGTTTACCCAAAACCACGAGCCTTGCTGAAGGCGAAGGCGGAGCCCAAATGTCCTTCTGCGGCTCTCATATTCAAAATGGCTGCCTCTGCATGGGGAAGATCCCCCTTTTATGTGACTATATCTAAGTCCAAAAGAATACTTTGATTTCATGATGGAAGTGAAAAGGCTTGGAAAACACTGTATTTTTGAATGGGTATCTTCAATTTCGGTAATTAATGGGTAAAAATCTTACACACTGTCCCTTTAAGTTGGTACAAACATGAAGCAATGATAACACATTTACAGTTATTCTAACAGTAACAGTTATACAATTACGTCTATGTATGTCATATCTGCTCCCAGTGTCCAAAAAGTAAGTTAAATTATGAACTTCACTTCAAAACAATAAAATAATAATAATCATAATAAAAAAGGAAAAAAAAAGAAAAAAAACACAACCACCGCCTCAACAGTTCCTTATACAGCAGCTGGCCGTGGGTGTCCTTTTTCCTCAAATCTGTCCACTGTCGAATATTTCTGCTCCTTCCTGCTTTTAGGGGATTAATAGATCATGTCATTGGCAGTGATTTGCATTGGACCATATGTGTGGCCATGTGGTCCTTCCGACAAAACCATTCTGCAAGTGAAATATGGACAAAATGAACCCAATTACCATAATGAAGAGAATTGTAGGGCAAAGCATTTTTTTTCCAAAGAACTGCAGTATAAAGAGCACTGTGAACCAAATGGAAAGGTAGCATTAGTGGTATATAAAGGAGTCATTAGAGGTATGAAAGAAACCAAAAGACCACCAGGCTCACTTTCTCCCAGCAGCTACGTATGCTAATTATGATATAATTATGCATTCTCCATATGTACATACATTATAATTTTACCATTTGGGCACTCATTCATCACTTACACAGGTTACACAGTTTCCATAATAGCACACTGTGAAATATTTCTTTATTTTGGTGTGCTATATAGCCTTTTTTTTGTCTACACAGAGAGTTATTGATACTTTAGAGCAGGGGTGGGCAAACTTTTTGACTCGTGGGCCACAAAGCGTTCTAAAATTTAACAGAAGGGCCGGACCAGGAGCAGGTGGATTTAGTGTTTTGGTAAAAACACTAAAAATAACATGGGATATGTAGAAAATATGTGCTTTATTTCAATTAAAAATTAACAAAAGCATTACAACAAAATGTCCATCTTTCAAGTTCCACGGTATTTAGCTATTTATTGAAATTACTCTTAAAACACAGAACATTTTATTAATAAAATACAGTTACTATTTTAAAGCACTAAAAGTTCTGTTCTCCTTCGGGTTCCTTTATTCTTTCGTTGACTGCTTGTTAGCATGTTTAGTGGCAAAGTGACGGCTGATATTATATTCTATTCAGCTGATAAGTATTCGGTGAAAAAAATATTTACTTGTCCACTCCTTTTTAAACACTCGACATTCTCTGTCCACTTTTCTTTTCTTAGCTCCGCTCATCTTTACAGGAGGGCTGAGGGGTCAAAGAGTAAAGCACAAACGTGGAGCAAAACGCCGCACCTCAACAAAGGTCAATGTATGTAGTGTGCCAGCTTTTGGAAAATGCCAGAATTGCAGGGAAATTCAAACATTAAAGGGACAGTGTGTAAGATTTTTACCCGTTAATTACTGAAATTGAAGATACCCATTCAAAAATACATTGTTTTTCAAGCCTTTTCACTTCCATCATGAAATCAGAGTATTCTTTTGGACTTAGATATAGTCACATAAAAGGGGGGATCTTCCCCATGCAGAGGCAGCCATTTTGAATATGAGAGCCGCAGAAGGACATTTGGGCTCCGCCTTCGCCTTCGGCAAGGCTCGTGGTTTTGGGTAAACAACACAAGCATGCTGCCGGATCAGACATCGTAATGGATCTAACACGTGTTTTGGACTAAATTGTTTTACTGGATTTTATTTGCTGGATACTTACGGACAAATTGAGAGCAAGTCTATGGTGAAATACAGAGTTTGACATGTGGAAAACATTCTAAGGTAAGCTAACCTCGTTTTGTGCTTTTCCGTATAAAAGCCCCATGTGCTCGGGGAGTGATTGTTTTGCAGGGAAATGAATTGCATAGTAAAAAGAGGAGACTGTAAGGTTTCATTTGATGTGTAGAGTGTCATGGTACATGATCGAGAATGTGTTTTCATGAGAAAAAAAAAAGAAGAAAAAAACGGGACCGCGCAGCGCGCGGGTCCCTCGAGGTCTGCCGTAGCTAAAACAGAAAGTGCAATAGCACCATCCACCTATGCGCCACGAATCCTACACACTGGGGCTTTAAAATATTAACAAGTTTTATTAATATAATTTCTTCAAGTTCGGCGGGCCGGATTAAGAAGCTTAACGGGCCGCATATGGCCCTCGGGCCGTAGTTTGCCCATGCCTGCTTTAGAGTGACATTACGCTGGGGTTCTGCGTTTCCTTGGTAACGCAAAGCACACCACATTAGAAAACATTGCCAAACTATTTTCCTCGTAATTCGAAAATGCACAAAATGGACACAAACGTCACATTTTCAATACAAGCATTCATGGTCCTGATTAGAGTTTCATTTTCAGCAAAAAGGTGAGCGGGACTAACTGTAAAACTGTTGGCTAACGCTAGCTAGCTTCTGACTGTAATTTTTTATTCGACAGACTTGTGTAACAGCACAAATCGGCTCGTCTGTTGTAGTTTCAAGCCGCTTTTTTCTAGTCAGATTATGCTAAAACTAAACTCAGATTAAAGGGATATTGCATTTTTTTATGTTAATCTGTATGGGTTTCCTTCTAAAAGTTCTGTGTGTTGACACCGGCTTACCTCTGACAGTCTCAGCTGATCCCGGTTCGGCTCGCTTTCTCAAGCCCACGTAGGGAGGTCCGGTAGCTTCTCTGGAACATGAAATAAAGCTTGTTTTTCTTCTCAAAACAAAACATTTGTCCGAAAGGTGATATATTTGCGTCCCAAACAGTTATCAACGAAACATCCAGCAGCGAACTTAGCGATCGCGTATTGTGTCTCCCGACTTGTATCACTGCGCTCACGTTAGCGTATTAGCCAACACACGGAACTTTTAGATGGAAACCCATACAGATTAACATTTAAAAAAATGCGTGAAAAGTCCCTCAGTCGTCCAGGTAGAATCCATGATAACAGGAGAAGTTCAATTTGTCAACTGGACAAAGTTTGTTTGGTTGAAAACGTTTCACCGCTCATCCGAGAGGCTTCGTCAGCTCTAATAAGAATACTGGTAAGACACTTGCTCAGAACAACATGTGCAGGAAGCCCTCTCTGTTTGTGGTTATCCCAAATGGGCTGTTAACAAAACCAAGAGAGACAAGGGCAAGAAACAAGATAATAGAGAATCCGAACCCAGGAGGAAAGGGGTAGCGATTCCGTACCTGGCCGGCGTGTCGGAAAAACTACAGAGGATTTTCAGACAATATGAAATCCCAGTTTATTTCAAACCCACAAACACGTTAAGACAAAAACTCGTCCACCCAAAGGACAAAACACCGAGCCACAAACAAAGCAATGTGGTCTACTCCATTCAGTGTAGTGAAGACTGCAGTGAGCTCTATATTGGAGAAACCAAGCAGCCACTTCACAAGAGGATGTACCAACACAGACGGGCGTGCCAGAGTGGACCGTCTTCTGCCGTATATCTTCACCTAGAAGCCACGGGTCATTCATTTGAGGACAGTGAGGTTCAGATCTTAGCCAGGGAAAAGAATTGGTTTGAGAGGGGAGTTAAAGAGGCTATTTTTGTCAAAAAAGAGAATCCTACTCTGAACAGAAATGGTGGAGTAAGACATAATTTGCATCCCATCTACAATTCCATTATTAAGCCTAGATCAAACAAACAGGGAAACAATAGGGCTAGCCAGGACAGGGCCAGAGGTGTGAAAAACAGGCGTGTAGGGATGAATAGAGATCGTCAGCTAGACGCCAGAGAAACAAAAGACGGAAACCAATGAGATAGTTCCGGAAAGTAGTTAGCTAGGTAGCTCCTCCCTACAGCAAGATATAAGCAAGTGTCTTACCAGTATTCTTATTAGAGCTGACGAAGCCTCTCGGATGAGCGGCGAAACGTTTTCAACCAAACAAACTTTGTCCAGTTGACAAATTGAACTTCTCCTGTTATCATAAAAAAAAATGCACTATCCCTTTAAACTCTAATTTGACTAACAGAGCTTCAGTCAGAGCAGAGCCTCTAGTTAGCATCGCACCCCAAGGTAATGTTGACAGTATCACTTGCTTTGCCCTGGAATGTTCCACAGTATTATTTTGAACCAACCTGTCACCGTTGAGACTAGGGGTGATGCCAGATAAGGTCAGTGAAGAGGTGACGCCACATAAGCAAGCATTTTTTCTATGGATTTTCGAGCAAAAGAAATGCGAGACAGATGTGTTTAATGCTATACTGTGGAACATGCCAGACAAAGCAATTACATATCCATGGAGACAATGAACTGTTTTTTGTATATGTATATTCCATAATACCTCCTTACACTAACTAGGCTGTGTCCCATTTCTCTGTCTTACCCCTTCATCTTACCCCTACCCCTTGGTTTTGCGCGTTCATGTGAGGGCAAGGGGTGTCCCGATTCTAATTTTGATCAAGGGCTAGAGCCACGACCGAGGGCTACATACCCCATGAAACGAAGTAAGCTCTCGACCAGACTTGAAACGAAGGGGTACGCCTACAAGCTCAGGCAGGTTTTGGGATCAGGATGGCAGCATCACATCGACCAGCCAAGGAGTCTCATAAATGTATTTTCAGCAGTTGTAATTATCGATTAACAGTTATGTTCTACGATCAAAGGAGAAGTTCAATTTGAGGCTTCGTCAGCTCTGGACGTCGTCCAGAGCTGACGAAGCCTCTCGGATGAGCGGCGAAACGTTTTCAACCAAACAAACTTTGTCCAGTTGACAAATTGAACTTCTCCTTTGATCATGGATTCTACCTGGACGACTGAGGGACTTTTCACGCAGTTATGTTCTACGTTATGTTTAGTGAACTGTTGTTGCGGTTTTAATTGTAGTGATGTCTGTTTATCCAAAGTTATCATTTTCATCGAACTTTCATGCATAAACAAGCTATTTTGTTCGTCGAGCTGAGGTACCCGATAATCCTTGACATTTGTTTCCGTTTGTTTGCGTCAGTTATTGTCGCCTCTGTAGACGTAGCAGCCGACGTAGCAAGGCAAGGGATGATGATGCAAACGGTAATCGAGTGGCGTCCCATTTCTTCGGGGAACATTCGTACCCCGAGCCCTCTCAGCTCGGTATTGAGGGGCAAGATAAAGACGTAGATAAAGGGGTAGGGCAAGGGGTAAGACGGAGTAATGGGATGCAGCCTAAATACTGTATACTACATATGCAGGCTTTGTGTGTTATGAATGAAACGGAGAAACAAAACAATGAAACAAAACACAACTACAGCTATGTTTTTAATGATTATTACATTATAATATAGATCAGGAAAAAAATCTGTCCATTTCAAGTACAGTATGACCTTTTCCAGTGCTGCAGCCCTATCATTAACACTCCTAACCGACTGCCTTACTTGGTTGGTAGTCTTGTTGCTAGTTCCCAATTTAACAGCTATAATTCGGAAGACACGCCCCTTACATTATATCCCCCCTCGAGAAATGAATGGTTGTTGTTTTACAATGCATCGAGGAATATCTTGAGTTGTTCATAATTACACCATATCGCTATAATTGCCTTCCAGTCAGAACAGCGACTAATTGCAGATGATGTCCATTCTTGGAAATTCTGGTGGAGGGTCTGTCAAATGTTCGCCATGGAGGTGTTATTGCGTTGTCTGGAATGTTTCACAGTATGGTATTAAACCTTTCTATTTTCATAGAGACCAAACCAGACCAAGTTTTTTCTAGGTATTTTTGAGCTATAACACCACCTGTAATTGAATAAATGGAAGGCAGAGCTGTTTAAAGTCATACTGTGGAACATTCTAAACAGACATATCCATAGAAACAAGCAGGCGACGGATCCTACACCAGAAAAGTTACACGATGCACCTTTAAGCCATGTTACAGTGTGGTAACCTCCTCAAAAACATACCTGGAGTTGTGTTTTGCTTCATTCACACATCTTATTTCTTTAGTCTGTCTACATCTCCAAAGCTCCAAAAGCTCTGTTCCACATTGTGATGTCATGTCTTGGTCATTTTCAAGGTTACATCTCCGTTTTACATTTAGTTCAGTAGAGATTGGCAATTCCAGGGCAAAAATCACCTCAGTGATTCTAGTGAAAGTGTGTGAAGTTTAAAAACACAGCACTTCCTGTATCACCTCATGACATCACAAGGTGGAACAGAGCCTTTTCAGTTTGAGAGAAGAAGCCAGCCTAAATATGCAGGGTTTGCGTGTTAAAATTGAGGTACTTTTTAAGTTTACATCTACCTTTGTTTCAGTAGAGATTGACACTCCCAGGTCTCAAATTGTCTAAGTTATTCTAGGGAAGGTGTATGGGCTTTAAAAACACAGTGGAGCACTTTGTTTATTACCACATTACAAGGTGGAACAGAGTGTTTTCAGTTTGAGAGGAAGAATCCAGCCTAAATATGCATGGTTTGTGCGTTAAATGTGTGTGAATGAAACAAAACACAACTCCAGGTATGTTTGTAATGAGGAAACATAATTTTGATCAGACAATAAGGGGCTCGTTCTGTCTCTGTAAAACTATAATTAATCGCACCTAAACAAATCGGAGTGGAGACATAACACAATGAATGATTTCGTCTGACAGAGACAGTGTCCCAATGGAGAAAACGCATTAGTCAATCCATTTCCAATTACATAGGGAACTTTAGCTCTGCTGTTGAATGTTGGGGTCAAAATGTAAAATAGAAAGTGCGTGATGACTTTGTGAGCACTTCCTGGACGCTTTTGAGTAAGACACTAACAAAAACAATTAACCTTTAGGTCAGTGTCTGAGAAGTTTCTCCATTGCCAGGCCTGTCACTAGAACACAATATGAAGTGCAATGGACTGCTACAGAAGGTATCACTAGGAAACTGTAATTTTGTAACATTATGCGACGCAAGCAGGATAATCGCCCCCAAAAATCAGATTCCAAATGTAGAGTAGCATTACAGGTGCATTGTGTAACTTTTCTGGTGAAGGCTCCGTCAAATGCTTTTCTCCATGGAGATGTTATCGCTTTGTCTGGAATGTTTCACAGTATGGCATTAAACCTTTTTATGTTCGTGGAGACTAAACCAGATCAGACAAGTTACAGGTCGGATTTGTGGAGAGGTAATTTGCAATAGAAACAAGCAGGTGACTGACCCTCAACCAAAATGTTACACAGTGCACCTTTAAAGGAGGCATAGACATAGACAAAATCTGTTAAGAGCTTTTAATCCCATTATTATTATTATAATTAGAGGTGGGTGTAAAAGTAAAAGAATAACGTTATACTGTACTCCAAGAAATGACTCAAGTGCGAGTGAAAAAGTATTTTGGAAAAAATACTACTCAACTTAGAATACCTTAAAGCAGGGGTGTCAAACATGCGGCCTGGGGACCGGATCTGGCCCTCCAAGGCCTTTAATTTTCTATTAATATATTTTAATTATATTTTAATTTTCTATTAAAATATTGGTAATTTTCTGCGCCGATTTTCTGCTTTTCAGTAGCTCAGTTGGTAGAGCATATGTCTCGTGATCCAGGGGTTAGCGGTTCGAATCCCGCTCTTGACGGGTTGACCGCATATGATCCCAGCTCCCACAGATGAGCGCTGCCGTTGTGTCCTTGGGCAAGACACTTAACCCCACCTCGCCCCCAGTGTCTGTGGACACTGGTAGCCCCCATGGCAGAAGATACATCAAGGCCTGTTGTGACGTGAGCCGTCCTCCTGTGGACCCACCACCTGCGGGAGGATTCATGGGGGCTGGTGCATTGTGTTCTGGGCAGCAGAACACTGCTTGGACTGCTGCCCCTGCGACCCAGAAAATAGAAAAGCGGAAGAAAATGAATGAATGAATGAATGATTTTCTGCTTTTCACTTTTCCCACCAGAGCAGCACAAATGAAGACTATGCCTCTTTCCAAACGCTCTTAAAGGACCATCGTTTTGACTCTTGACCGTGACTCCCTCATCAGCAAAATGTCAAAAATGAGAAAAGTGGACGCTGAGTGCAGGATTTTCCCAAAAAAATTGGAGTAATTCCTATTTGTTCATGAAGGTGAATGGAAAACCTGTATGCTTGGCATGTTTGCAACAAGTGGCAGTGCTCAAGGAATATAATCTTAAACGCTGCTACGAGACACGGCATTTCGAACAATACAATAACTTTGAGACGACGGAGAATTGAGACGACAAATTATTGCTGGGACTGAAGAAACAGCAGTCTGTAATAGATTTGCGTTTCTCTGGACAAAAATTTGGACTTATTGCTATTTTTGGCGGCACGGTAGCAGAGTGGTTAGCGCTCTTGCTTCACAGCAAGAAGGTTCCGGGTTCGATCCCCGGGTCGCCCAGACCTTTCCGTGTGTGTTCTGTGTGGAGTTTGCATGCATGGTCTGGGTTCGATCCCCGGGTCGCCCGAGCCTTTCTGTGTGGAGTTTGCATGTTCTCCCCGTGTCTGGGTGGGTTTCCTCCGGGCACTCCGGTTTCCCCCACCAACCCAAAACATGCACCATAGGTACTCCAGCTTAGGTCCTGACCAAACCGAAGCAAGAAGATCATGGAGATGGTCCCCGGGCGCCCTAACGTGTGTGCTGCCCACTGCTCCTAATATATGTATATATATATATATATAGGATGGGTTAAAATGCAGAGAAGAATTTCTCCAGTGTGAGATCAATAAAGTTCACTTCTTCTTCTTCTTCTTTTGGGGGTATATATGTCATAAGTTTCCTGATCCGGCCCATTTGGGATCAAAATCGGTTGGATACGGCCCCCGGACCAAAATGAGTTTGACACTGCCTTAAAGGAACATTGTGCAATTTTTCTACTGGAAGGTCCTCTATACCTGATTGTCTCCATGGAATGTTCCACGGTATGACATTAAACATATACAGTACATAACGGTGTTGCTCAAAAACACAATAATTCCTTCTGTGAATAAGGTCGACTCTCCACAGATCTGAACTGTAATGTAGTGTAGCGCTCTAACCTGCTTGTCTCCCTTGTGATAGGTAGGTTTAATCTACTGTATATTGTGTAACACTGTAGACAAAGCAATAACATCTCCATGGAGACAAATGGGTGGCAGACCCTCCTCTAAAAATGTTAAACAGTGCATTTTTAACGTAACTGTCGGGACTTAACATCTGATTTAAAATTTGATGTAAATATAATAAGGAAAAAACATTAAATCATGCACAAAATCTGGTATTTTTAATGGATGGACACAAAAATGAGGAAAAAAAAACGTGATGTTTTGAACTGCAAACACAAACCTGTAACTTTTATCTGGTGAAAATACGGCAAATATTAAAACATCACAGCATGGATTGGAGGTGAGGCAGTGAAAGCAGCCTGGAGTGTGCTTCTTCGAAAATCAGGGAGTCATTTGCAAAGTCTTGAAACATGCAAAGGAACAAGGACCAGGTTGATTGCGTTTGAATATCTTATGCTATTTAGGTCAATGTTCTGTTCATTTGTAATAAAAGTTCTTGCAGTCTTCAGTGTCTGGCTTTACACAGTCAGGGCCAGCTCTACCTGAGCTCCTGCTATTCTATGATTTGATTTCTGTGCCACAAGATCTTACGAAACAAAATTGCCACAAGATTGTGCACACATGAGAAAAACGATTTTGTGAGATTTTTTCCCCCCTTAATTTATCTTTGGCTTGGACTAAAAAAAAGAGCTGGTGAGTTACGCAATTTGAGAAGCTGTAGTTCCAAAAAGTAGAAGTACAATGACCGCTGAAGAATGGCATGAAATATATTTAAATCGTGAAGCCATAATTGTGAAATTGCACTACTTATTTATTACAAATTATGTCAAAGTCTCATCTTGTCTCGTACTCGTGGACCTAATCTCGTGGTGTGTCTCGTAAAAATTGTGCCTCATCCTACCCCAATACTTATAATCCAGACACTTCCAGCAAGTATCAGGACTACAGCCAATCAGGACAGTAAATACATGTTTTTTATTGTTTTTTTATTTTTTTTTTATACTGAGGACGCACACACAAATACTTCCAATATTAATGTCATGTATATACAGTCATTCTTCACCTTAAGAAAGACCCAATTAACGAATTATCCAAGTTACGAAACGCCTTTATGTAAAATTTTCATCTCTGAATACGAAAGAAAATTCAAGTTACGAAACGCGAAATCTCAAAAATTCAAATAATGCGCGCTCGGCTTCGCAGCCCCCCGAATCCCCCAAAACGTAAATACACTTGTAGCATCCTGTATTTTGTTTTAAAGGGTTTAGGGGGTAGTATTGGGGGCCTTGGAACGAATCAGGCCTTTTACATTGCGACTCTACTTACGAAAAAATCACATTACGAAACCACTTCTGGAACGAATTAATTTCGTAAGGTGAAGTATGACTGTATACAAAACGGTGACATGTAACGCCCCTAACTTTTTAGTCAAAAATAGACATGTTTTTAGCATGTTTTTGTTCATTTTTATGTTTTTATTGCACTTGAGTGGGCTTGAATCGCACTGAATCATGCACATAACTTTACACCTCTAGAAAGTTACACCGTGTCTCTTTAACTCAGAAAATAGTTGCTGATCTATTCCACCAGAAGATGAATCGTTTACAATAGATTGGCTTCTCAAAAAATTTAAACTAAAATTTAAAAAAGAGATCATTGACAAATTGAGGTGGTTCTTGATTCAATTTTGGTAACTCGCACAGACCTACTTTCAATCAATGAAGAGAAGGGAAAAATTACAAATTGCGTTGTCATGTCACATATTGCGGGGGGTGTTCTACATGTATGTATATTGGTGGAATTTTCACCAGTTACCATGGAGACACAATGCACATATTGGCAAACACAACCACATACAATTTAGGATTGTATGTACAGTGAACCCTTGTTTATCGCGGGGGTTAGGTTCCAGAAATAGCCCGCAATAAGTGAAATCCGCGAAGTAGGACAATTTTATATTTTACAATTATTCTACATGTTTTAAGGCTGAAAACGCTTCACCAGACACATTATACACCTTTCTGAGACTGGTATTAACATTTTCTCACATTTTTCTCTTGTTTAAACACTCAAACTTTTGTAGATTTTCATTAAAATATATTAATAGTGGGGCGGGGGCACGTGCGCGCGGACACGTGTGTTTGTTTTGGTACCACATATCCATGCCATGTGCGAAAGTCGAGTGGAAAGCGACCTGGATATCATTTTGGGCAAGACTCAAGCCAATGCTAACAGTGCCTAACCGCTAACAGACGCCTCTGAGCACCACAAGACCAGGTAAGACTAACCTGCGCTCACAAGAGTTGGTTGCATTTCACCCCGGCTCCAAAATCAGTCCGCTATCAATGCGTCGCCAATACTCCACAGCTCTCTAGGACGGGGTCGGGTTCGTCCTCTCGTCCTCTCACGGGGAAGAGCCACTGTCTCCTCTGTGCGCGCGAGTGTCCTCTCCCCGCTGCGGCTCCCCCGGACGCTCCATGTTGATTCTTGGCTCTTCCATGGTCCGGCTCGCACTCTCTTCCATGGCTCGTGCAAGTAAACAAAGGCCACACCTCCTGTCACCCAGGCGCTCTCGTGAAGGAAATCAGAGACTCTGTCCCTACCATCCCTGGTCTAGACCTGGTTTAGTCCTGGTTTAGACCTGGTTTAGTCCTGGTTTAGACCTGCTTTAGACCTGGTTTAGTCCTGGTCTAGTCTTTTAGCTAATCAGGGCGCAGGACAGAATGTTACACTGTAAAAAAAAAGTTACACTATAAAAAAAATTGGAAAAAAAAAAAAAAAAAATTGGAAAAAAAAATCCGCGAAACAGCGAGGCCGCGAAGAGTGAACCGCGATACAGCGAGGGTTCACTGTAAACTCAAGAAAAAATGTCCTGTTTAGGGGTTTTAATGCTAGCTAGCCTGTGACATTTTTATTTATTTATTTGAGAAAGACTTACTTAACCGCTGGACATCTCCCTTGGGAGGTGTCTCAGGCATGTTCCACCGGGAGGAGGCCCCGGGGAAGACCCAGGACACGCTGGAGGGACTATGTCTCTCGGCTGGCCTGGGAACGCCTTGGGGTCCCCCCGGAGGTGCTGGAGGAAGTGTCCCAGGTGAAGGAAGTCTATGAATTCCTGCTTAGACTGTTGCCCCCGCGACCCAGCCCCGGATAAGCGGAAGAAATGGATGGATTGCTTAACCGCACATATCAGCTCGCCTGTTGTAGTTTCAACTAAGTTAGTTCTTTATGTTCAGATTATATTGAAATAAATCTCAGATTAAAGTCTAGCACAGGGGTCGGCAACCTTTACCACTCAAAGAGCCATTTGGACCCGTTTCACACAGTAAAGAAAACACTGGAAGCCACAAAACCCTTTTGAAATTTAAAATGAAATAACACTGCATATAACGGCTTTTTTGCCTTTGTGCCATAGAATTACATTTTGAAAATGAATGAACTAAGATAAAATACATTTAAATTAAATACAGTGGTCCCTCGCTTGCCTGGTTTACACCAGACCATATCACAAGTGAGATATGGTCTGGAAGCCACCTTCGAAATATCTCGTACCGGAGGTGTGGTTTACGTTTGCCAACGGCCGTTTATTGGGCGTTACGAATGTCTATCATTTGGCGTATACGTAGCCCATAGCAAATCATGTCAGTTGTCAGTTCAAACTACAAGTTTCCGTTTGTCACGTAGTACGTGTCACCGTCTTTCCACCCCTCCCCGCTCTCTGATTGGCTCCCAGAATTGGGGGAGCTCGCTTGCCATAGTTGCCAGGCTGTCTTTCAGATCGGAACGAACGAAAGCAGCCTGGGATTTCCCAGGTTAGTCCCTTCCTATATCGTGGTTCACTTTTCGTGGCCTCGCTGTTTCGTGATTTTTTTATTCCAATTTTTTTTATAGTGTATCAACACGCATTTCTGCGTCCTGATTGGCTAAAGGACTGTAGACCTTTGCTGATTCATCAGTCATTCTCCTCTGTGTCTCCTGTACTGAATGCAGATTTATATAAATGTTCGATCGTCGCAGTGTGAGTCTGAAGTGCTGTATGTTTGCAAGTTTTCTCCCCGACAAAACCCGCCACAGTGAAGCGGTCATAAGAACTGTGAAATACACACGAAATGCACTTTGGTTTCGTTCTATAATACTGTGCTTTTTTGTTGAAAATCTACAAAAGTGTGTACAAAAGAGTGTTTAAACAAGAGAGAAATGTGAGAAAACGTTAATTCCAGTCTGAGAAAAGTGTAGAATGTGTGTGGTGAGGCGTTTACAGCCTTAAAACATGGAGAATAATTGTAAAATATAAAGCTGACGACTTCGCGGATTTCGCTTACCGTGGGTTATTTTTCAAAAGTAACCCCCGTGATAAACGAGGCACCGCTGTACTGAACCGCATCAGAGGGATCAAAGAGCCGCATGTGGCTCCGGAGCCGCAGGTTGCTGACCCCTGGTTTAGCAAAACCTCAGACAGAGCAGTTCCTACAGCTAGCATCACACACCCAGGGAATGTTGACGGCATCAGCTGCAAAGTATCAATCGGTAGTGATGAAGTTGCCGGTGTAGACGTCCTCAAACATAACCTAAAGTCTAAAATGAGCCAATGTGATGCTGTTTCTATGTGATGCATTTATCACTACACAAACCGCTCTATTCCTGATTGTTCCTTTGATTCATTTTTTCAAATCCATTATCACGCTCTGCAATTCATCATATAAGGTGTTTGTTTTTTGTTTTTTTTGTTTTTTGTTTTGTTATTTTTCACATAAACTGCTTTTGTCCCTCTGGGGTGGTAATTATAGTCCTCTGATATGTGCGTGAGCCACCAATCTGCTGACAAATAACAGACAAGAGACGGAGACGTGCCCCTCTGTACGCGTCACGTTTAGATCGGAAATTGAATTAATGCGCCGCTGATTTATGTGAACGCCTGAGGGAGTGCTGTGATGAGCTGTGGAGAATATAGGAAATCCCAAATGACATCTTTAAAGAGACATTGTGTGATGTATTACAGATAAGAAAATACTTTGGAGAACTTTGCATTGGTGTTTCGTGTTTTAATTTCAAGGAATCTGAGAAAAAACTGGCCAGGGACGCCCAAACTGAGGGAGAGCTGGAGCAGGGACCCCCTTCTACATGGCATACAATTATGTGTTGTATTAAATTGGGCCTAGTGTCATGTATACACATAACTACTGTTATTGTACATTCAATACTGGGGGCGGCAGTAGCTCAGTTGGTAGAGCATATTCCTTGTGATCCAGGGGTTGGCGGGGTTGGCGGTTCGAATCCCGCTCTTGACGGGTTGACCGTGTGTGATCCCAGCTCCCACAGATGAGCGCTGCCGTTGTGTCCTTGGGCAAGACACTTAACACCACCTCGCCCCCAGTGTTTGCGGACACTGGTAGCCCCCATGGCAGAAGATACATCAAGGCCCGTTGTGACGTGAGCCACCTGTGGGAGGATTTTCCAGCTGAGGTCCTGACCAAGCCGAAGCAAGAAGATCATGGAGATGGTCCCCGGGCGCAGTAATGTCCAGCCCACTGCTCCTAATAACAGGATGGGTTAAATGCAGAGGACAAATTTCTCCCAAGGGAGACAATAAAGGCTAATCTTAATCTTATTTCAATGACTTCTCTTAACAAGTCTAAGATTATCCTGAAATCCTGAGCTGAAATTAGCTCCATCTCCAGTTTAATCCTCAACTCGTTCCATGACAGAAACAAGTCTGAGTCTGACCAAAGCTAATTCAGGCCTGAAGATTAAGCTGCACTTTGCACACTCACAGTGACTCTGGGAGCGCTAGATTAATGGAGCAACAACATCACGGAAAAAGGACTCAAAGTGTGACTTTTTAAATGATCGGATTAAATGAGAAAGGAACCACAGCGTGCACGGACAAGAGTTTGATATGGGACACTGAACTTTTCCGGTTATTCCGACTGGAGGAGCGAGAGGAAAGACATGACTCCCCATTCCTCTCCTGTTCGCTCCCCCTCCTCTCCCGATCGCTCCGTGGACAGAGAGGAGGCTGACTGCGGAGTCTTAAAGGGATATTTTATGTTAATCTGTATGGCTTCCCCTTCAACAGTGTCCTGAGATTAACACTAACTTACCCATGACAGCGTGATCTGCTCCCGGTTCTCCTCTGGTAATGTAGCTCGTAAACGTAGTTCCCGTAAGTTCGTGGGGACGATTTAATAAAGCTTGTTTTTCTTCTCAAAACAACATTTGTCCGAAAAGTGATATATTTGCGTCCCCAACAGTTGTCCTCTACAAATTCAGCAGCGTATTTCGCATTCGCATATTTTCACTCGATTCGTATCACTGCGCCCATGTTAGCTCTATTAGCCTGTTAACTTTTAGCGCATGTGTACGGCAGATGCGGTACGGTGACATCCCCCGTAAGCGGATGTTTACAAGTGAACAGGCTAATAGAACGAATCTCGAGAGAAAATATGTGAATGCAAAATACGCTGCTGAATTTTTAGCGGACAACTGTTTGTGATGCAAATATATCACTTTTCGGACAAAATGTTGTTTTGAGAAGAAAAACAAGCTTTATTAAATTGTCCCCGCGAACTTACTGGAACTAAGTTTACGAGCTACGTTAACGGAGGAGAACCGGGAGCAGATCACGCTGTCATGGGTAAGTCAGTGTTAATCTCAGGACACTGTTGAAGAGGAAGCCATACAGATTCACATTTAAAAAAAAAACTGCACTATCCCTGTAATGTGCCCAGGAATGAAGTTGCCTCACCCCTTCCCGATGCGCCATAGTCCATGTGGAACTTAAGTTCTGCTGTGCATGAAAGTGAAGCAGTAACAGACCTCTTCACACTTAGCCTAGAAGAAATGATAAAATCCGGGCTGTTTGCAGTTTGACATGGAGCGAGAGACGAGGGAATGATGACAGACTGACGTGAAGGAGCGCACAGCCAAAACCCACTGAAAACCAGTTCATCCTTATCATTCAAAAATGAAGAAATATTATTAAAAACAGTCTAATCAACCAAAGATTTCACGACCCCCCTGCAGTACCTCTCCTAGTGGTCATGACCTCCTTGTTGAAGACGGTAGATATAAATGGACATAGCTAACCCACGAGCTGCCCTGTTCCAAATAGGAAGTGAGTCACCCCTCTTTCGGTAACTGCTGTACTGAACCTCGTCATTTTTGGTTAAAATGTTCGTATTAACCGTCTCTACATGATCCTGGTGGATTTATTTTTGCTGTTTTGTCCGTAAAACATTCCTATTCCTTCATAAATATGGAATAGATTTTAAATTCACCCCCACTGAGTGATGTCACTCCCCCATTCGTATTAAAGGCCCCATATTATGTTTATTTATTTATTTATTTATTTATTTATCTGAAAAGGGACAATGCACATTAATCAACATCAAAACAATGTAAATGTGCTTGAGTTAGCTGATAAGAGTTAATTTGCATCGGTAGTCCCTTTGCCAGATGTCAAACGGCATCCTAAAAGAAAATACAGGGGGTCCTCGGGTTACGACGGTCTCGGGTTACGACGTTTCGTGGTTACGAACGCGCCCCCATTAAAAAAAAAAAAAAAAGTATATTACGCGTCATTCCGTCTTACGCGGTTTAGCGTGGTAAGAGATGTAAACAAACGCGAACGGCGCGCGGCGCACGGCGGAAGAATACGCTCTGTTGTGGTTGTAGGGCACTCCTATGAAAGCGGCAGTGATAACCAAGCAGCGTAGTGGTCTAATTATTGAGATGGAAAGGTTATTGGTGCTTTGGTTGGAAGATCAAAGGCAAAATCCGACTTACGACGAAATTCGGGTTACGACGCGTCTTAAGAACGGATCAACGTCGTAACCCGAGGACCCCCTGTACACTTAAAAATTACACATTAAAAATTACACAAATGTACAATAACATTACAGAAATGCAATAAAAGTTTAAGCGTTCACACATTTGCGTTTCTAAAAGCCACTTTTTGGGATTATTTTTAAAAGCAGAGAATGAGGGAGATGGAGTTCCACTGATGGGACGCTCTGACGGAGAAAACAAACTGACCAAATACAGTTTTTCTATGAGGAATAATACAGTCTTCCCTCACTGCTCCTCTGGTCACTCTGCCCTCACTAGATCTAAAATTAACAATGTTATTTTCTAATTGTTATGTTGTTTTGTTTCATTCACTCATGTTTAACACACGTCTAGGCTCATACAAAAAATAACAAAAACTGAAAAGTGAAATTGCCAATCTCAACTGAACTAAAAGTAAAAGTTGCTGTTAGCTTGAAAAGTACCACTGCATGACATCATAAGGTGTAAAATAGCATTTTGAGCTTTGGAGATGTAGACATTGGTCTATAGAACGTCATCTGAAACAGTAATAATGTCAAACAGAGAACAAGGACTCATGCAACTTTGTGAGAGTTTCACAACAAATACCCCAACTAAAAATCCACAAATGTTGAACCAGATTACTTATTAGCGACTGGGTAAACAAGCTTATTATGTTTTAAAAATTATAGCTCAAAATCCATTCAACTGATCATCAATGTTCAGCTATTCAGAAAAAGGAGAAAGAAATCACGCATCTCGAGAAAGAAATCAGTAGAAAAAAACCATTTGGTTTTAATGAGAAAGACAGAATTTTCCCCCTTTTTTTCTTTTTTTTTAAGGTGCATTGTGTAACTTCTCAGGTGTCTCCATGGAGATGTTATTTCTTGCCTGGTATGTCCCACATTAGCACATAAAAACGTATCTTCCTTGGATTTGTTCAGGTGTTTTATAGCTCAGAAATACCTTCAAAAACACATTCTTACCTTGTGCAAGCTTGATTCTCCATAGATCAGACCATTAACCTGTCTCCACTGTGACGACGCACCAGAAAAGTTACGCAATGCACCTTTAATGCATACAGACTCGGTAAACACAGATATATAAACCATAATCCAGGACAAGACATTAACTTTGTGACATTTAAAACATTTCTGACCATTTTAGAATTTTGTGTTAAACCATTTGAGCCAATAGTAAATATGGAGTTCTGTCTAAGCTTTTTGTAAATAGAATAAATTAAATAAATTTGAGTACTAAAGCAGTCTCCTTAAAATGCGTCTCTTCTCATTTAAACACCCAGTATCTGATTTTTGTTCATATATTTAAGCTAAATTTGGCATGCCCCAGTACAGATATATTAGATAAACTGTCAAAATAACTTTACTGTGTACTGTTTGCATTTAATTATTGGACTTTTTATTGTCCGGTGATCAGGAAGTGCACGTTAAATTGACTCTTGTGAGCTTTTCGTCATGTTATAATGTTGTTGCCCCATCAAAAACATACCTGGTGTTTTGTTTCTTTTACACATGTTTGAGTACCACTTTATTATTAGTCTGTCTACATCTCCAAAACTCAAAATGCTGTTCCACCTTGTGATGTCATGAAGTGAAAGTTTTATAAATTAGCAGGTTCCTTTTACCTTTAGTTCTGTAGAGACTGGAAGTTCCTGGTCTGAACTTATCCAAATGATTCTAGGGAAGGTGTGTGGAGTTTAAAAAAAGAACAGTAGAACACTTACCTTATGACATCACAAGGTGGAACGTAGTGTTTTCTGTTTGAAGAACTCAGCCTAAATATGCAGACAAAAATTTCACATTAAATTCAATGAAATCTGACCTTATCTGACGAGAGAATCAGCAAAGGCGTATGTGAGTGCGGCAATGCGCCCCACTAGCCTCGGCCTCGGTGTTTCTTGAAGTTTCTTTCCGACGCGTCAAGTAAAGTAAATAAAGAGTCTTGAATCCAAGTTTGGCTTTTCTATCTTTACTAAAGTGAAAGGTCATACAGAGCGGGTACAAATAAGGTGAATAAAGAGGGAAATGGAAAGATGAATTCCTGAGGCTTGTGGTTTTCCTATGTGTGTTGTGTTAGGCTCTGTATGTGTGGTGATGTCCTTCTTGGCGTCTTTGCGTGTCGTATAGCGGTGAGCTCCTGCCTGTCACTGGGAGACCGGGCTTCCTTGTACTCCGTGGCTCCCGACAGGACTCACCCTACGTTGCGTTGTCGACGGTGCTACTGGTTCTTCTTTGCTGTCCGTACGTGCCTTGTAGCGTCGCGTTTTCCCGTCTGTCACTCGGGAGACCGTGCTTCTTTGCTTCTCGGCTCCCGACGGGAATCCGTCTTATTTGCTACCTGTGGCTGTTACGTGACGTCCCACGTCGACGTCCGTCCGTATGTGCCTTGTAACGGTGCGCGTTCCCGTCTGTCACCCGGGAGACGGCCACTGTTACACTCTTGCGTGGTTATTACGCGACGGTCAAAAGACTGTGTAGCTTCTGTGGTCCAGGACGTCTTATTACCCCGTCAACCCTTGACTCGAGGTAACCTCCTGGCCACCAGACCGCGGCTTCTATCCACACTACCTATGTAGCGTGGTCTCTTTCTTCGTGTGTGTGTGTGTGTTATGTGTCTTGGTGAGGTGTGTCTTCTCCGGTGTCTGTGTCCTCTCTGAGCCAGTGTGGTCCCTACCTCTGTATTTTATAGTAGGTGAGATCAAAGATAAAAGAACAAGGAACAAGGAAAGAACAAAGTGGTCCAATCACAGTGCATTTCCTGAACCAGAAGGCGGGACAGGAAGTGCTGTTATAAACAGAATATTCCAGAACACAGAATGTACGAAATGGCTCCTACAGGCGTATATGCACGCCGTGATCTTCAGCCACAGATCTTACTGCTACATCAGAGGCCGTCCTGAAGCCCCTAATGTCCCTCTTCAAAAAAACTTTGAAAAGTAGTATCACTATTGTAATATCTTATCAAGTATTTATGGATGCTTGCCTTATTTTTAAAGTTTTAAATGGACTCGCTCCTCCACCATTAATGGATTTTATAAGTAAAAAAAAGCTACTAGCCGAGTTAACACGAGAGGCGACTGTAACATACAGAGAAGCAGGACTAAATTTGGCCAAATGGTGACGTCTGTCAGAGGATCACAGTCATGGAACACATGACCTGCTCATGTCAGGAACTGTGGGTCCTCCTCAACCTTCAAGAACACTCTGAAACACTCTGAAACATTGGAGCATATCACCTGCTCATGTCAGGAACTATGGGTCCTTCTCAACCTTCAAGAACACTCTGAAACATTGGCTAAAAAATAATCAAACTTGCTCACACAGGTAGATTTTCTTCTTCTCGGGGTCTCTTAAACTCAGAGAATGGTCTGTTGTGGTGAACTTGCCGTCATGTCTATGTGAACTTCTCTTCTGTATGTTCTTCTAAATGTTCTTCTGTTCTGACCTGCTTTAGGACAACTATTGTGCTAATTCCGGCATGTTTACATTGATGCTGTTTGATGTCATGTTGATTAATATGCATTGTCCTAATTAAAATAGATACATAAATTTTGTGTATGAAACAAAACACAACTCCAGGCATGTTTGTGATGAGGAAACAACATTATAACACAGAGCAGAAAATATCTCAATCAATGAATGTCTCAATTTCCTAGAACTAAATGCGATCTCTTGTTAATACGCGACTATTACACTTGCAGCTACTGTTTCGCGCCTTATTTAAATTGCTTCACTCCCTGTAGAGACCCTGGATGCTTTCAAGGCTTGTATTTTCTGTAAATCGCTGTTGAATTTAAATCAGAACCAAACTGGCTGATCGTATTTACAATGACGTTTGCCAGAAGCTAAAAGAAGAAGAAGAAGATTGCAGACTTGGTTTTGTGTTGTTTTTGTAATGCGGAGTGTCTGAGGCGGGGGACCTTAAAGCGTTGGATGTCCCGTAAATAAAGCTTTTTCTTTGTGTTGTTAATGTGAATGAAGTGGCCCTCGAGTGTAAAAAGCCGTCATGAGGAATCTGACCCCTGAATAGGTCGATTATGAGCGGCCCTGGGTCCACGCTTAGGCTGCTGGTGCTGGTGCTGGTGTGGAGAGGGTGGAGGTGCTGGAGATCATTTTAGTCAAGGGCAGAGTGGTCATGTATGACACAGAGAGAGGGATGAGAGAGGAGAGGAGAGGGGGATGGAGAGAGGAGAATGGGATGGGGAGGGGAGAGGGGGATGGAGAGAGAGAGAGAGAGAGAGGATAGGGGGATGGAGAGAGGAGAGAGCGAGGAGAGGGGGATGGAGAGAGGAGAGGAGGATGGAGAGAGCGAGGAGAGGGGGATGGAGAGAGGAGAGGAGGATGGAGAGAGGAGAGTGAGGGGGATGGAGAGAGGAGAGTGAGATGGAGAGAGGAGAGGAGGATGGAGAGAGCGAGGAGAGGGGGATGGAGAGAGAGCGAGGAGAGGGGGATGGAGAGAGGAGAGGAGGATGAGAGAGTGAGGAGAGGGGGATGGAGAGAGGAGAGTGAGGGGGATGGAGAGAGGAGAGGGAGATGGAGAGAGGAGAGGAGGATGGAGAGAGAGCGAGGAGAGGGGGATGGAGAGAGAGCGAGGAGAGGGGGATGGAGAGAGGAGAGGAGAGGAGGATGGAGAGAGTGAGGAGAGGGGGATGGAGAGAGGAGAGAGAGAGGGGGATGGTGAGAGAGAGAGTAGAGGAGGATGAGAGAGAAGAGGGAGATGGAGAGAGGAGAGGGGGATGGAGAGAGGAGAGGGAGAGGGGAGATGGAGAGGAGAGGGAGAGGGGGTGAGAGAGCAGAGGGGGATGGAGAGAAGAGAGGAGAGAGGATAGAGAGCGAGAGAGCTACGGGAGAGGGGGAGAGAGAGAGATGTGAAAGAGAAGGGGGTATAGAGAAAGAAGATAGTTTTGTGTTGGATAGAAAGAGAGGAAGAGAGACAGCTGGAGAGAAAAAGGGAAAGAGAGAGGATAGAGAGATAGATGGAGAGAGAGAGGGAGTATAGAGAAAGGGGATAGTTGATAGAGAGAGAGCCCAGTTGAGAGAGTGAAAGGAGAAAGAGAGATGGAGTTAGAATGAAACTGAGAGAGGCGGAGAGGGAGGCAGAGAGAGAAATATTGAGAGGGGGTATAGAGAGAGAGAGAGAGGTGTGGAGAGAGAGAAGGAGGGAGAGAGAGATGAAGAGGGATGAGGGAAAGATGGAAAGAGGAAATAGAGACATGAGGAGAGGAAGACGGATTAAAAGGAGGATAGAGACAGGATAGGAAAGGAGGGAGAGAGTGAGAAAAAGAGAGAAGGCATGGTGAGAAAGGGAGAGAGATTGAGAAAGGAGAGAAAGAAGTAAAAGGTGAAGGGGTGAGAGAGCAAAGGTAGAGAGAGAGAAACCGGATGAAAGAGGGGGACCAATAAAGGAGCGAGAGGGAAAGAGTGGGGATGGTGGGTAAGAGAGGCTGGACTAAGGAAGGAGCGAGAGAGTGAAGGAGGGGAAGAGAGAAAAAGAGAGAGAAGGGGTGAGGGAGAGAAATGGATGGAAGAAGTATGAGAAGGAAAGAGGGGATGTGAGTGAGAGAGAGGGAGTGGGAGGGCAGCGAAACAGAAAAAATGGTGCGTGAGAAGAAGAGGAAGGGAAGGGGAGAGTGAAATGAGTTAGAAAGCAAGAGAAAGGATTGTGATAGAGAATGAGTTCGAGGGAGATAGAAATGAAGAGCAAGAGAGGAAATGGCGTGCTTTACTTCCTGTGCTGTTGGAGTGGGAGGAGAGTGGGCGGATGAATAAAGTCATGGTGGAGGTGGGAGAAGGACCAGGGGGGAGGTCGCCTTTTTCAAATTGACTTTTTGCATTTTTTCACATTCACATAATATTTGCTAACGGTGGATTTTAAAGAAATACGAGTACGACTGGTAATAAACAGGTTCTGATGTTCTCTCGTTTTTAAACTTTAATCAGCATTTTAATCATGTTTTTTTTTTTACTATCCTGAGACCCTGGCCCATTCATGTGTGTCCTTCATAGTAGTTTGTAGCTGCACTATGATAAATAAATAAATACAGCTCTGGAAAAAAATAAGAGACTGCTGCATCAGTTTTTTCTGATTTTACTACTTATAGGTATGTGTTTGGGCAAAAGGAACATTTTTGTTTGAGTCTATAAACTACTTACAGCATTTCCCCCAAATTCCAAATAAAAATATTATCATTTAGAGCATTTTATTTGCAGAAAATGACAAATGGTCAAAATAACAACAAAAAAATACATGTTTTCAGACCTCAAACAATGCAAAGAAACAAGATCAAATTCATTTTAAAACAACATAATTCTAATGTTTACACTTAAAGGTCCCATGGCATGAAATTTTCACTTTCTGAGGTTTTTGAACGTTAATGTGAGCTCCCCTACCCTGTTTAGCCCCCCCCCCCCCCATGGCTAAAAGTTGCGAAATGTCTAAACTGAGCATTTGCGGTCCTTTTCTGCGTTACACAAACCCAGTTTTGAAACGGGCGAGGTCAGACAAGGCACCTTTTTGACGTCAGATCGGCAAATGCAGCTCCAGCTCCTCCCTCTGTCTCCGCTCAGCGTCCCTGTATATCCCGCCCATAGAGTTTGGACTGTGAATGCGCTACGCAATGCGAAATGCGTTTTTTTATTTGCCTGGAGGCACGTCCGAGTGTTTCTAGGCTCGCAGGTCCCTTACCCGACCCTCTGGACCTCTGAAATACCAGTGGTTTAATTTTATTTTCTGTGTAAATATGCTTTTTTTCATTGCTAACTCTCTCATCTGTCTCTCACGGAAGAGCAGACACAGCGGAGCTGAGCTGCGCTAAGCTGCGGGGGAAACCCGCCCCCCCGCTCCTTAGCCAATCTCTCTGTCCTTCTCATTTGCAGTGAAGAAGCAACACCCACAATAAAGCATTTTAAACACATATCTAGCCTCATGAAGACTGTCAGAGTCATATCTCATGCAGTGAGTGTTGATTTTGAAGAAGGATTCATTTACAGTATTAGGGAACCATTAAGGAGCCATATAAATGCATCAAGAAGTACCATGTCATGGGATCTTTAAGAAGAGTTCAGAAATCAATATTTGGTGCAATAACCCTTATTTTTATTCAGTTTTCAGCTGGCATGCTCTCCACAAGTCTTTCAAGGCGCTTTGTGTTACAATTTTGTATGAAAAGCGCCTTATAAATATTGTTTGTTGTTGTTTCACATTCTTTTGAGCAGTATTACCACCTGTGAAATACTCTGCTTATTACCTTATTTAATCCTACATGTACCTTGTATTTTATTTTATTATATTTTATTACATATTTTTTATTATATTGTTAACTACTTTTCCCTTGTATTTTTATTGCATGCTATTAGTACTTCTCGAATAGTTTAGCGAGTCAACAGGTTCTTCTGATCCTAAGCATTTCACTGCATTGTTGACCTTGTGTTGATCCTGCTAGTCAGATTTTCATGTGTAAGACATCATTGGAAAGCTTAGAATCTATACTTTCAGAATCTGTGAATAACTCAAAATGCCTCCGGGATCATATGTGTCCTATTTGGCCACGGTGGGTCACATATGACAAATAAACAATCTTGAAATCTTGCAATCTTGAAATCGCATAAGGATGGCTTAAATGCAGAGAACAATTTCTCCTGTGTGAGATCAATAAAGTCATTCTTCATTCTTGTTCTTGGGTGACTTTATTCCACTCCTGGTGCAAGAACTGAAGTAGCTCAGCTTTGTGTTTGTGTTGGAATTCAACAGACGCTGGAATGGAATGGCTGTAATACATGTAGAGATGCTGATTTCAGAAAAAAATGCAGTGGGAGCCTAAAAACTTTTTGAGGCAACTGTAGAAGCTTGTCAGAGATGGTGGTCTTCAAAAAAAAGAAAATAATGTTTTTGTTAGGTTGTGCAGAGTGGCTGGGCGCACCCTTAGAGATAGGGTGAGGAGCTCAGTCACACGGGAGGGGCTCGGAGTAGAGCCGCTGCTTCTCCACGTGGAGAGGAGCCAGCTGAGGTGGCTCGGGCATCTGTTCCGGATGCCTCCTGGTCGCCTCCCTCGGGAGGTGTTCCGGGCATGTCCCACCGGGAGGAGGCCCCGGGGAAGACCCAGGACCCGCTGGAGGGACTATGTCTCCCGGCTGGCCTGGGAACGCCTTGGGGTCCCCCCGGAGGAGCTGGAGGAAGTGTCCGGGGTGAAGGGAGTCTGGGAGTCCCTGCTTAGACTGTTGCCCCTGCGACCCGACCCCGGATAAGCGGAAGAAAATGGATGGATGGATGGATGTTAGGTTGTTAACTTCACATGGATTTAACACTATTACAGTCCATTAAAGAGGACATGTTACAACATTATGACTAAAAATAAAATTAACAACATTTAAATGTTAAGGTGTTCATTTACCTCCAAAAAGAAAAAAAGAAAAAAATAGAAATAGAAATACAGTTTTTTTCTTCAGGTTCCAGGAGGATATAGAACATTTACAGACAACATTACGCTATTTTCTGATCTATGTTATAATGTTTCCTCATCACAAACACACCTGGAGTTGTGTTTTGTTTCATTCACACATTTTTAACACACAAACCTAGAACTAGAGTCCGTTTTGTGTAATATAGCACCTTCAAAGTACCATGTTTCTCCCACTTCCCCAACTCGCGTATTTCAGAATGAAGAAAAATGATGTCTATTGCCACGGAAATTGCCAATTTCACAAAATATGTATCTAATAAATTGTAAAACGTTTCCTATAAAATGAAACTCAAACCCACCAATTCACTAACTTCTCAGTCACACGCAGCTTCTTGCCCAGTGAGACAAAAACAGAACGCGATACCAGCGGAAATCAAAACGGTAGCCTTTCAGTAAGTGGGCGAACGCCTCAACCCGCTGCACCGCTGCTTCTTACGCAATCAAAACTGATGTAACTTCATTAGCAGCAAAGCACTTAAGCCGCGGTAAATGTCAGACGTCTTTTCACATCTTTAAAAATGATTGTCAAGAGTTTTAATGGGAGGTGTTTTCTTGTGTGACGCTGTTGCCGTGGTTATGCCGGGTTTAAATTAGATTTTACCGGAGATGACATAAGTGACGTTAATCGGTATTGTCATCTGAGAACGGTTAAGTAAAGGGATGCAGAGTTTACCATTGTATGAAAAGCAGTGCGGGTAATCATATATAAAGGGGATAAATTAATAGATGAAACTTGACATGTATAAATTAAATATGCGCCTTTACTGTTTTTACTATTTACGGTTTGACATATTACATTGGGCGACAGCAGCTCAGTTTGTAGAGCGTTTGTCCACTGATCCGAAGATTGGTGGTTTGCATCCCGCTCTCGACACAAACACCATTGGTTGAGCGGTCGCATCAATTCCAGTTCCCACAGATGAACACTGTCGTTGAGTCCTTAGGCAAGGCACTAAATCGGCTTGCAGATTTAGACAGTGTGTGTATTTGGTGGTGATTGGTTCCTTGATGTGATGCTTTGAGTGCTTTGCGGATGGAAAAGCGCCGTATAAAGATGTGACCATTTCCCGTTTCGCTACTGAAAATTGACATATGCGAAAGAAACTCAAGATGCAAAAGTCTAAACAGAGTCTTCATAACAAAATTTTATCTCCCCAAGATGCAGTTCTTCATTGTAAATTGATCAAACATGTCCCACATAACAGTTTTACCATCAAAACGCTCAGACTTTGGTCATATGTGTTTCTATGTTTTTTCATTACAGTTTTTCCTCAATGGTTTTAGCGCATTTTTTCAAATTTGGTTTATTTTTACCATTTGATTCAAGCCTTGGAACATTTCTCCTGAGTTCACACAGTTCTCAGGCTCACTTGACACGAGCTCTCATTATGTTTTTTTCAATTTTGTTTTGGAAAACTAAAGTTCTGATTGGGATTTTTTTAGCTGTTTTGCAAATGTCAGTTTTCAATAGAAAAATATGCCAAAGTGATTGAGAAAGAACTGTAATTTGACAGCCTCAGCACTGCTGTCATAGACCAGAGAGAATCACTGGTTTGGTGCAGCCTGCGAATGGGGTCCTCACTTTACACACTTAACACACAGATGCATTTAGGACTGGAAAAAAACTTCTGCTTTTTGTCTAAAACCTCATTTTATGTATTATGTTTTTAGATAATTGTACACACTACTCATTTCAGACTAGATTATGTTGTATTTAATTATAAAACATGCTGAAGAAAGTTGAAAGAATAACAAATCAAAGCTACATTTATGATCCATGTGTACATAAAATTAGACAAAATACTGACATCTCGCAACTGTATGTAGGATGACTCTGTACAGGCCTATTCATTGTTGGGTTTTGGGTGCTCACAAATTGTAGTTTTTTTCTGTTATATTTTTAATGTAGATACTGAAAGAGTTTGGGCAAACATCTTTACCACATGTGAACAGACTTGTATTGAACAAACCGGGTGAATTCACTGATCATTTGGGTTTGTGAAGGTGTCAAATGTTCTGAGACAGAGCCTGACAACTGTGTGAACTCATGAGAAATGTTCCAAATGATGTGACAACCTTGAATGAAATAATAAAAATAAAGGACGTTTAAAAGAAAAATGAGCTAAAATGAAAAAAAAAAGTGGATCAGTTCAAGTATCTCGGGGCATGTTCACGAGTGAGGGGAGGATGGAGCGTGAGATTGACAGGCGGATCGGTGCAGTCGCTGTACCGGACCGTTGTGGTGAAGAGGGAGCTGAGCCAAAAGGCAAAGCTCTCGATTTACCGTCAATCTACGTTCTTCCCCTATGGTCATGAGTGTTGGGTAATGGCCGAAAGGACAAGATCGCAGATACAAGCGGCCGAAATGAGTTTGGAGGCTCCGGGAAAGACCCAGGACACACTGGAGGGACTATGTCTCTTGTCTGGTCTGGGAACGCCTTAGGGTCCCCCTGGAGAAGCTGGAAGAAGTGTTTGGGATGAAGGAAGTCTGGGAGTCCCTGCTTAGACAAATTTGCTATGCTCCAGTAGAGGTATTATAAAAGCAGCTCTTACGGTCAGTGTCTGTGTTTACTTATTTAGTGTTTTTAAAGTAAGGTAGACCACTTCAAACCCTTTAAAATGTTCATGTTTTAAGACAATAAAAGTTGGAATCTTGAAAGGAAAAGTAACGTTATTTTACAATCTGAGCCTTCTTTCGGTAATAAAACAAGTCGTTTGACTCACCCATAGCACGTTCGTGTCATTTGGAGCTGTTTGAAGAAAGTTATGTTGTAGCGTTAGCGTTAGCATTTGTATTCGGGGCATTACTTTGCGGTCTCCAAATAACACAAACTTTAGCACTTTTCAAATCATAGAAGCCCGATGTCTTAATGAAAGATTTCGTTTGAAGCAAAAGTGGCCTGTAATCCGAGATTTATCCATAGTTTTTAGCTTTGCGTTTCATGTTTGGGTCCCGGGAGCAGTCCGCGCATGCGCACTGGCGTCCTCATCTACTCGAAACTATGGCTAAATCTCGGATTACAGGCCACTTTTGCTTCAAACGAAATCTTTCATTAAGACATCGGGCTTCTATGATTTGAAAAGTGCTAAAGTTTGTGTTATTTGGACACCGCAAAGTAATGGCCCGAGCAAATGATACAGCACCATGTTAACAGATACGGGATCATTACTAGAACAGAACGGCTCAACATAAGTTCTGCGATACTGCTCCAATTGACAGAAAAATGCTATGGGTGAGTAAAACTACTTGTTTTATTGCCGAAAGAAGGCTCAGATTGTAAAAAAAAACGTTAATTTGCCTTTAAAGGGATAGTGCGTTGTTTTTTGTTTTGTTTTGTTTTTAATTATGTGAATCTGTATGACTTCCTCTTCAACAGTGTCGTCGATTAACACTGACTTACCGATGACAGCATCGTCTGGGCCCAGTTCTGCTCCGGTTCCATAGCTCGCGAATGTAGTTCCGGTAAGTTAGCGGGGACATTAAATAAAGCTTGTTTTTCTTCTCAAAACATTTGCCCAAAAAGTGATATATTTGCGTCACAAACAGATGTCTGTGAAAAATTCAGCAGCCTAATTCACATGGTACTAGTTTCTCTCGAATTGTATCACTGCGCACCTGTTACTTATTATTAGCCTGTTCACTTCTAAGCGGATGTTTACAAGTGAACAGGCTAATAATAAGTAATAGGTGCGCAGTGATACAACTCGAGAGAAAATAGCACCACTTTTTGGACAAATGTTGTTTTGAGAAGAAAAACAAGCTTTATTAAAGGGATAGTGCGTTTTTTTTTATGTTAATCTGTATGGGTTTCCTTCTAAAAGTTACGTGTGTTGACACCAGCTTACCTCTGACAGTCTCAGCTGATCCTGGTTCGGCTCGCTTTCTCAAGCCCACGTAGGGAGGTCCGGGAGCTTCCCTGGAACATGAAATAAAGCTTGTTTTTCTTCTCAAAACAAAACATTTGTCCGAAAGGTGATATATTTGCGTCTCAAACAGTTGTCAACGAAACAGCCAGCAGCGAACTTAGCGATCGCATATTGTGTCACGGTGCTCACGTTAGCGTATCAGCCTGTTCACCTTTAGCAGAAGTGTACGGCAGATGCGGTCCGCCGCAAGGGGAAGTTTACAAGTGAACAGGCTGATACGCTAACGTGAGCGCCGTGATACGAGTCGGCAGACACAATATGCGATCGCTAAATTCGCTGCTGGATGTTTCGTTGACAACTGTTTGGGACGCAAATATATCACCTTTCGGACAAATGTTTTGTTTTGAGAAGAAAAACAAGCTTTATTTAATGTTCCAGAGAAGCTACCGGACCTCCCTACGTGGGCTTGAGAAAGCGAGCCGAACCGGGATCAGCTGAGACTGTCAGAGGTAAGCCGATGTCAACACACGGAACTTTTAGAAGGAAACCCATACAGATTAACATAAAAAAAAACACACTATCCCTTTAAATGTCTCCGCGAACTTACCAGAACTACGTTTGCAAGCTACGGAACTGGGCCCAGACAACGCTGTCATCGGTAAGTCAGTGTTAATTGACAACACAGTTGAAGGGGAAAAAAATGCACTATCCCTTTAAGAATACTTGTTGATGCCCAATACAGTAAATATTTATTCATAATACTAAAACTAAACGTCATAGGACTGAACTAGGGCTAAATTAGAACAGAACTACCAGGTCTGAACCATGAAAAACTCCACTTTGGGAGAGAAAAAGAGAGGAACGATCAAATGCAATTCTGGATTTAGTATTTCAGAAAATCATCATCTCCTAACCTCAGCGGATGGAGATGAGGGACGTTTTAATCTACATGCTAAAGTGAAGATGCATGTGGAGCCAAGCTGTCCATCACAGAGAGAGAGAGGAAGAGAAAGTGATAGAGGGAGGAGGAGTGGGGATAGAGAGAAGAGGAGGAGGTAGAGAGAGGAAGAGAAGGAGAAGGGGCAAGAAAGGAAAGCACACTTAATGGTGAAGCTGGACACAGGGGAAGAGAGAGGAGAGAAGGTGAGATAGGAAAGCGCAGAGGAGGAGGGGGAAAGAAAGGCAGGAGTGGGAAAAGAAAGAAATGTAAGAAAAGGAAAGGCATTGGGAGAATGAGGAAGAGAAAGCGCTGTGAATGATGAGATGAAGATAAGATCAATGGGGGAGAAGAGGGGAGAGAGGAAAGGAAGAAGAGAGAGAAAAGAGGAGAGGAGGAGGAGAGGAGAGATAGGAGAGCACTTCGAAGCATAGGAGGAGGAGAGGGGGAGTGAGAAGGGCAAGAGAGTAAAAGGAGGAAAAGAGGAGGGGAGGAGTAGAGGAGAGTCCAGGGGAGCATAAGGAGAAGGAGAGAGGGGGAGTGAGAAGAGGGTGAAAGGAAGGAGAGGAGAGAGAGGAGAAAAAAGGGACAGAGAAGAGAGAAAAGAGGAGAGGAGGAGTAGAGGAGAGAGATAGGAGAGCACTCTGAAGCACAGGAGGTGGAGAGGGGGAGTGACAAGAGGGTGGAGGGATGGAGGAGGGAGAGAAGAGAAAAAGGGAGAGAGGGAGAGAAAAGAGGAGAGGAGGAGTAGAGGAGAGAGATAGGAGAGTCCAGGGGAGCATGTGGAGAAGGAGAGAGGAGGGTGAAGGGAAAGAGAGGAGAGAGAAGAGAAAAAAGGGAGGAATAAGAGAAAAGTGGAGAGGAGGAGCAGGGCAGGGAGATGGATAGCACTGTGGGGTAATAAAGAAACGAAGAAGAGGAGAAAAGTTGGTGAGAACGAGACCGAAAAGGCGCGGAGATCGAAAAGATGAAGATGAGCATTGAGCGGAGAGGAGAGGAAGAGGAGGAGGAATGAAAGGAGAGTGAAGGAGGGCGAAGAGAGGAGAAAAAAGGGAGGAATATGAGAGAAAAGAGGAGAGGAGGAGCAGGGCAGGGGAGTAGAGCGGCAAAGGAAAATTTGGTGAGAACGAGACCGAAAAGGCGCGCAGAACGAAAAGATGAAGATAAGCAGTGAGCGGAGAGGAGAGGAAGAGGAGGAGGAATGAAAGGAGAGTGAAGGAGGGCGAAGAGAGGAGAAAAAAGGGAGGAATATGAGAGAAAAGAGGAGAGGAGGAGCAGGGCAGGGGAGTAAAGCGGAGAAAGGAAAATTTGGTGAGAACGAGGCCAAAAAAGCGCAGGGATTGAAAAGATGAAGATAAGCAGTAAGCGGAGAGGAAAGGAAGAGGAGGAGGAATGAAAGGAGAGCAAAGGAGGATGAGGAAAGGAGAAAAAAGAGAGGAATAAGAGAGAAAAGAGGAGAGGAAGAGTAGAGGAGAGAGACAGAGTTCGGGGGAGCCTATGAAGAAGGAGAGAGGGGGAGTGAGAGGAGGGTGAAAGGAAGGAGACGAGAGAGAGGAGGAAAAAAGGGAGGAATAAGAGAGAAAAGAGAAGAGGAGGAGGAGCAGGGGAGGGGAGTAAAAGCAGAGAAAGAGGAAAAGTCGGTGAGAACGAGACCGAAAAGGCGCGGGGATCGAAAAGATGAAGATAAGCAGTGAGCGGAGAGGAGAGGAAGAGGAGGAAGAATGAAAGGAGAGCGAAGGAAGATGAGGAGAGGAGAGAGAGTGACGAAGCGATAAGCTCAGTGGTTAGACAGTGCCCCAAAAGCCCAATTTCACACTGCACTGAAGCACAACAAGCACGCACACATTCAGCTCCACACATCTTCAGGGGGACCGTCCATAGACCCGCATTCATTTTCTCCGAACCAGATTTACCACCGTGCCAACCTTTAACTCAACTGAACCGATTTCGAAACCCTAAATCAGGCGCTTGATGCTGTAAAACTCTCAAATGTAAGTTATAGGTTGTGTAATTGACAGTTGGAACAGGCTGGAGTCCCCGCACGGCTCGGTAAACGTGCGCACACACTCAGACAGATTGTAGTGCGCTGAGGTGAGAGCGCTGATCACCCCGACCCCCCGCGGAGATGTCGGCTTTCATTTACAGAACAAGAAGACGACGCAGACAGAGAAATAAACACGTGAATACGTAATTACACAAGCTATTCCCATTCTAACCTCTGTGTGTTACAATCTATATAAACTTGAAATTACTTAGACTTAAACTTTCGTGAGCCGCAAGGGAAATTTACTGGACACAATAGCTCACACATCACAATATAGTATAATAACAAAGAGGAAAAAGAAATTAAAGTAATAATAAATTCAAAATAAGTAGCAAAAGCAGACCTATTTAAACATTTTCTAGTTATATTTGGAGGGATTTGTGTGTGTTTGAGCAATATTTAATCACCTCTTTTCATTTCATTTTGCTGATCAGTCTTACCTGTCCAGCCTGAATCTTTGGCAAAACTTTACTTTAAAAAGCGGATCTGGAGCTGTGTGCTGTCTCCCTGATTTCAGAGGGCGTGATTGACGGATTAACCAATCAGGATTAACCAATCAGAGAGATGCATGTTCCGTTTGTGTCAAAAACAAACATGGCTGCTTACACGTAAAAGAGAAAATCAGCAATCAAACCACGATCCATTCATTTTCTTCCACTTATCCGGGACTGGGTCACGAGGGCAACAGTCTAAGCAGGGACTCCCAGACTTCCTTCACCGCGGACACTTCCTCCAGCTCCTCCGGGGGTACCCCAAGGTGTTCCCAGGTCAACCGAGAGACTAAAGCCCTATTCAGACGGGATTAGTTTTATGGGGTGACATGGGGTGAAGTAATAATTACCAGGGAATTTAGTCCTGCCTGAACGCGCCATGTCCGTAAACATAACGGAGTATGTCTGTGAAATTTACAGTGAGTTTCACCTTCTGTCAAACGGTCTTGGGGAATTACCATAGGTGATATTAATCCCCTGCGAATGCGACCCTCAGTAAAGATGTATGTAACATTTCGTCACATCCGTTTAAAGAAATAATTTACCGCAATTTTCAAACATGGAGGAGCTTGAAGCGCTTTGTTTTGCCGGCAAGCGAAATGATCTACCGGTACTCTCAAACAAACGCACATATCGACCAATGAAAAAGCCCAAGAAGTATAAATCAGTCGTCAGAGGCATAAAACTTCTGCTTGTTTTAGGTCATGTATGCTCTATTAGTCCTGATTATGGGCAATAATTTGCATAGTTCGCTAATATTTCACATAGGCTAATCATGACTTCTCTATCTTCAGCTGTTGCTTTATGCAAAGGCGACAAATACGTGATGGCAGAGCGTAAACAAAATCCTCCCATGTCAAATAAATATTGCGGACATTTCTTGTCCTGTGTGAATGGGGTCATTTATATTACAGAGGTCCTGTGATAAACCGACATTACTCTACATCCCCCTGTAAAACTAATCCCATCCGAATAGGGCTATAGTCCCTCCAGCGTGTGTCCCGGTGGAGGAACATTTTTGCCTGCACTCAACTGCTAATGTACCTATGTGTCGTCGTTCTGTTAATTGTTAAATGTCATTATCATATCTGCCTGTATGATATTAAACCTGTCTATCACAAGGGAGACAAGCAGGTTACAGCACTTATCTTTATTACAATTCAGATCTGTGGAGAGTTGCCCCTCACAGAAGGAATTATTGTATTTTTGAGCAACAGAAACACCCATAATGAATAAATGCTATATGTATACTGTATGTTTAAAGTCATATCATGGAACGTTCCAAGCAAAGCAATAACATGGACATGCAGGTATAACGGACCCTCCACCAGAAAAGTCGTGCAGTGCAACTTTAACATAACATCTCAAAGGCCAAGGTACAGTTTCTCTTAGAGGAGGAATTATTTGAGAGATGGATTTGCATTGGATTTGGATTTGTTCACGCTGTTCTCATCATTCTCCGTCACACTGGAGCGACTGCATTCGATCTCAAGGTTTTTTAATAGAAAGGAAAATGCTGATTACAGGAAAAGTCTCTCCTGAGCCTGTCTCAACGCATTGAAACTGTTGCAAATTAGAAGCTCATTCAAAGCAGCCATTGTGTGATGGATAATGGGGATGTATTACCTGCTTTAGTTTATATAGGCGTATGGCGGGGATTGCAGTCGTGCGTTGACTCTACATTGTTCTATTATGATTAAGAAAGGACTTACATGTATACACATTAAGTCCTTTCTTGATTAGCCATAAGACAGGAAATATAGGTACCATTTAAAAAGTACAATATGAAGTACAATGGACTTCTACCTTAGCCTGAAGGGTCTACACAATGGCTGGCCATAATTGACTTAATCATTATCGGCAGCTTAGAAGTTCAAAAGTTCAAAGTTTCTCAAAGGTGCACTGTAACTTTTTTGCTTGGGGATTCGTCACCTGTGGATATGTGATTGCTCTGCCTGGAATGTTCCACAGTATGACTTTAAACAGCTCTAACTTATGTGTGTAGAATCCCTCAGCTGTCCAGGTAGGATCCATGGCAAAAGGAGAAATTCAATTTGTCAACTGGACAAAAGTTTATTTGGTCAAATACATTCCACAGCTCATCCAAGCTGCTTCTTTAGTTCTTCTTCAGAATTGAAGAAGCAGCTTGGATGAGCTGCGAAAAACTGCGAAAAATGTCCAGTTGGCAAATTGAATTTCTCCTTTTGCCAGCTCTACCTTATGTTTATTCGATTACAGGTGGTTTTATAGCTCAAAAATACCTAGGAAAAACAGACATTCTGACTGCGAGTGAGGACGCCTCTACACAGATCTGACCTGTAACTTGGTCTGGTTTGGTCTCCATGAAGATGGAAAGGTTTAATACCATACTATGAGTAGCTATTGTGCTAATTCCGGCATATTTACATTGATGCTGTTTGTTGTCTTGTTGATTAATATGAATTGTCCTAATTCAAATAAATACATGCATAAATAAAATAAAATAAAAAATGCTGTGAAACATTCCAGACAAAACAATAAGATCTCCATGAAAAGTTACACAATGCACCTTTAAAAGTGTTCAGAATATAGTACTGTGATTGGCCCATGTATGTTACAAAATACATTTTAAAGATCCCATGACATGGTACTTCTTGATGCTTTTATATGGCTCCTTAATGGTTCCCTAATACTGTAAATGAATCCTTCTTCAAAATCAACACTCAGTGCATGAGAAACAGAGATAAGATGAGAAAGAGTCATAAATATCTCTCTCAAACTCTTTATTCTGGGCGTTGTTGCTTGAATGCAAATGAGGAGAAAAAAGCTGACCAATAGTAGAAGGTGGGGGCGTGGCCAAACGCTCCGGTCTTCTCTGTCAGCCCACAGCTGATCCATTTCCTTGTTTTTGCACGGGGGAGAGAGTTGAAGCGTTCCATTGAAAAATAAACACATTTCCACAGAAAATAAAATTAAACCACTGCTGTTCAAAGGTCCAGAGGCTCAGATAAAGGACTTCCGAGCCTAGAAACACTCGGACGTGCCTCCAGGCAAATAAAAAAACGCATTTCGCATTGCCTAGCGCATTCGCAGTCCAAACTCTCTGGGCGTGATTTACAGAGATGCTGAGTACAGACAGACGGGGGTGGAACTGCATTTGCATTTCTTTTTTCGATCTGACGTCAATAAGGTGCCTTGTTCAAACTCGCCCATTTGAGCTCCGATTTTTGGTAACTCAGAAAAGGATCGGTGCTCAGTTTAGACATTTCACAACTTTTAACCATGGGGGGGGGGGGGCTAAACAGGGTAGGGGAGCTCACATTAACGTTCAAAAACCTCAGAAAGTGAAGATTTCATGCCATGGGACCTTTAATGCAGGTATATGCCAATATTCTGTAACCAAATACATTTTCAAAGTACCACGGGGCACAGAAATTTCATGACCTTTTTTGGTTGCCTTGTGTATTTTTTAGATTCTTTGTAACTATGGACCAAGTAGAATAAATACATATTCTTTCCATCACTCCGCATTTGTTTGGTCTGCCACCTGTTTGTCTCACTGTAGATGCATTTGCTTTGCCCGGAATGTTCCAAAGTGTATCTTTTGTGGGCCAAACACACTGGTAGCGTTTCAAGCATGATGTTTGTGCGGTACGTCTGTGCAGTACCAGCTCTGGGTTTTTCAATGGGGAAGCTGTTCAAACCTTCAAATGAGCCATAACAGCCCCAGGAAGACACTGTGCTGGTGGTAACTGCACAAATATAACAACAGATGCATGCTCTCTATGTATTTAGAATGAGATACACGCCCCACTGTCTTTTCCTAAAAATGTTTTTACACTTGCATAGGCCTAAATATTCAATGTATACCTACCCCAACCTACCCCTTAAAGGTCCTACAGTATATTACACAAAATGTACTCCTGTGAGCGCATGTTGTAATGTTTTTACCGCCTCAAAAGCATACCAGGAGTTGTTTCATTCACACATGTTTGAGTAATCCTTTCTTGTTAGTCTGTGTACATCTCCAAAGCTCAAAATGCTCTCTTCCGCCTTGTGATGTCATGAAGCGTTTACTTTTTGTTCACTATAGATCAACAGTTACAGAGCTTCAGATCATCCAAATGATTCTAGTGAAGACGTGTGGAGTTTAAAAACAGAATGGAGCACTTCTTGTACCACCACGTGTTTTATTTTTGAGAAAAGAACACCTAGATATGCAGGGTTTGTGTGGTAAACATGTGCGAATGAAACAAAACACAACTCCGGGTGTGTTTGTGATGATGAAATATTATAGCATAGATCAGAAAATAGTGAAATCTGGGCCCTTTAATTGCAATCGTTCACAATATACTACAACAGTTTATTTTCCTACTACCCGGTTTTGACTATGACTGTAAACGTGAACCACTAGAGGCTGAATACTGACGAGGAGTGGGAGAAGGTGGTATAATGTTAAATTTTTGTGTGTGTGGGTGTGTGGAATATAATTGTTTGATTTGATTTGTTATATATGTACAGTGGTTTTATGCACCTTTCTATTGTGTTAATACCTGAATGCTCAAAGAAAGAACGGGCTCTGCTTGGAGTGTGAGACAAATATGAGATTTTAGTTCATCGTTTTCTTGGCTAACTCTCTCTCTGTGAATTGTTTTTTCCAGATCACAAACAAATACATCTACGACTCCGTGCTGTTGCTGGCCAACACTTTCCACCGTAAGCTGGAGGACCGTAAGTGGCACAGCATGGCCAGTCTGAGCTGCATCCGCAAGAACTCCAAACCCTGGCAGGGAGGCAAGAGCATGCTGGAGACTGTCAAGAAGGTACGGCGAACCCCAACTATACCAACGCAAACACAGATAACCAGGCCCATCAACACAATTTGAGGGCCCGGGGCAAGAAGCTTCACATGGGCCCCACTCCAATATTAATTAATAGACAGATGTTTCAATTAAGGGCTCCTAAAATCCTGGGTTAGGGTTAGGGCATCCTTTATCTTCAACTCCCCTGCAGATTAGAAATACATGCAGAATTCTGGTGAATGGCTCAACGACATTTTTCCCATAGACATTTAAAAAATTATATATATTAATAGTTCAAAGGCATCATGGAGGCTAACTAGCTACTCGGTAACTAATATCCATAACAGTTTTTTGTTTGTTTGTTTGTTTGTTTGTTTGTTTGTTTGTTTATTTATTTGTTTTTTAGTCCAAAAAGGATGTTTGGTAAGATTCAAGGGCAAAAAAAATAAAAAATAATTCAATAGTACTTACATACAACTTAAAAAAAAGATTAAAAAAAAAACTTAAAAAAAAAAAAAAAAGTTTTTTCCTGCAATTTCAGGATGGTTCCTTGAGTTTGATTTAAAACCCGGTATTTATGAACAGATGAGAGTCATTGATATTGCACAAAAATGTGACATTGTATTTTTTTATTTTTTTTTATATTTTTTTTGAGGTAATTGAAAATGCAGCTACGCACAATTGACTCCAATCATACAAGAGAATGAGAACTATGTGGAAAAATGGTAAAAGGAGAAATTCAATTTGTCAACTGGACAAAGTTTATTTGGTCAAAAACGTTTTGCAGCTCATCCGACCTGCTTCGACAGTTCTGGTTAGAGTGCTGATGGACACTGCTTATTTCTAGCTGCAGGGAGGAGCTAACTACAATGAAATTACTATGAAACTATCACACCTTTGTTTTCATCTGCTGTACGTGTCCACCTAGAAGCCACGGGCCACTTCTTTGACGACAGTGAGGTACAGATCTTAGCCAGGGAAAAGAACTGGTTTGAGAGGGGAGTTAAAAAGGCAATTTTTTGTCAAAAAAGAGAATCCTTCCTTGAACAGGAATGGAGGGACCAGACACAATCTCTCTCCCATCTATAATTCCATTCTCAAACCTAAATCAAAACTAACAAAGCAAACAATAGGGCTAGCCAGATCAGGTCCAGAGGTGTGAAAACACCCATTACAGTACTGAATGGGTATGCTAAACATGACGCCACACAGAAACTGGAAAACAAAGAGGTGGGATAGTTTCAGAGTAATTTCATTGTAGTTAGCTCCTCCCTGCAGCTAGATATAACAGTGTCCATCAGCACTCTAACCAGAACTGACGAAGCAACTCGAATGAGCCGCCAAACGTTTTCGACCAAATAAACTTTGCCCAGTTGACAAATTGAATTTCTCCTTTTACCATGGATTCTACCTGGACGACTGAGGGATTCTTCACATATGTGGAAAAACTACATATCTGTGATTATTCCAGACAGCAGTGTCATGGTGCTACGTCAGAAGGTGGGAAGGGACTAAAAAAAACATATTTGAAGTTGTGTTTGTGTCACTCACACATGTTTAACACACAAACCTTACATATTCTGCCTGAGTTCTTCTCTCAAACAGAAAACACTCTGTTCCACCTTGTGATGCCATGCAGTAATATAGGCTACACTTCACTGCGTTTTTAAACCTTTAATAAAATTATTTGGATAATTTTAGCTCTAGAACTGCCAAAAGGTAAAATGTAGCTGTTACCTTGAAAACTACTACTACATGACACAAATACTACATCACAAAGTGGAACAGAGCATTTTGAGCTTTGGAGATGCAAACTGAAACCTGTGTGAATGAAGCAAAACACAACTAAAACATGGCTTAAAGCTCACAAGAGTCAATTTAGCGGAATATAGGACCTGTAAATGCATTTATTGAGCATTGTTTTACTCTTCAAATAAAATCCTTCTGACTGAACACCAAATTTTAAAGCAAGCCTTTACAATATCCTCTACCAGCAGTCCCTGTGATCACTTTCTGAACTTTTACCTGACATGCTGCATTGCCCCGCAGCTGTGATAAAATAAACCTGCTCTTCACCTTGAGTTTAGTCTGCTCTTTAGCACCGCTTTCATCACTCTCAAACCCAGCTGGATCGATGCCCCGTGTTGTGAAACTACTTGAGGGACGACTCTACCGCTGAATGATGAAGCCAAGTGAAATGCTAATTTGGGATTAGCGTCAGGATACAATAATAAACGAGGTCTTTCAAATCTCTCTACGCGCGTCACCTTGAGACCACAGGAGCGCTCCGTAATGTTGTCTTCACGGCGATAGGCGTCCGCCGCGGTAATGGAGTTGTCTTCTCATATAGCGTCCGTTTTGCGAGTGGATAAGCAAAGATTCTCCCTTGTGCAGCTCGCGTCTTCTTTTGTAGCTGTAGTGATTGGGGGGTGTATTGACCGAGCTTAGCGCTTATTTAAAACAATCAGTGGTGCTCTGGAAATGGTGCAGGTTAAATGGTGGAGTTAACCTCCGTGGAGTGCTAGGGCTGCGCTCAGGAATAATTAATGTTGGGGAGCGATCCGTCCACACCATTCAAGGATTCTTAAACAAGACATTGAGTGCTCGCGTTTTTGTCTCCATGCTAATGCTAATTTTGAAATGTGATGAATGAAAAAATGCTGTTAAACACAAACTAACCCATTTCTGGCAGTGTTTTTTCCGTACAATAAATAACATCTAAATTTAAAGTATTTAGTAAGTTAAAGAGCCACTAAACTGATTAACTGTGTAAATTGGTCTAAAATAGAAGTGCATACCTATCCCTGGCCTTACTTTGGCATTTTAGTGCATATTTGTTAAAAATTTGACTTTTGGGTCAAAAGCTGCGTCTCTACCGGCCTCTTTAGGATCAACTATGGCCACTGCATTTGAATTTCTGGGTTAGACAATGAGTCAGATGCAGGTTTTTCCATGACAAGCACGGTCAGCTCATGGTCTATGGGCGGTACGTGAGGAGTACCGCCTATACCTCGCTACGCTCCGTGGTCGCTCTCACTCTCCATCGGCTGTATGTTATTGCTCGCTCTCGCTGACAGACCCCACACCATCACCCCACCCGTGCTCCCCAACCCGCCGAGTACTGCCCACTTGTTGGATTTTTCAAATTTTTACTGTGGGCGGAGTTAACTCTAGCACAGGCGGTTTGCAGCTTTTTAACTAAGCAAGTAAGTAAATACATACATATATTCATTAGGGCTGCCAATTTAATGCGTTAAATAGATTAATTAATTACACTGCAAATTAACGCGTTATAAAATTTAACGCAATTAATTATGCGCGCGCATTTTAAATTTGGCGTGCGGCGAGCAAATCGCTGCCAGGTCCTTTGAACGGCAAGTTTATTTATTTAAAAAAACGAAGACGCTGTGATTTGGAGCTTTTGTCAAAAAGAATTTTCCGATCACCGAAGCTGCTCCAGCCTGACGGATCATTTGAAGGATAAACACGTCTGGACAAGCTCCATTGTTACCGGTGATAGAGCGAGCGTGAGCGCACTTCACCAAACTGCCAAACCACCAAACCACGCTTGCAGAATTTGGGAAACGAATGAACAAAGCAACCACTTGAAAACTGACAAACTCAATCGCAAAGTGGGTTCATTCGCTCGCTCAGTCGCTCACTCACTCAGAATCTCTCTCTCTCTCTCACACTCTTAAAATGTGATTAATTAGATTAATTAATTACAAATCCTCTAATTAATTAGATAATTTTTTTAATCGCCTGACAGCACTAATATTCATACATACATACTCACTCACATACATACACACACACACACACACACGCACACACACATACATACACACATACATACACGTATATATACAAACATACATAAATACATACAGTACATACACACACACACACACAAACATACATAAAATATTATAATAATACAGCATAAAAAAATACACAGTGGGGCTTTAAAATGGTCAAAATGAACCAGAACATGCCTTATTAATCTAACAGTTATGAGAACGCAATTGTGTCCATTTACTAAAGCTGTAACTGAACTAAATATATTTGTATGCTCTTATTTTGAAAGGATCAGAGCTCCAGAGACTCTTAATGGTGTGAACATTATGCAGGTGGATTTGAGTGTTTACAGTGTTCTCAAAAAAAACATGTGTTTTGGGAGTAAAAGCCTGTGTGATGAGCTAATTAGACCAATATAGCAGCTTTATGTGTGTTGTATTCATCTGCACTTCCACTAGAGAATACGCTGACTTTCTTTTAAGATCATTTTGAATAATGCTCCAAAGGTAACTTAAGGTTTTGAATTAAACAGAAAAAATAAATGAACGGTAATTCCATTTTATTACTGTTTTTTTTTTTTTGTACCTGCACAAAACTGCCGGAGTGAAGAAGTTTATATGAGGTTAAAAACAAAAAAAAAACCAATGCAAGACAGCTGCGATGAAAAAAAAAAAAAAAAAGTTGAAATGGCCTTAAAGAGTCCAGCTGAATGGTGTTAATGCAAGTCATTTTCCAACTCCTTTTTATTATTTATGGAAAAAAATAACAAGGCTAAGACAATCTACTCGACTGCCCCTGTCAATGCCCCCAGCCTGGAGAAACACTGAGAGGAGCCGTGTAAACACCAGAGTCACAACCTCTGCAAATGCAATGAAATATTAATGCATGATGTTTAAATGGTAGCATTGCTTTCCCCAAAAATCCACTGGTTAAATATTAAAAAACTTAAGAGGGCTAAAACAATGAACATGTGAGCACTGAGGGTTTCAAAGGGCTTAAATAAGTTTGATACCTGACAAAGCCATAACATCTCAATGGAGATGTTATGGCTTTGTCTGGAATTTTCCACAGTATGCACATTAAACTTACAATTGTTGCATTTATATTACACTACAGATGCACATTGTTTGTCCTTAAAAAGGTTTTCTTCCTAAGCAGGGTAGCCTTTCCTTAGATCTGACCTGTAACTTGGCATGGTAGCATCTTGTCTAGTCTTAAAGATGGAAAAAGGAGAAATTCACTTTGTCAACTGGACAAAAGTTTATTCGACCAAATAAACTTTTGTCCCGTTGGCAAATTTCTCCGTTTGCCATGGATTCTACCTGGATGACTGAGGGATTCTACACACATTGTCTTAAAGATGGATAGATTTAATACCATACTAGGGAACATTCATGGTGAAGCAGTAACATCTCCATGACAACAAGGTGTTGGACCGTGCTCCTTTAAGGCATTTTTATTCGATTGCTTCTTCTCATTGCGGGACTCATCAAGGTTTTCTCATACTATTTTATCTTAGACCGTGTAAACACTTGGGCACCACATTAATATCTCGACTAAACTAGGACTAAACCTGGAACTAAACCTGGACTAGACCAAGACTAAATCAGGGCTAGAACATGACCGATCCAAGTCGACATCCGGAATAAACGAAACTAAAACCATAAACTGTACTTCACTCGCTGGTCTAGCTGTTCACATTAATCGCTGTAATGGGCAGTTTAGGCTAGTAATTTGTTGCTATTTTTGACCTTTAAACAAGCCCCCTGCTTTCAGCTAAATATCTTTCTTTGATGCAGAAATAATACGACCACATGGAAGCTGAATTAGTATTTAAACATGTCCAAGTATGTATAAGTTTAGAGGCACTTTATTCACCCCGTAAGAAAGAGAAATATGTTCCTGCAAACATCATCGGGTACACTTACTTTTTTGTCGGGGGCTTTCTCCGGATGCGGTCACCTCTGATGTAACTACTGAAATGCAACGTAAATATTCACGGGGTTTGCTCACAGCTGATAGGCGGAAAAAGAAAACAAAAGAGCGCTAATCATCACGTAAATGGCCAATAGCTCAAGTATGGTAATTATGGTAATTTACACACGCCCCGATTCTTTCCGAAAAACTAACCAATTTCAAAGACAAAATGTATGCTTTTAAAGGTAGGATAAGACTTTATTGATCTCACGGAGGCGAAATTTACTTGCCACAGTAGCTCCAGGTAGGGACAGTTTGAACAAGAAAGAAGTGCATGCAGGCAAGAATGGAATAAAATAAGTACCGTAATAATAAAATAAGTAATAATAATAAAACAGTAACAAGGAGAGTATTGAAAAACAATATTGCACGTTGGAAGAACGATATTGAAAAGCAACCAATGCTGTTATCTGAAACATGGAGTGGCTTCTTCATGATCTCAACTAGCACATTCTGCAAAAAAACGAAACATTTTCGTTCATAAATATTGATTCGCCACTCCCGAGTTGTGACCGGTTTTCAGGTGGCCGGTCACATCACTTATATGTATAAATGGACATAGCTGATCTTCTCTATATGATCCTGGTGTTTTTATTTTACTATATTGTTCATAAAGCAATTCCTAATATGGAACTTGGCTCCAATTTCACCTCTATAACTGCCAGCCTCAGTGAGCTTCATTTGACTGAACCCGAAGCTATGGGTGACGCCACACTCCCTTAGTCCACTTCTTCATACAGTCTGTGGCTCAAATTATGACTAAAGACAATCATAGGCGTTCTGTAAAGAGATTTCTGACCATGTAGGAGTTAGTAACTTTATTCTACAATTTATTTCCGTATTTTATTTATTTACCATTCTGTTTTCAGTTTGGAGTCAGCGGTCTCACCAGTTTTCTGGAGTTCACGGACAATGGCACCAACCCCAACATCTTCTTCGAGATCCTGGGAACCAACTACGGAGAGGACAGAGGTCGTGGGGTCAGCAGGGTAAGTATTCTCCAACCTGCCCCATTCGTATTGATTCTTTGCAGCGGATATCATCAAAATTCTCTGGGGGTGTGATGCTAACTAGAAGCACTGCTCTGTTAGAAGCTCTGTTACTCAAGTTAGTAATACATCTGAGCTTTATTTGAACACAATCTGAGCAGAAAGAGGTGACTTGGTTGGAACTGCAACAAGTGAGATGATAAACAAGTCTCTCTCAGATAAACGTTTTTCAGTTTAGTCACTTTTACCGTAACAGGACCATGAACACAGGCTCCTGCAAATATGTCCTTTAAATCCATTTTGTATTTTTTCTTGAGTTTTCAGACCATCATCAAGCTTTGGTCTGTGCTTGCCAACGTGTGCTTTGTGTCACCAGGGTAACTGCCGAACTTTTCATCAATAGAGTTACATGTAGAACACCCCCATTGTGCTGTCGCTGCAAATTATCAATACAGCTCAAGCACCCATTCAAGAACCTACAAATCCATCCACCTCCTCACCTTCATATTGGATGTACCAGTTTATTTTAAGACGTGTGGCTCCCTCGCAGATGAAAAAGTGTGCTATCGGTTTTTCTGTGTTTTGGAAAAAGCCTCTCAAACTCTTTTCTCCCTATGTGGCGCTTTCTTGCTGGTTATTCCTTTGCTTGTTTCTCTGTGGAAATGAGTATTACCAGGTGCAATGTTCTTTCTGGAGGATCACAGGAAACGATGTGGGCGCATTCGGGCTTTTATAAACCGCAGTTCTGTGCAACTTCAAATACTAATGCTAGTGTTATTTTTTTACTCTATGTACAGATGCATTTTTTTTTTTTTTTTTTTACATGGTAGTGGTTTACCCCAGTGGGTTTAGGGTAGGGTTGCTTGGTGGTTTGAATCCCATTTGGGCCACAGTATTACAGTACAGCACTATTGTTGAACTATCCTTGAATGTAGTGTGATAGTTTGCAATAGATGGACAGAAGATACAGTATGTAGATAGATGGTAGTGGTGGTAAGACGGGCACAGATTGGCACCTTGCTACAGTCAGTTTTGGAGTACGTGTAGTGAATGCACATTACCGTGATCACCATTGGGTTATGAATTTTGCTAATTATGTTATTTCAGCTTTCTACAGTTGCCAATGACCCACAATCATAACATCAGTGCTGGAAAAAGGTTCTGAGATAAGATGTTTACGGTGTTTACGTTCTAAAAATAACCTGCAATAGGTCAAATCCGCAAAGTAGTCAGCTTTATATTCTACATGTTTTAGGCTGTAAACGCCTCACCACACATGTTCTACACTTTTCTCAGACTGGCACTAACATTTTCTCATATTTCTCATTTGTTTAAACACTCAAACCTTTGTAGATTTTCAACAAAAAAGTACAGTATTATAGAATGAAACCAAAGATCAAAATCTGATCAAAACCTTCTTTTGTGCGGAAAGTTTCATCGACATTGTGGGTTTTGTCGGGGAGAAAACTTGCAAACATACAGCACTTCAGAGTCACACTGTTAGCGATCGAACATATATATATATATAAATTTGGCTGAATGCATTCCGTACTGTACAGGAGACATGGCATGGAGGAGAATGACGGACAAATCTGCAAAGGTCTACAGTCCCTTAGCCAATCAGGACACAGAACAAAATGCGCCTTGATTAAAAAAAATAATAATAATAAATAAATAAAAAAATCAGCAAAATGATACCAAAGATGAACCGCGATAGAGCGAGGGACCACAGTACGTATAGATGTTTTGTAGCTGCCGTCATCAACATTAACTGGGGTTGTGAAGCTAACTGTAGACACTGCTCTGTGTGAAGTTCTGTTACTTCTGTTAGACTTTAATCTGAGCTGTGTTTTAACACAGTCGCACCAGAAAGAACTGACTTCGCTGGAACTACACATGTGAGACGAGTTCCTCTCAGATAACATTACAGTCACAAGGCATTAACCAACTGTTAGTTAGTCACTCACAAATAATAAATAAATAAATAAATAAATAAAACTCCTAAATAGGATCATCTTACTGATGACATCCTCCTGAAAATGTGTCTTTTAAATCCAGTTTTTATTGTTTTTCTTGAGTTTTCAGATGATCTCAAAGCTTTTTGGCAATGAAAGAAAGCTATGCCTTTATTAGTCCCACAGTGGGGAAATTCCAGTACCGTGAACCCTTGATCACCATTGGGTTATGAATGTTTGCTAATGTTTACATTGTATCACCATGGTAACTCCTTAACCTTCCACCATACATGTAGAACACACCCAGCATGATGTCACTGCAAAGTATCAATGGATGCCAATGCAACTTATCATAACATTAGTGCTAGAGAAAGGTTCGGGGTAAGAATGGGTATAGTGACTTTACAAGCTTGAGCGTATTCTTAATTTGATCAATAATTTTGTCATTAATTTAGCAACACATTTTAAAGGGCACGTATTACGCTGTTTCCTGATGTTATAATGTTTCTTCATCACAAACATACCTGGAGTTGCTTTTTGTTTCATTCACACAAACACACAAACCTCAAACAGAAAACCCTCTGTTCCACCTTGTGATGTCATGTGGCAATACAGGAGGTGCCCTCCTGTGTTTTTAAACTCCATACACCTTCCCTGGAATAATTTGGATAATTTCCACTCTGGACTTGTTAATGTCGACTGAACTAAAAGTAAAAGGTAGCTGTTAATTTGAAAACTACTGCTTCATGACATCACAAAGCAGAACAGAGCATTTTGAGCTTTGGCGGTGCAGAGAGCCCAATAATGCAGCATTTGAATGAAGCAAAACACAACTCCGGTTATGTTTTCAATGATTTATTAACATAATAACATGACTGAAAGCTCACAAGAGTCAATTTCACAATATAGGACCTTTAACTCTAGAACACTTTCACGATAAAAAGTAACACCATCACTTTTGCCGGGTAATTTTTACCCCATATAATATACCCGACAAAAAGTCATGAGTACTTGTCATGAAAAATAGATCAAAATATGACAACACATGATAAATTACAGTGGTTTTCTTTTATTTTCAACTGTGGTATGTGTAACGAAATGAAAAAAAGAACATAGGAAGACCCTACAAACATGCTCCAAAATGACTGAAAAATTAGGAATTTGAGAACAAAACAAAATGATACTGGACACTTGAGACTTCCCTGGTGAAGCACAGACTCCTTGACACACGAACAGATGCAGGAGAGAGGAACAAAAAATAGTGTTTTTTCAGTGGGTAAAAATGACCAGGTGACTAAAATATTGTTTTCACCATAAGAATTCCCTTTGAAGTCACCACTTTGTGATATTTATTCATAACCACTGCACTAAATAAGGATAGATACACATTCCAGGACCACTCTTACTTACCTATTCCTTACATCCTCCCCCACATTAAATTCATTGCATTCTTACATTTCTCTTTCACTGTTGCGAAAATCACCTGGCGATAGTGCTCTAGGGTTAAGATTCTAAAATTAGCTTCAAATGTATAAAGTCCTTCCTTCTTCCACCATGTGTTCACCTGTATAAGTTTACAATACCAGCCTGCCACACCGTCTACACCATACACATTAGTGACATCTGGACTCACAGGTGCGCGCTGTACTTCAGGGCCATTCTTTAAGACGTAAGCGTACTGCCTGTGGCCCTGCTCTCCGCCGCCCGCCTCTGAAGTGTGTGTGATTATAGATAATGTTCTTATATGTGACGTAGCGCAGCTTGCCACCGCCAACCAAATTAATCTTCAAAGCATAGTCTGAGCTATTCCCTAATCAGAGCATAATGATACGAGGGAGTTAAGACACTGGGTAGACGTATCTGAGCTGCTGTACTGCGGAACACTGACTGGCCCAGGCTTGGTTTTCAATTATGTTTATTATAAAATGAAATAATTACAGAGGGTTTTGTTCTACGTTTATAGTGTAAATGCTGGAAAAACAAGATACTATACTAGATTGTGTACACTATATAACTTTTTGGTTGGGGTCCATCACCTGCTTGTTTATGGATACGTCGCTGCTCTGCCTGGAATGTTCCACAGTATGACATTAAACAGCTCTACCTTACATTTATTCAATCACAGGTGGTCTTATTGCTCAAAAATACCTAGAAAAACAGGCATTCTGACTGTGAGAGGGGTCGCCTCCGCACAGATCTGAATTGTAAATTCTCTATGAAGCATCTCCATGGAGAAAAAACGTTTGACGGACTGTCTGCCAAAAAAAGTTACACAATGCACCTTTATGACTGCGCAGAGTACTGTATTAGTATTTTCGTGATTAAAAAAATACTTTCTTTTAAAATAATTAGTTTGCAGTTATTGTTTTTTTTTTTTGTTTTTTTTTATCTTAGTTAGATTGTCAAAGTGCCAAATTTGATACTCATTTTACGGATCATTCACGGTTGGCTAATGGAAGTCTATTTTTACCCATAAAAAACAAAAAACAAGCCCCCAGAGAACACTGGTCTACAAGCAAAATGCTTCCAGAACAAAAGTAATGAAATTTTTCTTGGTTTAGGTCACTAATAAAGAAAAAGTAAGTCAAAAGTGCTGATTGGCTATAGTTTCCAATATATAGTATTGGGTCAAAATAGGAAATTTATGCAAAATAAGACAAAAATGGTAGTTTATCAGAAGGTCCAGTGTGTCTACAAGCAACCAGTTCTATCTGACAGCCTGTCTGCACTGCACTGTCTGTCCAATACATTCATTTTAATAATAGAGTTTTAACATAAAACATAAAATATTTTTTGATTCCGCATAAGAAAGATGCCTCGAAATTGTGTGAACAACCCAGATAATTTCGGTTACGTTTGTGGTGAAGTGACATTAAATAAGTTAAATATTCATTCATTCATTTTCTTCCGCTTTTCCATTTTCTGGGTCGCGGGGGCAGCAGTCCAAGCAGTGTTCTGCTGCCCATAACACAATGCACCAGCCCCCATGAATGCTTCCGCGGGTGGGGGGTTCACAGGAGGACGGCTCACGTCACAACAGGCCTTGATGTATCTTCTGCCATGGGGGCTACCAGTGTCCACAGACACTGGGGGCGAGGTGGGGTTAAGTGTCTTGCCCAAGGACACAACGGCATCGCTCATCTGTGGGAGCTGGGATCACATGCGGTCAACCCGTCAAGAGCGGGATTCGAATCGCTAACCCCTGGATCACGAGACATATGCTCTACCAACTGAGCTACTGCCGCTCTTTAAATATTTTCAAAATATAAATATTTTTAAGTAAAAATGCCTAAATCTATTGTATAAACAGATGCCATTTTGATGTAAAACAATATCATTAAATATCTTGAATACATTAGCTAACCAGCACAGTTATCAATTGATTTTCAGTTCATCTGATCAATATAAATGAGATTTAGCCACTTTTAACTCAGAAGCAGATTGAGTCCAAAACTTTGTAGACCAGTGGAATCGGAGCACTGTTGACTTGTTAGTGCACATGAACATTACACTATTTACACAAATAAATTTACCTTATTTCATATTTAAGCTGTGAAACTTTTCCCAAATTCCCCACTGAAATTGATGGGTTCCTACTTATCCACAAGTTCCAGCACAAAGAAAGCACAATTTAGTTGCATTTACTGTAAAAGTGGATGGGGCCAAATAAGTGAAATTAAAGTGTGAATTTCCAATCAACAGACGTAGACAAAAACATAATGTCTTCATGAAAGTACCCAGGTACCCACATTTTCAAATAATAAAGTAATATTTGTTTTGTTTTGTGTTTTCACTGCTGCCAGCCTGTAAGTAATGCTGTTAGTAGTGCACTGTTAGCATACTAGTTGTTGTTGTTGTTGGCAAAATTCCGCTCTGACCTCTGAAAGTTTTGAAACACTCTTAAAACTCACTGGAGTGAATGATTAGGATGCGACGAACACGTTATGAAAGTGAGGAATAACTTTGGACCCCTGCAAACGTTCAAATTAGCACGTTTTTAAGAATCTGTTGTAAGTAAAGTTGATATTTCTTTCTTTTTTTTAAAATTAACCTACACAGAATTCCTTGAAAATACAGCTTTACATTGTCACACTCTCTGCAGTGAACCTGGCGCATGGAGGTCAGAGTTCAGACTTCTTTATGTAAAATGGTTCTTGTGTAAAAGCTTTTGTACGCCCCCATTCAGCGCCGGGGTTAGGGAGTCAGCGATGATGTAAGGCAGCAGGAGAGCGGTCCTTTCTGAGGTTAATTACAATGGTTGGTGTCACTGCTTCTATGGAAAAGGTCTTTTATAATATCAGCCATACAGCTAGAATGTAACGAGGACTGTATATAACGGGTCTTTAAAGGAAAAGTAACGTTTTTTACAATTTGAGCCTTATTTCGGTAATAAAACAAGTTGTTTTACTCACCCATATCACTTTGGTGTCATATGGAGCATTTCCGGAGATGTTTTAGATTAGCGTTAAGCTAACGCCATTAGCCATAGCTCGGGGCATTCCCCGAGTATGTAATATGCCCCCGTGCGGGCTCCAAATAACATAAACTTTAGCACTTTTCAAATCATAGAAGCTCGATGTCTTTAGTCTACGATTTCGTGTGGTCAAAAGTGGCCTGTAATACAAGATTTAGCCATAGTTTCGAGTAGATGAGGACGCCAGTGTGCATGCGCGGAGTGTGCTCTCAACTCCCGGGACCCAAACATGGACCGCAAAGCTGTAAACTATGGATAAATCTCGGATTACAGGCCACTTTTGATTCAAACGAAATCGTAGACTAAAGACATCGAGCTTCTATGATTTGAAAAGTGCTAAAGTTTGTGTTATTTGGAGCCCGCACGGGGCATATTACATGCTTGGGGAATTCCCCGAGCTATGGCTATAAGTCGCGCTAGGCTAACGGCGTTAGCCTAACGCTAATCTAAAACATCTCCGGAAATGCTCCATATGACACCAAAGTGATATGGGTGCGTAAAACAACTTGTTTTATTACCGAAATAAGGCTCAAATTGTAAAAAAACGTTACTTTTCCTTTAACTTTACCATTTCATATAGGCTCTGGCTGCATTGTCCTGGTTTGATCCTGGTTTAGTCCTGGTCTAGACTTGGTTTGGTCCTGTTCTAGTCCTGGGTAATTTCTGGTTTTAGCCCTAGTTTGATACCAATTGTTGAGATTTGTTTGAGAGAAAAAAACGTGAGTTGTAATGATTTTTTTGTTTTGTTTTTGACTGTAAGGTGGTGAAGAGAAGAAGATGGACTATGTGTCAGAAGTATCGAAAATCAGATCAAATCCATATTAAAACTAGTATTGAAACTAGATACTCATTTGAGCAGATATCAATACTAAAAAGTCACATTCACAGGATAGAAACAAACTTTTCCTGAATAGTTGAGGAATATAAAAGAAAGAACTATGATTTAATGTTGAAAATCACTGTCTAAAGAAAGAGTTTTTATCAATAACCTGGCGGTATCAGAATCTGCTGAGTATCGAGTCTATTCCTTAGTATCAAAATCGAGTTTAAAATTGTATCATATATTATGCATTATGTATATAATGTATTATGTATACAATGTATGTATGACAACACTAATATAAACTATAAAGTAAAAGAGAGTTGGAGCATGAAAAAGCAAAGTATAAGATCAGCTTCAAAAGTAAAGTCAATGGTGACCAGTTGCGACTACACCGAAGCTAACACGCTAACACTAACACATTTGGATTTATTATTGGATTGGATTCTTTATTTTATTTTTTTCCCAGCTTGAGTTAAGTAGAAAATAATATGAATATGAATTGAAATTAAGAAGAAAAAAAAAAAAAAAAAAACATGCACAAATTGGACAAAAATCCAAATATTGGTAATGTTGGTAATGATACCTCACCAGTAAAAAAAAGTTTTTAAAAAAGTAAAAAAAAAGAATTATATATTTTTTATTTTTATGTATAATTCCTTCTTTTATTTTATTATTGACATCAGCAGCTTGAGTTGTGTAAAGAATAATAAAAGCCAACTTGAATTGAAATTAACTAAAAAAAGAAAAAATATGCACAAATTAGACAAAACTGTAAATATTGGTAATATTGTCATGGTAGTTTTTGATACCTCACCAGTAAAACAAATGGAATTATATATTTTGTTTTTGTATAATTCCTTTTATTATTAACATCAGCACCTTGAGTTGAGTAAAAAATAATATGAAAATAATATGAAAAGCCATCTTGAATTGAAATTAACTAAAAAACAAAAAATTGGACAAATTGGACAAAATTTGGACAAAAATAAAATAAAATAAATTGGACAAAAATCTAAATATTGGTAATGTTTTCATGACAGTTTTTGACACCTCAACAGTTAAAAAAAAATTGAATTATATATTTTGTTTATGTATAATTCCTTCTATTATTAATTTCAAAGTTCAAATTCAGCTTTATTGTCAAAAATAAAACATAAAACATCTGATAAACAAGACAATAAACACCATGACTAAAACATCACATATACATATACACACATAACATCAGCAGGTCTGTAAATATTACTTATGTTTTACTTATTTATTTTTTTTATTTTACTTAAGTAATATTTTATTTATTTTACTTTACTTTTTACTTACTGTATTTTTTTTAAACTTATTTTTATGTATTTTAATGATTTTACTTTTAATGATTTTTCTATTTTATTCTGATTTGTACATATACATTTATTATTTTTTAATGTTTATAATTATGTCATTTGACACCAGCCTATTGCTCTTTGGTTGCTATTCCATCGATTTTTTGTTACCCTCTGTTATATATTATATTTGATGAGTGAGCTACTGTACCCAAACCATTTCCCTTGTGGTTCAATAATGTTTGTCTAAGTCTAAGTCTAAGTCTGGCCTAAAACCTAATTTACTAATTATTAAAGACATTAAATTCCCCTTGTATTGTTTAGACGTTCCAACTGACCTGACTCTGATCTTTGTTGAAAACAGCGTGCTATTTTACTGAATGAATTATAAATAATCCCTCCCCGTCTGTGCGTTACGATCTTCCATAGTGAATGAAGTCAAATGTACTTCTCGTGTACATTTGTAAGCCTCTGCTCCCTGTGCGTCTCTTAACCGGTAATGAGTACTGCATGTATTTTGTATCGACTCTGACAAGTCTGAATAATGAACTGCCGCACACATCGTAGACACCGGAGCAGAAATGAACCTTTTCTGAATAGCTTTATAATGATCTCCAGCTGTATCCGACGGCGTAAATGTTGGACCTTGGTAAGCTTCGCCTCTGTTTTTTCAGTCGCCGTCGTACTGACCATGTTGGTATTGTGTTGCTTTGAAAATATCAGTGTGTGTGACTGAAATAAACTGAACTGAACGAGATACTTTCTTTTCATATTCTACATAAAGAAAAACTGCGACCCCTTTGAAATGTGACTCTCGTATGAGTTGTCAGTTCATGTGTCAGTCTTCTGGACATCTTTAAAATGTGACTTAGACTTTATTGATCCGCAAGGGAAATTACTTGGATGCAGTAGCTCACACATCACAATATAATAACAAAAAGGAAATGTACTGTATGCAGGCATGAAAACCCCCCATCTTTCGGCGAAATTCGCAGTTTTGAAGTCAAAATAGGTGACCTACGTGAATCGTGTAAATCCAAGGAGGAAAAAAAAATGTGTGTGGGGGAAGATGGGGGGGGATTCGTGAGGTCGGGAAATTGACTGAGCAAAATCTCTGCATGTTCGAAGGGCCGAACTGCGCTCCAGCTTCCGATCATGTTGCAGCATAATTACCCACCGATCGCGCTTCCGCCAATCATGACGATTAGCGCTGTTGCATTTGCGCCTGTTCGCCAATCAGCTGTGAGCGAGACTCGTGAATATGTTCGCGGTATTTCATGAAACTGGAGAAAATCCTTAATTTGCTACGTAAATGCTACGTAAGAAGGAACTCTCGCCTCGGGACACGGGACACGTTCGGGATTATGTCCGTTTCTCCGGAGCTCCGACACGCGCATACGTGAATACTCAAACTATCGGACAACACGGCAAACTGTTACAACGGAGTGACCGCGTTCTTTGGGGTAAATCAGATTATCAGATTATTTCTGCGTCAAAGGGACATATTATCTGACAGCATGGGCCTAAACCGGGACTAAACCGGGACTAAACCGGGACTAAACCGGGTCTAAACCGGGACTAAACCGGGACTAAACCAGGTCTAAACCAGGTTTAAACCAAGACTTAACCGGGTCTAAACCGGGTCTAAACCGGGTCTGAACCGGGACTAAACTGGGACTAACCCAGGACTAAAACAGGACTAAACTGGGACTAAACCAGAACTAGGTGTTAGGGTTAGGGTTAGTGCACCCTTCTCACCTTTTTCATGCCTGTGTATGAATGGTAAAAATAAATTCTAAAGAAGTAAAGTAGTAAAAAACATAGAGATAGGTGTCAAATAAGGCATAATTATATGTACAAGTCAAAATAAAATGGAAATAAGTAATAAAATACTCCCTACAGCTGTACAACAACTCACCTTTATGTAACAGATAACCCTGTGTTTTGTCAGTAATCATTCCATCTTTGCTTGTTTTCCTTACGACTTCTTGTAAATAACCTCTTTACAAGGAACCTGAGGAATGTTGTTGACATAAGCTACAAAGTGTAAATTGATAATACTATTATATTTTTATTGTACAGTGAACCCTCGTTTATCGCGGGGGTTAGGTTCCAGAAATAGCCCACAATAAGTGAAATCCGCGAAGTAGGACAATTTTATATTTTACAATTATTCTACATGTTTTAAGGCTGAAAACGCTTCACCAGACACATTATACACCTTTCTGAGACTGGTATTAACATTTTTCTCTTGTTTAAACACTCAAACTTTTGTAGATTTTCATTAAAATATATTAATAGTGGGGGGGGGGGCACGTGACACGCGGACACGTGCGCGCGGACACGTGTGCGCGCTGACACGTGCGCGCGGACACGTGTGTTTGTTTTGGTACCACATATCCATGCCATGTGCGAAAGTCGAGTGGAAAGCGACCTGGATATCATTTTGGGCAAGACTCAAGCCAATGCTAACAGTGCTAAACCGCTAACAGACGCCTCTGAGCACCACAAGACCAGGTAAGACTAACCTGCGCTCACAAGAGTTGGTTGCATTTCACACAGGTGTCCCGTCCAATGCGTCGCCAATACTCCACAGCTCTCTAGGACAGGGTCGGGTTCGTGAGGGGAAAAGAGCCACTGTCTCCTCTGTGCGCGCGAGTGTCCTCCCCCCGCTGCGGCTCCCCCGGACGCCGCGCGGCGGGCCAGTCCATGTTGATTCTTGGCTCTTCCATGGTCCGGCTCGCACTCTCTTCCATGGCTCGTGCAAGTAAACAAAGGCCACACCTCCTGTCACCCAGGCGCTCTCGTGAAGAAAATCAGAGACTCTGTCCCTACCATCTCTGGTCTAGACCTGGTTTAGTCCTGGTTTAGACCTGGTTTAGTCCTGGTTTAGACCTGCTTTAGACCTGGTTTAGTCCTGGTCTAGTCTCTTAGCTAATCAGGGCGCAGGACAGAATGTTACACTGTAAAAAAAAGTTACACTATAAAAAAAATTGGAAAAAAAAAAAAAAAAAATTGGAAAAAAAAATCCGCGAAACAGCGAGGCCGCGAAGAGTGAACCGCGATACAGCGAGGGTTCACTGTACACTGATTTCAAAGAATCAGATGTCAGTTCGCACTTCCCTCTATATAAACTTGAGTGTATTCTTCTCCTTTTCAGTCATTTTTACGGACTGTATACTTCTCCCTTTTCTCTTCTCAGACAAATCACAACTGGAATCACGAGCCGTAGATTCTGTTCAGGGATAGTACTAACAACTATTGCTGTCGCTATTAATTTGCAGTGTACCCTCCGACCTCTTGTAAAATGTTCTGAAATGTGATTCTTGTATTAGTTGTCAGTTCATGTGTCAGTCTTAAAATGTGACTTAGACTTTATTGATCCACAAGGGTAATTACATCACAATATAATAAAAAGGAAAAAATATGAACGGTAAAAATTTATTCTAAAGTAGTAAACATAGAGATAGGTGTCAAATGAGGCATAATTCTATGTACAAGTCAAAATAAAATGGAAAATAAGTAATAAAAATATCTCACTTATTTACAAGCAAGGAAAACAAGCAAAGATGAAATGATGATTGACAAAACACAAGGTTATCAGTTACATATGGTTGAGTTGTTGTAGTTCATAGTTCATAGTTAGCTTTATTGTCGAATTCTGCCATATGTACACGACATACAGTGAATCAAAATTTCGTTTCTCCCTGGCCAAGCAGAGACAGTGATAGTGACGGCCAGGGGAGGGGCCGCAGTGCATGTGCGCGCCACCAACTTGGAGATAACAAAGTAAAAAAAGATGCAGTACAATCAATGACAATATTCACAAACATATTACGACAAAAACAATGGGACAGGTAACACACGGCATCTTTTTGTTTGGTAAACAAACGGGAGGGTGGGGAAGGGGAGCAGACCAGAATATTGATGAAATTAATTGAAAAATGAAGCTGAGGAGAACATTACTAAATAGACAGGGCAGAGTGTTTAGACTACTTGTGCAGTTGTAGGGAGTATTATATTACATATGGGTGAGTTGTTGTACAGTTGTAGGGAGTATTATATAGTATTGTATATATAAATATATATATAAATATATATATATAATTTTTTTTACTATATTATTGCTATATTTTAGTTATTATTATTATTTAGTGTCTATACTCTAGTTATTACTATTATTATTTAGTGTTTTATGTTTGCACCTTATCACCGAGACAAGTTCCTAGTTTTGTGAATTCTGTTCACTTGACAATGGCAATAAAAGTCTTTCTGATTCTGATAAGGGTGAGTTGTTGGACAGTTGTAGGGAGTATTATCTGTTACATAAGGGTGAGTTGTTGTACAGTTGTAGGGAGTATTATTGTTGTACAGTTGTAGGGAGTATTATATTACATAAGGGTGAGTTGTTGAGTTGTAGGGAGTATTATAGTATGAATGTAGTCTCTGTCTGTCGCTCTGTAGAACTTTGAACAGAATCAACAGAAATCACAAATCTAATCACAATCACAATGCTAGTTACAAAAATCACAATAATTTTTTTTCTCTAAATCGTGCAGCTCCACTTCATAATCATTTTCTACATGTAATTTCATATAAAAATCACAATATTCCATTTCCTTAGTCACACCACCCCAATCACATGTTGCGCAGGTGATTTTATTATTATAACAAATCCATTTAACTGTAAAGCATTTAATGATGAGAACAATAACACATCCGAGTGTTTTATGAAATACATTCATCCGTATTTCTAAAAGAACACGTGTAGCTGTTTTCGTAACAATTATAATTTTCCGTCTGAAGTGTCCTGATTAAAATGACATCCGTACATTTAATAGCACGCCGTTCTGACGTTCTAATGGTTTCTCAAAGATGCACAGTTGTTTTTTATTGCCATGGCAAATGCATACAACTCAAATGTCCTTTGAGGTGTATGCATTTAAACAACATTTAAACATGGCCCATTTAAACAAACAAACATAACATCAATTAAAGGGAACTTTTCTTAATTACTTTTACTTTTCTTCCTCATTTCCCAAAATGTAGCTTGTATCTTGAGAATAATTTAGATCTTGCCTTTTCTTAAATCACTTTAGATTAGCGCTTGTAATGAGCATTAGACCCTGATCACATATTTCACTTGTTGCTCAAAGACAAAGTTTGTTTTATTGCTATGGCAAATGCAAACTACGCTAATGTCATTTTGTCTATAACCCCCAAGCCAATCAAGGGCCATTATACATATTAAATAATGAAAAACAACATACATACAGCGCTGCAATGTTTTCTGAAATCAGCATCTCTACATGTATTACAGCCATTCCATTCCAGCGTCTGTTGAATTCCAACACAAACACAAAGCTGAGCTACTTCAGTTCTTGCACCAGGAGTGGAATAAAGTCACCCAAGAACAATGTGAAAGACTTGTGGAGAGCATGCCAAGACGCATGAAAGCTGTGATTAAAAATAAGGGTTATTGCACCAAATATTGATTTCTGAACTCTTCTTAAGTGTAAACATTAGTATTATGTTGTTTTAAAATGAATTTGATCCTGTTTCTTTGAATTGTTTGAGGTCTGAAAACATGTATCCTTTTTGTTATTTTGACCATTTATCATTTTCTGCAAATAAATGCTCTAATGTCCAAACTATGGCCTGTGGGCCAAATGTGGCCCTCAGACAAATTTTTCTTGGCCCTCAGGCTTCCAGGTGAATTGGCCCAAATTACCTTGAGCAGAACTTTTGACTGCAATTTTTTGGAAAATCTACCTTATTGTGTGGTTTTGAGGATCTTAGCAGGAATAAAGGACTGATAGCTCAATCTAATGTGTTAAACATGTATATTTTAATTATTGACTGTCCTGAGCACCAGTTTATGGCCCTCAATCGGCTCTCTGCTTCGTCTGTGTTTAGATATGTGGCCCTTGATGAAAAATGTTTGGACACCCCTGCTCTAAACGATAATATTTTTATTTGGAATTTGGGGGAAATGTTGTTAGTAGTTTATAGACTCAAACAAAAATGTTCCTTTTGCCCAAACACATACCTATAAGTAGTAAAATCAGAAAAACTGTTAATTGTGCAGTGGTCTCTTATTTTTTTCCAGAGCTGTACATACATACCCTTTTTATAATTATTCTTTATTTTCAAAACACAATGTTGCTATATTGAGAATAATTTTCAAATAGCAATTTTTTAGTTGAATAAAATGACATTAATGCGTGTAATCACAATGGCATATTTGACTTGTTTCTCAAAGCTACACTGTTGATTGTATCGCTATGGCAAATGCATACAACTCTAAAGTCTTTTGTCTATAGCCCTTAAGCAATCATGCCCCATTCTACATTATTAAATCAGGAAAACATAAAAAAAAAAAAAACGTCTTAATTATTTTAATTTTCCTTTCTAAAATCACATTACATTAGTACACATAATAAGCATTAGACCCTGATTACACATTTCACTTGTTGCTCAAAGGCACACAGTTTATTTCTTTTGTAAATACATGAAGCAGTACTGCGTGTACATGTGAGTATAGCTTCTTGACTGTAGCCCTCAATCCAATAATGGCCAATTACACATATGAACTGCTTAATATGGATTTCCTTTATATCTAATTACATAATGGCCATAATGCTGGTGGGAACTGCAGGTTTGGATGTTCTTGACTAATTACGTATGTTTTCATTAAAATAAGTTACTGATCTGGCTTCATTGTGTCTGTACTATTACTTTATCTAAATTAAATAGTATTTATTTATTTATTGGTTTATTTGAGAGGGACAGTGTACATTAATTAACATCTGTAAATGTACCAGAATCTGTTGTCCCTGGACAGATCTTAAAATTGTCTCCCTAAAAACAATAATAACAAAATAAAATTACACAGTGAACAATATACAATTATTAACAAGTAGTAAAATTTTAGCTAAAACTATAAATCCAATTGATAAATACAGTGTACATAAAACTTTAAAATTATCGACAGTTAAAAAATCCCACACACATCACAACAAGACAGCAGAGACACAAGAGACAGCACAGTGGAGTTTGAGGAAAGAAAATAATAAACATTAGTGATGACAGGTCTGATGGGTTATGAACCAGTTTTTTAGATGTTTTTTGTACAGGTTGTATGTGGACAGTTCTCTGATGTTTGAGGGGATAGAGTTCCACTCCTGGGCGGCTGTAACAGAAAAGGCGCTCTGACTGAACAATACAGTCTCCTCGGGCCGCCCCTCTGGTCACTCTGTGTGTGGTGGTCCTGATATTTATGAACTGAGTGAGTGGAGGAGATGACAGACCATGAATGATTTTGTATATTACAGACAGAGATTTGAATATTTTATGACATTCTCCCAACTTAACAGTTTATGTTTTTTGTAAAATGGTGCAGTGGCGATGTCTTAAAGGTTTTTTTATCCAGTATTTTGATTGTCTGTTTGTATAGTGACTCTATGGGTTTTAGTGTTGTTTTATTTGTCTGTGACCAGATTGTAAGACAGTATGTTATGTGTCATAGGACCATAGCATGCATGAACATGTTAGCTGCCTGTAATGATAGATGTGATCTTATGAACCGGAAATTTGAAATATTAAATTTGACATGATTGCAGACCTTTTTTGTGTGAGATTTGAATGTTAGTTTTGAGTCTATAAGTATCCCGAGATATTTTAATTCTGACACGACTTGAATTTTTTTCCCCAGAAACATGAATATCTGGCAGATTATTTGCAAAGTTGGATTTGGAAAAGAACATTACAACTGTTTTGTTTACATTGAGTTTTAAGCAGGAGTGGTTTAGCCATTCTGAAACATGAGATATGATCACACATCCTTATTATTATTATTATTATTATTATTATTATTATTATTATTATTATTATTATTATTATGAAAAGGCTTACAGTGTTCTTATTTTTTCTGTCTCTTAAAAGTGATATTCCCGATTTTAAGTGTTTTGAAAACATTCCATCCATCCATTTTCTTCTGCTTATCTGGGGCCGGGTCACGGGGGCAACAGTCTAAGCAGAGACTCCCAGACTTTCTTCACCCCGGACACTTCCTCCAGCTCCTCCGGGGGGACCCCAAGATGTTCCCAGGCCAACCGGGACACATAGTCCCTCCAGCGTGTCCTGAGCCTTCCCCGGGGCCTCCTCCCGGTGGGACATGCCCGGAAAACCTCCCGAGGGACATGTCCAGGACAGACCCATGCCACCTCAGCTGCTCCTCTCGACGCGGATGAGCAGCGGCTTTACTCTGAGCTCCTCCCGTGTGACTGAGCTCCTCACTCTATCTCTAAGGGAGCGGCCAGCCACCATGCGGAGGAAACTCATTTTGGCCACTTCTATCCGTGATCTTGTCCTTTCGGTTATTACCCAAAGCTCATGACCATAGGTGAGGGTAGGAACGTAGACTGACGGTAAATTGAGAGCTTTGCCTTTTTGGCTCAGCTCTTCACCTCAACGGTCATGTTCATGTTTTCATCACAGGAGGGGAGGGTTGTGGTGAAAACATGAAACAACACTAGTTAATTTTAAGCATTTTTATGCATTCCGAGGATCCAGGAAGTGCGCAGGTTGCACGCTAGCTGTGAAAAGCGCTTATAAACTCATCACGGTGTATTATATGGATGTTCTGAATGCGTAAAGTAAGTGAGCGATAACTGTTTAAAATGAGCTAGTTTTGCTACAGGAAGTGCTCCATTGTGTTTTTAAACTCCGTACAACTTCACTAGAATCATTTGGATCATTTCAGTGGGATTGGGTGAAAGGTCGCTGTTAACATGAACTAAAACTATCACTACCATGACATCACAAGGTGGAACGGAGCATTTTGAGCTTTAGATAATAAAAAATTACTAAGCGAGTGAATGAAACAAAACAAAACACAACTCCAGGTATGCTTTTAAGAAGGTAACAGCATAATAACATGACTTAAAGCTCACAAGAGTCGATTTTGCGTAATATAGAACCTTTAAAATGCACTAGTTCTGTTTTTCTTGTTTTTAAAAATCAGATACAGCTCCTCTAATCTTTTGCCGAATGCATTTTCCCCATTTGTACCTCTGACACACACATGCTGTAGTCTGGCGCTATACGTAATGGTACGAATAGACACCTCCAATCGCTCATAATTATTCCTGCGTCTCTGTGTGATCCAATGGCTTTCTGCTCCATTAGCCTGCAGCATGCCCATAGAAGATAACGTATATCCTCCCCGTCTACGCTGCCGTATGGATGCACAGGGCGCCACTGCTGATTTCTGTGTTAGCTAAAACCGCAAAGAACTTTTTCAATGATTATTACTGATATGTAGACAGGTTTTACATGCCAAATCCGATTAGTATCTTATTTCCGGAGTTATCAGAATAATGAAATGTCTGTAAATAGTTAGATCTTGATGTGAGCAATCTGATTTCTCTCTGATTGTTCACACCTGCGCTGGTTTTGACAAAGGAAATTACGTGGCAAAGACAGAAATGAAAGTGAAAATGTTAAAGACTGAAATAGCTATGTTAGGATTCATTGTAAATAGTCTTTCAAATACAACTTTGCTCAAAAAAATTCATTGATTAAAGCACTATACTTGATTTTTACTGTCTTAAAATGTAAAAAACAGAATTAGTTCATTTAAACCAGTTTTCAGTGGTGCAAAATTATTCCTCACTTACCTTACACATTCCAAACGTCCTAATTATTCACCACAATGAGTTCCGCAGTGTTTTTCAACTCTCAGAGGCCAGAGCTGACAACTAGCATGCTAACTCTCCACTTCCTGATAATAGGTAAATAAAATTCTTCCCTCTCCGGGTGGGTGGAGAGTCCCTGCCTCAAGCGGAGGAGTTCAAGTATCTCGGGGTCTTGTTCACGAGTTAGGGGAGGATGGAGCGTGAGATTGACAGGTGGATCGGTGCAGCGTCCGTAGTGATTCAGTTGGTGTACCGGACCGTTGTGGTGACGTTGAGAGGAGCAGCTGAGGTGGCTCGGGCATCTGTTCTGGATGCCTCCTGGACGCCTCCCTCGAGAGGTGTTCTGGGCATGTCCCATCGGGAGGAGACCCCAGGGAAGACCCAGGACACAGTGGAGGGACTATGTCTCCTGGCTGGCCTGGGAACACCGTGGGGTCCCCCTGGAGGAGCTGGAGGAAGTGTCCGTGGTGAAGGAAGTCTGGGAGTCCCTGCTTAGACTATTGCCCCCATGACCCGGCCCCGGAAAAGCGTAAGAAAATGGATAGATTGATGGACAAAATTCTTCATTATTAGATACAGACAGCACGCATGCAGCGACTTTTGGACCTCAAGAGCTGTGTGACATGTGCCACCAGGGGTGGGTGATTTCTTTTAGGCTGTGAACACCCACCAAAAAATATTGTAATATAAAAAAGTATTGCGTTAACTGATTATTCCGATTAGCTCATTCTTACTGGACAAATTGTACCCTGTTATCCCATTGGCTTTCTGCTCCATTAGCCTGCAGCATGGCCACAGAAGATAAAGTATATTCTCCCCTTCCACACTGCCTTATGGATACACAGGGTCTGTCACTGCTAATCGCTTTGTTTGCCGTCTATCGCTCAGCTAAAAGAATGAAGAAGTTTTTAAAGTGTTCCAGTAACAACAGACCCCGGCTCTGTGGAAGAGGAGAAAGGGGGTGGCTGAAAAGTGGCTAATTTAAGCAGAGGAGCAGAAGATGGGACCAGACAGGTGCTGACAGGGAAGAGATGGTCTAATCTAGCTGTACCACCAGGACAGGGCATTTTGGACTCACAGCTTTTACACTATTACTCTCCCAGGCATGTGTGTGGAATAGTTTAGGAAAGAAAACCTGTAGAATGTAGAGTAGTGAATGCTTTTGTCTGCTGTAGAGTTATGATCTATCACACCCAAACTTTGTGTGCTTTTTTTTCCTCATAAGACAAATTGCCATTTCCAAATTTCAATTGACACATTCCATCTTTAAGTTCAAAGTCAGTGATTTGAAATTGCAGCGCTCCCTAGGCTCACAGTGAACATAAAACATCTGATAAACAAGACAATAAACACAATAACTAAAACATCACATAAACCCGTAGCCAAATTACAGTAAACTTTTATATTATACAAATGGGTAAAACACACAATGTGTCACGTAATAAAGCTCAAATGGTGTCATTTAAGCAGCAGTGTCATTGGGGGAGGGAGGGCAGGGAGAGAGTTCAGCATCCTGACAGCTTGGTGGATGAAGCTCTTTCAGTCTGCTGGTCTTTGCCCTGAGGCTCCTCAGTCTCCTTCCTGATGGCAGCAGGTGCATTGCACAACTTTCCTGATGGTGGGTCATCACCTGCTTGTCTCCATCAAAGTCCAAAGTCAGCTTTATTGTCAAAAACCATATATACAGGCTGCACACACAGGATTTGAAATTGCAGCGCCCTCTTGGCCCACAGTGAACATAAAACATCCATGGAGATTTTATTGCTTTGTCTAGAATGTTCCATGGTATGACATTTAGCGCGTTATCTAGCGTTATCTAAACCAGGTCCAAACCAAGACTAAGCCAGGACTAAAACAGGTCTAAACCAGGTCTAAACCAGGTCTAAACCAGGACTAAGCCAGGACTAAACTGGGACTAAACCAGGACTAAACCAAGACTAAACCAGGACTAAGGTGTGTGTGTGTGTGTACGTGTGTGATAACATATATCCTGTGTATTATTGAATTATTGAATGATTATATGGACTTTTTGTTATAAAAGCATTTCCATTTTAACAAAGTACCTTCTAATTCTGCCCTGCCCTGAAACACCACAGTGATGTCAGTGATGGGGGAGGGCTTAGCTTAATGCCATCCCCCCTGGTTTCATTTTACAACTCGACTACTGCTCATCACAATATAATATCTAACAGAGGATTTAAAAAAAAATAGATGGAATAGCAACCAAAGAGCAATAGACCAGTGTCAAGACCATATCAGATCGTAGTCGGACACTTTAAGACCCGAGACCTCCAGTCTTATTCTGCCACATGAGAAGAATCAGAGTCGGTGTTGTGGAAATGGTGGTGTGGCTCAGATTGGGGTCATGTTCGATTAGACTGTCCTGTCTGTCTGACTCATGGGCTGAATTACACACAGTGATTCCCGGGACTCGCACTGATGAGTCATCCCAGAGAATGTCCCTTTATTATTACATCTGCATCACTGAATCAATCCTGCCTTGATATGTAATGTATTATTATAGTCATTTAAAGGGCCCATATTACGCTATTTTCTGATCTGTTCTAATGTTTCATCATCACAAATGTGCCTGGAGTTGTGTTTTATTTCATTCACACATGGTTGGGTAATCCTGCATTATTAGTCTGTCTATATCTCCAAAGCTCAAAATGCTGTGCTTCACCTTGTGTCATGTTTTAGTAGTTTTCAGGTTAACAGCTACATTTTACCTTTAGTTCAGTAGAGATTGGCAATTCCTGGAATTCCTGACATTATCCAAATGATTCTAGTGAAGGTGTGTGGAGTTTAAAAACACAGTGCAGCACAAGGTGGAACAGTGTTTTCTATTTGAGTGTGTTAAACATGTGTGAATGAAAGAAAACACAACTCCAGGTATGTCTGTAATAGGGGTGGGTATTGGCAAAGAAGTCACGATTCAATTCGAATCACGATTCATATGCCGTGATGCGATACCATCACGATGCATCACGATACTTGAATTATTGCGATGCATTGCAATATATTCGACATACTTCAGTGAAAATGTACCAAAAAAAGAGAGGATAACTTAAATATCAGTGGCTGTGTATCTGGGTAGTGTCTTCAATTGATACATAACTTTGAGCAACTCAATTCATAACTGAATTTATTGAATAACAAAAACAAATAAACCAAACCAATAACAAAAAAAGTGCATAGGATTTTTTCTAAAACAAAAAATGATGTTCAAACATTTGCCATTTTGGAGGTAGCTACCATCATAACAATACCCTTTCACAAAGAAAAATAGTGCATAGGATTTATAAAAAAAAAATATATATATATATATATTAATAATTAATCAATTATTAATTAATAATAATCGATTTTTGGCATCAAGAATCGATGCAGTATATTGTGAAAGTTAGTATCGCTATGCATTGTCATGACGATTATTTTGCACACACCTAGTCTGTAACCCTTTACGAATAGCAGGAGAACACCTGACTTTTACCTGTGACGTAACAATCCTGGAAACATTTTATTTACGTCACACTTTACGTATAATAAAACGGTCAATAAAGATGATAAGCAAACACAGAAATAATACAGAAAAATTAAAAACAATAAACCACATTGTGAAAATATGTTTAAATGAAACAAAACAATTAATGAATTGACATGTTTTTGATGAGGGAACAATGTCATAACACGGTTTAAAGCTCAAGACATCACATTTGCATATTATATAATGCCCTTCAATGTGTAGCCCCCTGTGGACAGACACAGCGGTCACAGACTGGAGAGCCACACATTCACACATCTGCATAAACCCTGTGACATGTTTAGAACGGCTGCTGCCCTTTGACTGAACACTGTGATTAATGTCGGTCCCTGTGAGTGTCAGCGGATAATGCAGGGGAAGGGTCTGCACTCCTGTTATGTAAGAGGTGCATATCCAAACTAATGCAATAATAATTTCTCTTCGAGGTTTCTCTTTTTGCTACTGAGTTTTGTAGAAAGAAAAGGATTAATTTAGAACATCCACAGCGTTCGGCTCCACTCAAATGAAGCTTGCGATGCTGCCAGGGGCGAGACAGGCTCCATATTATGAATAGGATTATTTTTTTAACAGACAAAATAGCAAAATAAAAACACCAGGATCATGTGCAGTGGGTTAATATGAACAATTTGACAGAGTATGCAGTTATTGCTTTTGGCTTTGTAGGGCAGACTGGCCTGCTAACCGGGCTGATAGCTGCACAGCTAATGCAACACATTCTATCGATAACAAGCCAAAGGTGACCGTATACAGCACAGACACAAAATTATGTAGTTTTACAGTTGACTTACTTGTTCGACATCTGTAGCTGATGCAGCGTGGAGAGTTGGTACTGACCTAGGCTTCAGTTTCAGTCGATTTGCAAGTCCAGCTCTGTATAGTCCCCCCCACATCCTTCCTTATGTTACCAACAAAAAAGATCACTTTATGTTATATCTCCAATTGTTTTTCTGTCATTACATGTTGTTAAATTGTCACTGATTGTACTTGTATTGCATCTTTTCTGCTCTGCATCTCCCAGTCAGCGGCGCGCGCATGCGCAGCGGCCCCTCCCCTAGCCACTCTATCACTGTCCTGCCTGGTTAGTGGGGAAACGAAATTTCGAATTCATTCTATGTACACGTACATGATTGTTTTTCGACAATAAAGCAAACTATGACTAGTCTCAAGTTGAAAAAACAGTCGTCTGCGAAATGTTTGGCGCAGACATACAATGTTTTAGGTGTACGTGTCGGCATATTTCCACAGAAAATAAAATGAAACCACTGCTGTTTCAGAGGCTCGGATGCTTCACTCGTTTCGGAGCCATGATGTTACTCCAGGGAAAAAGAACCTGGCAGCTAGTAGCGCTCTAGCTCGTTTGCACATGGGCCGGTCCAAATTCTCTGGGCGGGATTTCCAGGGAAAGGGGGTGGACATCCAGACAGAGGGGGTGGAAACCTTTCCCTTTATGTCGTCATATGAGGAAAGGTTTCCACCCCCGTCTGTTTGAGTTTTCTTTTTTCAAACGTGGAAAAGGAACGCCATTGCTCGGTTTACTCATAAGCCATGTCTAGCCATGTCTAGCCATGTAGGGGTCCATAAGAAGGTTAGGGGAGCTCATATTAATGTTCAAAAACCTCAGAAAGTGAACATTTCATGCCATGGAAGACCAAAATGACAAATCTCACAGCAGCAGTTACAGAGAGAGGGATGGCAGTTTTCCAGTGTAAGTCAATGGCAGTCAGGGTCAGAAGGAGCCGGAAGATCCACATGCGAACGTCCACATGCGAACGTCCACATGCGTTGTTTGCTGGTCATTCAACATTTTTATTTTTTTATTTTTATCTATTTTATCTACACCTGCGGAGAGCTTTCCCAATTTCGTTGTGTTTTTACCTAACATAATGACAATAAAGACTATTCTATGTTCTATTCTATGTCTATTTGGAACGTGGAGGCTAGTGTGTTAGCTATGTCTGGCTGCTTATAGGTAAAAAATAAGAAAAATAACAATAGAGAACTGAGAAACATTGTGGATTTTCCCAGAATCAACACTCAAAGCACCAAACTATGACTTGCCTCAGGTAAAAGAAGTTATATATTTTCTTCTGAATGTTACGAGAATTTTGGAGAGTAGATTTCTTCTGCATTTGAGAGACACAATTAACAGCTGTAAATTTGGACCTTCTGAATTTTGGACAGAGAATTTTCACCCTCTATTGTTCTAATCCCTTCTGTATTTGAGCAGAATGTAGAAGAGACTTGCTGGTCTTGTAGACGGAGGGTGTAAAGCCAGGGGGAGCTCTGGGACAGTTCATGCACTTTTTTCTGGCAAATGTTTCATCTGCTTGTTATTTATTTTCTTAGCCAATGCCCATTTCACAGATTGATTTTTGGCTCACTCTTGGTTAAATCAACAACTTTGTTACACCCTGTGAGGCGAGTGCTGTTGTGATTTTGGCCTCTACTAAAATAAATTGAGTGGAGTCGAATGGAACTAAAGGCTTAACGACCCTGTGCCTGATTTTTTCCAAAAGTTTGTCTTGCCCCAGTACTGATATACTGAATTGTACAAGTATCTTTAAAAGGTCAAAACAATTCTGCTGCAAGCTGTCTGCATCTAATTAGGGAATGTTTTATTGCCCGATATTCAGGAACATACATTTTGAACACTGCAAATGGTTTAAAATGAACTAATTCTGTTTTTCACATTTTTAAAATGTTAAAATACTAGCTTTGAGGGTTGTACTGTAGGTAGAATCCCTCAGTCATCCAGGTAGAATCCATGGCAAAGGAGAAACTCAATTTATCAACTGGGAACAGTTTTTTTTTTTTTTTTTTTTTTATCGAATATGTTTCACAGCTCATCAAAGCTGCTTCTTCATTTCTGGTCAGGTGCTGGTGGACACTGCGAGGCCGGAGAACTTGTGCTGTAGACTATTCCAACTGGGTCACTGCTCTAAATCAAAAATTGGCCTTAAGGTTCTGCCTGCAAAAATGAAAATAAATGAAATGCACTTAATCAGACATGGGTAAATGAAACAAAACACTCCAGGTATGAGTGCTATTCACAATGGTCATAAAAGAGTCTTTAGAGACTGAATCATATGGATAAGTTCAGCCCAGAATTGCCAGTCTCTACCAAAGGTAAAAGGTAGACATAACTTTGAAAACTACCACTTCATCACAGTGTGGAAGAGAGAATTATGAGCTTTGGACATGCAGACAGACTAATAATAAAGAGTTACTCAAATGTTTGAATGAAGCAAAACACAACTCCAGGTCTGTTTTTGAGGAGATAACAAGATTTTGACATGTCTTAAAGCTCACAAGAGTAAGGCTGCGTCCCATTACTCTGTCTTACCCCTTGCCCTTTATCTACGTCTTTGTCTTGCCCCTCGATACCAAGTACGAATGTTCCCCTAAGAAATGGGACACCACTCGATTACCGTTTGCGTCATCATCCCTTGCCTCTACCTGGCTACTACGTCTACAGAGGCGACAACAACTGACGCAAACAAATGTAAACAAATGTCAAGGATTATCGGGTACCTCAGCTTGACAAAAGAAACCTAGCTTATTTATACATGAACGCAGGGCTCTCAAGTTTTGAGCGGGGTCGTGCGTGACACTGCGTAATTTCCGAGGAGCGGGGGGGCTTGAATTGCGTGAGAAATGCCGTGTGAGCGTGTGAACGCGTCGAATTGTCTCTCTCAATGCGTGAGACTTGAGAGCCCTGCTGTAAATGTTTGTCTAAAGAGCAAACTTAAACTACAAAGCAACTAATGAGAGTTATATAAATGAAGTTATTACCTGATGGTTCTCAGTTTGTTTTATCATCACCGCAGTGTGCGCTTAGCAGCTGAAACTACACTCTACAGTCTGCCCAACAACAGAACAATCTATTTTCTGATTGGCTGACTTTTTTCCGGGGAGCGGGACGGGGAGGAGGGTGAGAGTTTTTTTTTTGCTGAAAACGCGCGGTGCCTGCATAAACTGAGCCACACAGACCGATTTTCTACGCACAAAAAAAAAAATCAGAGTGAGAAATGCCATGTGTGGCGTGTGAGCGTGTGAACACGTCGAATTGCGTGTGTCACACTCTCAATGCGTGAGACTTGAGAGCCCTGATGAAAGTTCGATGAAAATGATAACGTCGGCTAAACAGACATCACTACAATTAAACAATTAAACAATTAAAACCGCAACAACAGTTCACTAAAAGTAACGTAGAACATAAGTGTCATAATTGTAAACCTGCTAAACTGTTAATCGATAATTACAACTGCTGAAAATACATTTATGAGACTCCTTGGATGGTCGATGTGACGCTGCCATCCTGATCCTAAAACCTGCCTGAGCTTGTAGGCGTACCCCTTCGTTTCAAGTCTGGTCGAGAGCTTACTTCGTTTCAAGGGGTATGTAGCCCGAGGTCGTGGCCCTAGCCCTTGATCAAAATTAGAATCGGCACACCCCTTGTCCTCACATGAACACACAAAACCAAGGGGTAGGGATAAGACGAAGGGGCAAGACAGAGAAATGGGACGCAGCCTTAATTTTGTGTAAAATAGGACCTTTAATAATGATATACGTTTTTAGTCTTTGCACTAAAATCTATAAGCATTTTGTTTGTGGAAGTAATTAAATATGATAATGCAGTTGCTTCTGAACAGACATATTAAATGTGGTGTATTCAAAGAGCTCCATGTTTGTAGTTCATTCATTGCACTCCACTGGAACCAGAACAACATACATTTTTAATACATCTGTTCCAGTTCAATTGCATTTACATTCCACAACTGCTTTTACCAGTGTCTTTTCATTATTCATACATTATGTCATAGTGGTTTTCTACAGGGACAAACCCAGCCCACCCTCTGAGAACTGGGCTCAAAATGTGCAGCTGATTCCCTGTTGTACTAATATTTCAACCTGGAGAGATTTTGATAGACACAAAGAGAAAGTAGTTGATGAGAGGATGATGAGCGTAAAGGGGGCAATGAGAGGATGAGGATGTTTAAATTCATTTTGTGTTTTTCCTTAAAACACGCAACCATAAAAACACTTTTTTCCAGCGTTTGCTAATGTACGCATTGTTTCTCCATGGTAACTCTTAAACATCCACCATATAGAAGTAAATGTAGAACACCTCCAGCGTTTCACTGCAAAGTATCAACATAAAAGTTACACAGCACCTCTTTAACCACTCTACACCTTACAACCATCCCTGCACCTCGCCTAGTGCTTTCCTGGCTCCTTCCTTTCCTCTGATTGATGCGGGGCGTTTGCTGCACTCGGAAGGTCGCGTCCATCACCCTGGCAACATGCACTGACCGGCCGGCAGCTTGTATTGTGAATGACCACAGTGGAGTGGGCAGCAGACGGTAATTGGAGCTGACAAAGTGCCTGGGGTGTCCTTGGATTGAGTCTACCGTGGCGCCACATGCAAATCAGAGCTCACAAGGTTTCTGTGTGAGAGGTCTGATATGGAAATGTGTCCAGACAAAGTGGAAAAGAGTGTTCTGAAACAATACAGGGTCAGGGATGAATAAACTGCTTCTGTAAATAACAAGGTTATGCAATAAGGTGAAATGACAAGGAATATCAAGGTTCATATCTGGCCACTTTGTTTTGGAAAACAATTTATGGATGTAGAACAGACTGAGGTCACAGCGGATTCTATCACTGCTGGAGCTGATATGGGCAAATGCTTTTACCATCATATTAAAGATATAAACACTTCTGATAACATTATAATTGATGATACTCCTGTTTAAAGACATAGTAAAATAACCTTTTTTTTTTCTTTTTTTTTCCATTATGGAGGTTTTTATGACATAGAACAAAAAAATTACATTCTTACAATAGTGGGATTGCATCTCCACAAACCCAACACTTATTTTGCCTGGAGGAGGGCCTTCTCCTGCTTGTTTCCATGGAAATGTTGTTTCTTTGGCTATAATCTTTCATACAGCTCATCTGTTTTCATGTTCCTCCAGAAAGATATATACTTTAAAGGGACAGTGTGTAAGATTTTTACCTGTTAATTACTGAAATTGAAGATACCCATTCAAAAATACATTGTTTTCCAAGCCTTTTCACTTCCATCATGAAATCAAAGTATTCTTTTGGACTTAGATATAGTCACATAAAAGGGGGATCTTCCCCATATAGAGGCAGCCATTTTGAATACGAGAGCCGAAGAAGGACATTTGGGCTCATCCTTCGCCTCGGCTCCTGCTAGCGCCTGCTCATGTGGGAGAGAAGGAGCGAAGGAGAGAAGGGGAAGGGGAGGGGGGAAGGGGGGAGCCTCATGTAAAGAAGCATGCTGCTATATCACACATCGTAATGGATATAACACGTATTTTGGACTAAATTGTTTTACTGGATTTTATTCGCTGGATCCTTATGGACAGATTGAGACCAAGTTTATGATGAAATACAGAGTTTGACCTGTGCAGAGCCTTCAAAGGTAAGCTAAGTAAGCTAAGTTTTGTGCTTTTCTGTATAAAAGCCCCATGTGCTCGGGGAGTGATTGTTTTACAGGGAAATGAATTGCATAGTCAAAAAGAGGAGACTGTAAGGTTTCATTTGATGTGTAGATTGTCATGAATCATGATCGGGATTGTGTGTTTTCATGCGAAAAGAAAAAAAAAAAGTGAACGGGGGACCGCGTTTTATGTATATAGCGGTGCGCGGTTCGTGCGTGGGCACGCGCGATGTCGGCGCTACGTCGCGCCCGGGTGACCCTCGAGGTCTGCCATAGCCAAAAGAGGAAGTGGAATAGCTAGTAACCACCTATGCGCCACGAATCCTACACACTGTCCCTTTAAAGCCACAGAATGTCACTTTTTTTTTTATATTTTGGAAAAAATGTACTATAATAAATGCATTTTTTTCCATGATATATGTTTTTATGGTATTCTATGGCACTTTATGGTACTTGGTACTGGTTATAATGGCATAAAACATATCTTTATCTCCATTTGTCTTCCCAAGTATGGTTTTAACTTTCTACTTCCTCTGAGCCATGCATGGCTTTCCACCTCTATAAAGTAATACTTTAAAGGTGTTTTTTTTGTAATATTTGCACTAACTTGTTTCAGGCTAATTAAGTTACAGCTTATAGCCACTTTTCACGTCTTATCTCTTTCATTATTTGAGTTATTAGCCTCTCCACAGCCAGTCTTTAAGTCGCTCTCGGCTTTAGCTTTAGCATTAGCCACAATCCCAGTCTCTGTTTGTCTGTTTTCCCCAATCAGCTGCGGTCCGTGCACGGTTATATAACAATATTCCACATTTTAAATCATCCTTCATGCTTTATCTCCAGAAATATGTTCTGGCCCAGCAGCCTCATCACAATATAAAATGTAATGCTCTTGCTTGTCTCTAAAGGTGCATCGCAGAACTTTTCTAATGAAGACTATGTGTCCACCATGATCTGTAATGTTACACAGTGTTAACCTTCATGTTGACAAGATTGGGGTCAGTTGTCAGATCTGTGGTGAGGCGAACCTGGAATTCACGTATTTCTCCAAGAATCCACGTTTTTCAAGGTATTTTTGAGCGAGGCCGACCCAATTGGTCAGCTGTATTTGATGTAATTTCAACCTATTCAGCCTATCATGTTTTCTTGTTTGCTCTGCCAAAATTCCACCACCTCTGAATCGCCAGTAGGACAATAAGTATAGAGAGTCCAGTGAATCAGTCACCAGTCGCATATCTCTACAGTAAAAAAGAAAAAAGACGCGAGCGAAGAGAAGGCCAATCACAGAACATTTCAAATCATCACCAGCGCAGTCGTATCGGGGTATTTACTGCATAGATAATCACTCTGAGAGTCCATGGTCCCTGCGTGCAACACAAAGTTGATTGGGCATTCGCTGGAATGTTGGTCGGGCTCCCTCCGCCTCGCAGCGCACTCCAAAACCGAGATGTATCGATTATAATCTCAGTTTTATCATCGAATCCTACTCGGATTGTGTTCTACGTGCGCGTATTCGCTTTAGCGTCTTGTCCGAGGCATATAAATCCACTTAAAACGCGTAATTTGGCGAGAGACGTCACCTCATCATTGCTCCAGCGCAACCCTAGGCCGATATTGCAGGTTTTAAAGCAAGAACTGGACATTGTTCGCTAAAAGGGACATATTTACGAAGCGCGACGCGAGGAGGCGGTGCGCAGAGGCCGGGCGCATCGGAGCAGAGACCACGAAAGGAGTGGAGTGGTGGGGCAGGATTTGTGAGCTCAGACCTCGGTTCTTTCTCTGTCGCTCCGCCAGGGTTTGGAGCGGAGAGGAATGCACCAGGACTGGCCCCGGTAAAATGCACTATAATGCTGGAAATTGCATCTAAGAAATCCAAAATTTTCTGGGGGAGAAAGAAAAACATAGAACATTTAAGGCAAAGCAGTAACATCTACATTTTATACAGATTATAGTTATCCTCTGTCAATTACTGTGCAGCAACATTGTACTGGGGCTGTTCTACATGTATGTGTATGGAGAAATGTTCAGCACTTGACATGGTAACACAATACGCATTAGCAAACACTGTCAAAAAGTTATAAGATCATCTGAAAACTCAAAAAAAAGACAACATGGATTTAAACAACACATTTTTAAGAGCCTGTGATCTTTACGCATGTTCATGGTCCTGATTAGGTGTTTGATTTTCAACAAAAATCCAGCTGGCCTTTTTTGTCTCTGTGTTTGCGGACATCATGCTACGCTTTCATGTCTTCTCAACATTACAAAACCATATGTCGACACTGTATACAATCACATGTTTATCTATTTCTGTTCACTGTTGTCAACCCACTGAGCGTCTCAAGGGTCTTATGGAGACGAGCCAATATACTGGGGATGAATAGCCTATAATGGCAAGTCCCAAGGTGAAGCCGCAAATAAAATCATGAAAATCCATACTTCTCTTCTTTTAGTTACATTACCGCGCATCAGTTTTAGCCAGCCGTCTCAAAGATGTGTTTCAGAGTAGCTTTTGGTCAATTGAAATCACATTCTGAAACGTAGCGTAACAACTATTTGTGGAGATTTGAAAGTCCTCTTTAATCCTTACACAGTTATCAGTGTGGATTTTAAGATGACGTGGCATTTCTTGGTTGAAAACGTCTTATCAATAATTCAGTGTTCTTAAATAAAGAGATTTTGAATTGAGTTTCTGTCATGGATTGTTTTGGCATGATGTATTAAACAAACTCACTATTGCATCTGAAGGCAAAACTGTTTACTTAAAAGTCCACTGTGTGACTTGTGTATAGAATGCCACCTGCCTGTCTCCATGGAGATGTTATTGCTTTGCCTGGAATGTTCCATAGTGTTTCATTAAACACTATTTATATTCAGGGCTCTCAAGTTTTGAAGATTGGTAGGAGTGAGATTTCCGAGGTTTAGTCCTTGTTTAGACCTGTTTTAGTCCTGGCTTAGTCTTGGTTTAGACCTGGTTTAGTTTTCGTTTAGTCCCGGTTTAGTCCTGGTTTAGACCCGGTTTAGATTTGGTTTAGTCTTGGCTTTGTCCTGGTTTAGACCTGGTTTAGTCCTGGTTTAGACCTAGTTTAGTCCTGGTTTAGACCTGGTTTAGCCCTGGTTTAGACCTGGTTTAGTCCCGGTTTAGTGCCGGGTTAGTCCTGGTTTGGTCCTGTTTTAGACCTGGTTTAGTCCTGTTTTAGTCCTGGTTTAGTCCTGGCTTAGTCTTAGTTTAGACCTGGTTTAGTTTTGGTTTAGTCCTGGTTTAGTCTTGGTTTAGTCCTGGTTTAGTCCCGGTTTAGTCCTGGTTTAGACCCGGTTTAAATCTGGTTTAGTCTTTGCTTAGTCCTGGTTTAGACCTGGTTTAGTCCTGGTTTAGACCTGGTTCAGTCCTGGTTTAGTGCCGGGTTAGTCCCAGTTTAGTCCTGGTTTAGACCTGGTTTAGTCTTGACTTAGTCTTGGTTTAGACCTGGTTTAGTCTTGGTTTAGTCCTGGTTTAGTCCCAGTTTAATCCTGGTTTAGACCCGTTTAGTCCTGGTTTAGTCTTGGCTTAGTCCTGGTTTAGACCTGGTTTAGTCTTGGTTTAGTCCTGGTTTAGTCCCAGTTTAATCCTGGTTTAGACCCGTTTAGTCCTGGTTTAGTCTTTGCTTAGTCCTGGTTTAGACCTGGTTTAGTCCTGGTTTAGTCTTGGTTTAGTCCTGGTTTAGTCTTGGTTTAGTCCTGGTTTAGTGCCGAAATAGATGCAGAAATAATCTGATAATATGACTCACCCATAAAAACGCGGTCACTCGTATCCATGTATGCACGTGTCACGGTCTTTAATAATCCGGAGCTCCGGAGAAAAGGACATATCCCGAACTTATCCCGTGTCCCGAGGCGAGAGTTCCTTCTTACGTAGCATTAACGTAGCAAGTTAAGGATTCTTATTGTCTTGGAAATGCCGCGTAAATATCAGCTGATCAGCGAACGTGACGATCAGCTGTGCGCGATCGGCCTCACAGCTGATCGCTCAACTCGAGCACTGGTGTGTGAATGACTTTTTTTCGCTGAAAACGCGCGGTGCCTGCATTAACTTACAGATTTTCTGGGCACAGAAGCGCTGTGAACAGTGGCTACAGTTTTGAATTGCTTAAAAAAATTTCAGCGTGAGAAATCCCATGTGTGGCGTGTGAGCGTGTGAACACGTCGAATTGCGTGTGTCACACTCTCAATGTGTGAGACTTGATAGACCTGTTATATTTATTAAATGTGCATTAAATGATGATTTTGGTTGGGGGTCAGTCACCTTCTTGTTTTTATGCCTGAAATGTTACACAGACGTTAAACAGCTCTGGTGGTTTTACAGCTCAAAAATGTCTAGAAAATGCTTAGAAATTCTGACGTGGTTGCCTCTCCACAGATCTGACCTGTAGCTTGGTCTGGTTTAGTCTCCAGAAAGATTCAATACCGTACTGTGAAACATTTCTTACAAAACAATAATATCTCCATGGAGGAAAAACATTTGACAGACCTTCCACCAGAAAAGTTACATAATCCACATTTAAATGACAGGTGTTTTTATTGCTAAAAATAACTTGGGAAAAAATGCATTTTTGCAAGCGTAAAGCAAGCAACCAGATGGTAGTTGGTGCAAACCTCACATTTCAACCCCACTGCATGTGTAAAAGTCAGTCAACAAATATGAATACAGTTTGTACTCATTTTGATATTCTGTTTTTTTTTTTCTAGAAACAAGAAAGTTGCAATTGGATATAGATGATTTGTCGATTGTTCAGTGCATCTTTTTAAAGATTTTAGCCATAGCATTTTGTTAGTGGTCAATGGTCACGTTTATATAGAGCTTTTCTTCGTCCATTTATACACCGGTGTTGGGTGAGAGGCGTTTAGTGTTGCCCAAGGACACAATGAAAGTATTAATATTTGGGAGCTAGACTTCCCCAGACTTCCCTCACCCTGGACACTTCCTCCAGCTCCTCCGGGGGTACCCCAAGGCGTTCCCAGGCCAGCCGAGAGGGCCTCCTACCAATATGTCAAGAGCGGGATTCGAACTGCTAGCCTTTGGATTGGGGTGGTCAATTATTTTTCCCCAGGGGCCAAATGAGAAGCAGAAAATATTGTGGAGGGCCGGGCCAAAAGTTTGAAGTCTACTCTAGTTATTAATTTTATTTTTATGTTGAAATCAGTAAATGGCATTGTTTACAGAAGCTGGTAATTTATGTGTTATTATTATGTAACGAGAGAGTGAGGTTTTACAAAAACTGAATTTATTCAGTAAAATACTTCAAAACAATGGTAAACGTGAAACATTTGGAACTCTTTTTCAGTCACATTAACCCCACAATGCTTTCTGAGTTTAACTTTCTTGACTTTGTATTAAGACACCACAATGTCTTTGTTTGCCAAATAATATAATACAAGATATGTCACAACATTTTTTTGTCCAACTGCCAAACTGTGTAGAAAAAAAAGTCAAAGTTATCATGTTTTAGTGTTTTTTTTCTTGATCAGTGAGAGAATTCTGGTCAAGTCAGGTTGCATGTTTGAGGTGGAGATGTGAAGCACGTCCGACAGACGATCATCAGTACAAATGCATTATGTACAATTTTGAAAGTAGGTTTTATTTTCTTAATTCCAAGGAACCTTTCACGGGTCGGTCAGAGTCAGCTCATGGGCCACATTTGTCCCCCCGGGCCTTGAAATGCCCGGGTCTGGATCAGAGGATGAGCACTCTACCAACTGAGTTACTGACACTTGTTTATTGTTTTCAAGCACATTTTCGACAAGTGAAAAGGTAAAAAAGTTGTTTGTTTAATAAACACACTTTAGATTGAATTATGGATCTATCACCTCGGGTAATACCTCAAATACAATAAACCTTGTATTACACATCACCAAGGCCAGTCCTCTCCATTCTGTAGTCTAAATCCAGTGACCCAGACTCCTGCCATCACTCCGTACTTTGTCACTTCTGTCATGAAATATTACAGCAATATAAAAACACAACATCACTTTAGGTGTACACAGAGCTTGGGGAAATGAACTAAGCAGAATTTATGTGGTGCTTCTGAAGAATGAAGCCCCACAAAGATAAATATGTAATGTGAGGAGTTATGGAACAAAATAAACATCTGCTGTTTGAATCCCTGGAGCAGTTTCTGGAGTGCAGAGATGGGCAAGAAGTGATAGATTATACAAGGTCTGTAAAAGAGGGAAAAAAGAGTTGGTAGGCGCAATTCATAATACAGTTCATAAGATCACTTTTTCTGACAGATATTGCAATGCAGAGTGAATAAACAAAGTATATTATCAAAGGCGTACTCTTTTCTTTACTACATCTGTAAAGAGGTATTTATTTATTCTTTGTACTGCTTTTAGAGTTTGTTTTTGTATTGTCTTTATATTGTATTTTGTACACTGTCTTTTTTGCACTGCTTGGCAAGGGAGAAACCAAATTTGGATTCACTGTATGTTGAACACATATGGCAGAACTGACAATAAAGTTGACTTTGATTTCGACTTCTGGTGAAAGGAATGTCAGTACTGCTTGTGTCCATGGAGATGTTCTTGCTTTGCCAAGAACGGTACAGAATGGAACAGTATGGGGTGACAGTAGATCAGTTGGTAGAGCGTTTTTCCACTGATCCAAAGGATGGCGGTTCAAATCCTGCTCTTGACAGAAGAAACATCAGTGGTTGAGCGGTCAGATCCACTGGTACGACTTGGTAGTCTGGTTAACACCTGACCATATCACAAGTGAGATATGGGTCTGGAAACTCGCTTCGAAAAATCCCGTAGCGGAGGTGTGGTTAGCGATTGCCAACGGCCGTTTATTGGGCGTTATGAATGTCTATCATTGAGCGTATACGTAAGTCCATAGCCAATCATGTCAGTTGTCAGTTCAAACTACAAGCTTCCGTTTGTCATGTAGTACGCGTCACCGTCTTGCCACACCTCCCCCGCTCTCTGATTGGGGCCCTAAATCTGGGACTCTCGCTTGGACGAGTTTCCAGGCGGCCTTCCAGTTCGAAACGAACGGAAGCGGCCTGGAAATTCCCAGGCTAACGACTTGGTGGTACGATTGCAGCTCCCACAGATGAATGCTGCCGTTGTGTCCTTGGGCAAGACACTTAACCCACCTCGCCCCCAGTGTCTGCGTACACTGGTGTGTGAATGGGTGAGTGGTTCCTTGTAAAGCGCTTTGGGTGCCTTGAAGGTGGAAAAGCGCTATATAAAGATGTGACCATTTACCATTTAGAGAGCTTAAAGGTTGGCGGTTCAAATCTGGCTCTCAACATAAACATCATTGGTTGAGCAGTCAGCTCCACTCACCCACAGGTTACAGGTTAGATGGTTGGCTCCCGCAGATGAATGCTGTCATTGTATCCTTGGGCAAGACGCTTAACCCACCTCACCCCCAGTGTTTGTGTACACTGGTGTATGAAAGTGCTTTGAAGGTGGAAAAATGCTGTATAAAAATGTGACCATTTACCATTTTAGACTTTTCTATCTTTAATTATTTAAGGGTCTGTATTGCTCAATAATAAACAATCAACAGATCTGGACATGTAAATTGGTCTTGGCTTCACCTGTTTGTCTCCATGGAAATACATACTGCTATAATCAAAGGAGAAGTTCAATTTGTCAACTGGACAAAGTTTGTTTGGTTGAAAATGTTTCGCCGCTCATCCGAGAGGCTTCGTCAGCTCTCGGATGAGCGGCGAAACGTTTTCAACCAAACAAACTTTGTCCAGTTGACAAATTGAACTTCTCCTTTGATCATGGATTCTACCTGGACGACTGAGGGACTTTTCACGCACATACTGCTATACTATAGACAATCTATTTTTCTGCTGAGGGAAATAAAACTAAATAACTAATCTTTTTTTTTTCCTTTTCTTTTCTTTTGTATAATATATACAGTACAGTATGGCCAAGAATAAACATTAAATCAACAACAGAAATTCATCCATTCATTCATACTATTCAAACAACACATGGGATGCTTATGTTAATGTTATGTCCTTGGGCAAGGCACTTCAGCCACATCAATGCAAGTGTTTGAATAACTGTGTTTCAAATCATTTCACAATTGTCTGCATTATTCCTTAACTCAGCAACTTGTTGGTAAACTCCTTCTGAAGCCACAGCTGCCCTAAAGACAGAGAAGTGTGGCTGCCAGTCTGAAATCAGAATCAAACACAAATAAGTTGGGGGTAGGTGTCTTGCCCAGTAACACAACATATGCTTTAGTGTAAACTGGAATCAAACCATCAACCTTGGGATTTGTGGGCCTCAGCTTAATATGTATTTACTCTAGGAAAAAGGTTTTATCTCAATAGTCAATCACTTCTTGTTATTGATGCTTTTATTAATAAAGCGTTTATATATAGACATATTTTCTCTGAATAAACTGTAGTCACAAATATTAAATTGTTATTTAAAGGTGCACAGTGTAACTTTTCTGGTGGAGGGTCTGTCACCTGCTTGTTTCTATGGATACGTCATTGCTCTGCCTGGCATGTTCCACAGTATGGCATTAAACAGCTCTACCTTACATTTATTCAATTACAGGTGTTTTTTACAGCTCGAAAATACTTCGAAAACCAGGCATTCTGACTGTGAGCGGGGACGCCTCTCCATAGATCTGACTTGTAATTTGGTATAGTCTGGTCTTCATGAAGATAGAAAGATTTAATGCCATACAAAGCAATGATACCTCCAAGAAGCAAAGCATTTTATCGACCGATCAAAACTTTTTAACTTTTTAACTTCTTTATTGCTTAGTTTTAATTCCAATTCCAATTCTTTTTTCTGTTTTGTGTCATGTTTAATTTTAGCAAAGTTAAATTTGGGCAGAACCTCATGTTTTCAAAAATACTGGGCATTATTAACAGTGGTATTGTGAGAAGAAACTCTTACGACCTCGTCCAGAAATGCAGGAAGCTGAGATGATTCAGTATAGGCACTTTTAATGTTGATCAGCAGAGGATACAGGCATGATCAGTACAGATGTCCTGTCGTCTCCCTAGTCTTGGTACAGAATTGTGGACTATTTATCCTACAGACTGGGTGGATCGTTAACTCACTATCAGGATCCTTCATCATCTGAACTTTGAAAGACAACGTGTCATGGTGATACATAACATAATCAAAACACAGGCAAAGTCCAGTTTAACAACACCACGTCTCTAGTTTTCTAACTGAATCAGCATAAAAAAGCAGTTAGTCACTCATACTTGTCGTAAACAACATCAGGGATATCAGTGACCTTTGATGAATTAGACAAACAAGATTATTTTCCTCACAGTATAGAGCAAGAGAAGTGAATGAGAGTGTAAATGTGCCTCTAGAGTCCAATCACCGCTTTTTCACTCTGCTATGGAATAATCGTAAATATTGGCCCAAAGCTAACAGGAACCAAGCCGCCAATTATTTCCCTTATAATTACCAGGCCTCATTTTCAGTATGGCCTGTTTTTCATCAGACGTGGTCACAGAATATTAAGGGTTCCCTAGGCAA